>JAPTJF010000024.1:124806-210470 GCA_029339195.1 Micractinium sp. NFX-FRZ
TGTGGACAGGGCAGGTGTCCGGCTGGCCCGCCCCTGTGGACAGGGCAGGTGTCCGGCTGGCCCGCCCCTGTGGACAGGGCAGGTGTCCGGCTGGCCCGCCCCTGTGGACAGCGCAGGTGTCCGGCTGGCCCGCCCCTGTGCACCTGCCCCTACACCGCACAACGCCGCACCCAAGGCAGGGATGCACGTTGCATACAGCTCCAGCCCACCCCTCCCACGGACAACCAAATGCACACGTGATTATGTGCGCTCACGCCCCGCCCCCCGCATGCCTGCGGGAGGGGCGCACGTCGGCGTACAGCCCCAGCTCCTTGCGCAGCCTTATTCCTCCCGGAGGCCACAATGCAGTCGTGCCCCCCGCGCACCTCAGGCAGGGGCGCACGTTGGCGTACAGGCCCAGCTCCTTGCGCAGCGTGAGGTTGAGAGAGCGGAAGCCCTTGCCGATGGGGGTGGCCATGGGGCCCTTCAGCCCAATGCGGTTTTTCTGCGGGGGTGGAAGGGAAGGGCGGGAGGGGGCGGCAGGGAGGGGAGGAGGCGGGGTGAGGGGCGGAGCGAGGCAAATGTGCCCGGCGCCTAAACCTCGAGAGTCGGCTTGCTGCACCAACCCATTCCCCGTGCCTGCCTGCTGGCCGGCGCAGCACAGGCCAACCAACCGCCCAGGCGCCCTGCCAACCAACCCAGCAACCACCAGCAAGGGGGGCAGCGGCACGCACCAGCACGGAGTCCAGGTTCTCCCGCGTCACAAACGAGTTGGTGCGGGGGTCCACCTCCTTGCCAATCTCCTGCATGTCCCACTGGATGGGCGCCCCCGCCTCCTTGAAGATCAGCTTCACCGCCTCAGCGATCTCGGGGCCGATGCCTGCAGGGGTGGCACGGGTGTTTCTGAGCGGTCATGCTTGGTTGTGGTTGTGCGGGAGCCGAACAGTGGGGTGCGGCGGGCGGGCAGGCGGACAGCTGGCAGACAGGCCGAGGAGGCACAGCAGAAGGGGGCGGGGCGCCAGGGGTTTGAGGCCCTCCAGGGGCTGCAGCACAGTAAGCTTCCAGTTGAATTGTTTTCAGAGCACTGTAGCGCCCAGGGCAACAAGGGCCACTTACAACTGCCGGCGAGACCTGCAGGCGGCAGGCGGCGAGTCAACCCTCGCCGCCGCTGACAGTGGCAGTGGGTCAGCGAGCGCGAAGCGCCCTCCCGCAGCGCTCCTTACCGTCGCCGGGGAACAGGGTGGCCGTGATGGGCTCCTGGGTGCTAAAAGCGCGCAGGCCCATGCTGCTGGTGCTGTTGCATGTGGCGGAGCTGGCCCGCAGGCTCTTGAGCAGGGTATTGGCAATCGCCGACCGCATGGCTGTGGGTGCTGGCTGGGGACGCCGCACGGGCAGGCAGGCCTGCAGCGAGGGTTGCCTAGGGTAACGAGCAAAGCCCTGAGCAGCCGTCTTTGGTGGTGCTGTGCACAGACACGAGCCAGAGGCGGACGACGAATAGCGGGGGTCCCGGCTGCAGGGTTTGGCGCCATGCCGACTTTGTGAGCCCAGCCAGGTCAGGCCAGGTGGTCCTCAAGCTTTCATTTCTGCCGGTTTGCTGCTCAATTCGACTGACGCGCATCATTGCGGATCGGCAAAGGCCACCTGCGACTGTGCCCCAACGTTGACCGGCACGGCCCGCTCAGCGCCGACAGCAGGCGACATGGCGGACGCAGGGCCAGGAGGGCGGCTGTCCCAGCTTGAGCAGCGCTGGGCGGTGCAGGCCGCCGGGCGTCTCGCGCAGCTGGAGGCGCTCTACTTGAGAACGGCGGCGCTGGCGGTGGCAGTGCACCACGCACGCTCGGTGGCACTCCAGTGGGGCTGGGCGCCCTGGCGGGCGCTGCTGCACCGTGCTCGGCAGCTGGAGGAGCAAGCACAGCAGCTGTGCAACCGCCACCGCGCCGCACGTGCACTGGCGGCATTCCGCCACTGCCGCCACATCGCCACGTGGCGGGAAGTGGCAGCCGGAGCGTGTGCGGTGGCAGCAGCACGTCAGCAGCGGCAGCGCTCGCTGCTTGCACGGGGCATGGCTGCGCTGGCACAGCATGTGATCTGGGTGCGGGGCCTGGCACGACGGCACGATGCCCGGCTGGCCACGGCAGCCCTGTGCTGCTGGCGGGAGGCAGCCGCAGAGGCAACCACCCACACTCGGCGGCTGGAGGCGGTGGCGGCAGCACGCAGCGCCAGGGCGGCAGCACGCCGCGCGCTGGCGGCCTGGCAGCACGGGGCGCTGCGCTGCCGGCAAGAGCGGCTGGTGGAGCAGCGGCGGGAGCAGCGGTGGAAGGAGGTGCAAGGGTACCTTGCCGAGCACCGGGCCACGAAGCAGGCATCGGTGGGTGCTGTCGGCAGTGGGGCTGATATCAACAGCGGCGACTGCGGCGGCGCCCCGGGGCACAGCCTGTCGTCGGCAGAGAACAGCTTTGACCCCAACTCAAGCTTCGACCCGAGCGCCATCTTCTATGCTGCCCCCCGGCTGGCGCTCCGCTAACACGGACAGAGGCCTGGAGCCCTGCTGCCGGGTGCTGGCACGGCCAGCTGGGCCTGCCGCCTGGTGCAGAACGTACTCGGCGGGGTGCCCAGTGGGTTCAAGCTGCCTTTGCCAGCCCCCTTTTCGACTTCATGGCTTCCCTCAACACTTGCTGTGTACATTGTTTACAAACAAGCCATTTTACAACCGAGGCATGCAGCACTCGTCACAATTGCAATGCATACTTCCGAAGAGGTGTCAAGTGGGGGCAGGGAGTCCTTGCGCACGAATGCCGGCCTAACTCGCCATCACTCGCCATCCGCAGTTGAGGGCAGCAAACAGGCAGGTACTGCTCACACTTTCTGCACTGTGAACCGGCAGCACGTGTCGCCCGCACTGATAGCTGCCGCGCGCGCCGCCCGCACTCCCTTGTATGGGGTCTCAAACCAGATCTGCATCCAGCACAGGCAGAGAAGCCCAGCGACACGCAGATTAAAGTCAGGGCAGACAGGAGGTTAGTTGGACATTGGCTGGGAAGTAGCTGCGGTGCTGCTGTGAACGCTGCTAGTTTCTTACTTCCTGGTAGAGGGCAGAACAACAGGTTCAACAGCATGCTGCCATCCCACGTGGTCCTGCCTGCAGCAGCACACGCTGCGGGCCATGCACGGCATGCCGCCGCCCGCACCTGGTCCTGGCTGCAGCAGCAGCAGGCCGCCAGCTGCGGCTTGCCCTCAACAATGAAGAGGTCGTGGTAGAGGCAGCGGGTGATGGTGAGGCTGGACTGCAAGCGGAGCAGGAGGTAGGCAGAAGGGGCAAGCAGTGGAAAGCCTGGAGGCAGGGCAGGGCAGGGAGCTGTGGATGCTGAGCAGGACAAAGACACCAAGGAGGATGCATCGGGCAAGGGAAGGAAGGTGGATGGTAACACGCAGCGGGCGGGCGGAAGTCCACAGTGAAGGGCACCTCACATCTGCAGCCCTCTCCTGCTCCCTCACTTGCCCTTACCTCTGCCTCTCCCCGCGCCTGGTTGTCTCTCAAACCCTGCCCCCAAGTCCTTGCGCAGCTGACGTCTTCCCTTACCTCCCTTCCTCTGGCCCCCCACCCACCATCCCCACCCACCTCTGCCTCTCCTCGCTCCAGCTGGCTCTCAAACCCTGCCCCCAAGTCCATCTGCAGCCCCCGCAGGCGCGTCGCCAGCGTGGCATAGCCGTCGCGGTGCATGAACTTTGTCGCCTTCATGAGGAAGCGCAGCGCAGCGGCGGTCTTCCCTCCCATGTGCTCTCGGATGATCTGTGGGTGGGGTGGGGGGCGGCGCGAGTCGTAAGTCGTGGCAGGCAAGGCCCCTACTGGTACCAGTGCTACCATGATGCTGTGCCGCAAATGCCAGCCTGCCGCCTCTGTCACCCGCTGCATGCATGCTGCTGGGCCCTCCCCTGGTGCTGGGCCCTCCCCCCCGGCTGTACGCCTCTCGGGTGCACAGTGCCCCTGCCACCCAGCCGCACCTGCAGCACCTCGCCCTCGTCCCTCAGGTACGGCAGCAGCGCCTTGTGTGTGGCCAGCGCCAGGCAGGCGGCCTGCGGGCGGGCACGCAAGTCAGCATGTTCCCAAGGCTTGCCTCACAGCTTGGTCAAGCCCAGGAATGGGTTAGGCCATAGGCGAAGATGATGTGAAGAGGCGAAGATGACGTGAAGAGCTACCTGCTGTAGGTCAAAAATGTCCCCACCGCCCAGCCTGAGCTGGGTACTTTGAGAACATAGCATGACTCCTGGTCATTCGTGGCACACCTGCAGGTGCGTCTCTGCACGCTCATCTACCGCCGCCGCAGCGTGCCGCACCATGGCTGCCTGGTACTCTGCTTCTATGGCTGCTCGCAGCTCCAGCTCCCTGCCTGCCAGCTGGTGGAACTGCCTGCAGGGATGGGGGCAAGTGAAACACGGAGAAGCACACGGGCGGGGCCGTGAGGAGCAGGGGAGGGATGCTTGGGGGTGCAGCGCAGCGCGAGTGGGGGCAGCTCTGGCGCAAGATATGCGCTACGGCGGCAAAGATCACTTGCACCAGGCTGTGCAGAGCCTTTCCAGTGCGGCACTGTCGCTGCATGCACAGTGCTGCACCTGCAACAGGCCTTGCTGTGGGGGCGGATGCGGCACCGGGCCGGCCCCCCTGCTGTCCGCTCGTGCGTGCACACTCACTTGCACCGCCCATCCACCAGGCCCTTGATCCACCAAGTCCGGTTCTTGTCCTCCAACCAGTGCCGCACGCCGGGCGCATACCTGCGGCAGCCATTTCCATGATGTGTTAGGTAGAGGCAGAGGCACAACAGTCAGAGTTCATGTCCTCGCCCTATTACAGGGGCAGCACCAAGCGGTGCCAGCAGCAAAGCTCAGGGCGGCCTGTTAGCCCTGTAAGAGCAGGGCCACGCGGCAGCAAGTTTGACGCATGGAAAGCAATCTCAAACATGTGCAAGTACAGAAGTTTCGTGCCTCAAGCACAAGCAAGGCAGGACGAGATGGAGCAGCCGAGCATAGGTCGGCTGCCCGCGCGGTTGAGCAGCAGAGCGCCACTGCTTGATGATGCAGAAGCAAGGCTAACGAATCGCCCTGCTGTCTTGCACGTCAGCACTGTCCAGCAATCAAGCGCAGGCTCGCCCTACCTATCCAACCAGTGCGATGCACCCTCTGGCCCGCCGCCAGCTAATAGCGGTGGCGGCAGTGGCGGCGCTGCTGACTGTTGCGCGTTTGCAGACCGCTGCACTGCTGAACCGCGCCCGCTTGGCCCCGGTGCTTCAGAAATGCTGGAAAGAGCTCGGGAGAGGCCGCCAGCGAGCAGTGGGCCGGCAGGGCAGGGCGCCAGGAGCCCGAGAGCCTTTCGTGTTGCCGCCAGCATTGATCACGCGTGTCCAGTATTGGGATGAGGATGTGCAGAAGGGTTCCTGCAGTCCACCAGTCCAAGGAAGGCGCGATGGCCAGGTCAGAAATGCGAATTGGCCCACGTTTGCCCCTTTCCTTGAAATACCCACACGCTGACATTGCCGGCGCAGCTTGTAAGAGTTGCGGGGATTGCTGGGAGCCCGGAAAGGTTCGAAGCGATTGGTGCGGCCCTTCTACGCTTCCGGTGGGCTCTCTGCACTGGCCGTGGGAGCATCGAGTAAGCATGGGCGGAGACGTCGTAGACCTGTGCTCCTCCGACTCGGGCAGCGACTCTGAGGACGACCTGCCGCCTCTGGCCTCGCTGACAGCGCGCCTGCAACAGCGAGGCGCCGTATTGCCTGAAGCAGCAGCTCTCACAGTGGCAGTGCCACCCGTCACAGGCAGCTCGCAACAGCCAGCTGCCGCCGCTGCCGCCCGGCCGCCGCTGTCGGCGGTGCACAACCACGTGGGCGCAGGCAGCCTGTTTGGCAAGCAGGGCGGCAGTGGCAGCGATCCGGCACCGGAATCGCCGCGCCAGCAGTACCACAACCAGCAGCAGCGAGAGCAGGGGCAGCGGGCAGACGAGGGTGGGCCGAGCAGCCAGCCGCGGCGCGGCAAGCGCGCAGCGGCGCGCCCTCGCCTGGCCCCGCTGTTTGGAAGCGAGGCCGATGGTGATGAGGAGTGGCAGCCTGGGCCCGGCGGCTTTGGAGACAGCCAGGAGACGCTGCCGCTCTCACCACCTCCTGCAGCTGCCCGTGGCGGCAGCCAGCCCAGCAGCCAGCCCCGGGCCAGCCAGCCGCCATCTGCCAAGAAACCAAAGCGGCCGAGGCGCTCAAAGGAGGAGATTGAGCGAGACAAGGCGCTGCAGGTGGGTGTTCATTGCTGCTACCTGTGGGCAGCAGCAGCGTGAGCGTGGCTTGGTGTACGGCATGTGGGGCATATGCTGGTTGCCAAAGAGAAGCGGCAATGGGGCGGTCGGAGATGGGCAGGCGTTGCGTTGCATTTCTTAGCAGTACTCCTGCCGGTACCGCCCCGCCCCGTGCACTCTGCCGGCGTAGAGTGTGGAAAGGAAGGCTTCTGGTTGTATGGTTCGCCTCTCATGCTCCGGCTCTCGTGCCATGCCCTAGGCTCTTCTGTATCCCCCTGCTGCACTCTGCAGGCGAGGCAGCGGGAGGGCAGAGGAAGACCGACGCGTGCTGCTGCCCGGCCAAGCTTCTTTTTCGTCCCA
The DNA here is from genome assembly GCA_029339195.1 of Micractinium sp. NFX-FRZ. Lineage (NCBI taxonomy): Eukaryota > Viridiplantae > Chlorophyta > Trebouxiophyceae > Chlorellales > Chlorellaceae > Micractinium > Micractinium sp. NFX-FRZ. The sequence goes on from JAPTJF010000024.1 coordinate 131,420, forward strand.
CCCCTTGCACCCTGCAGGCGCAGCAGCGGGAGGACCGGAAGGCTCAGAAGCAGGCTGCCACCCAGAAGTGGACGCTGCAGCAAGTGCGGCTGCTGGTGGACGCGGCGCTCGTCAGCAGCGGCGCCCTGGGGGTGGGCATGCTGAGTGAGTGGGGCGGGGCGGGGGGCGAGGGCAGGCGGGGTGCACGGATGTGGCCAACGGCTGCGGTTGCTGGTCAATAGCACCTTCTCACCATCAACCCCATCCCTCTCCCCGTCTAGCCAAGCTGGAGGAGCACAGCTTCCTTTCGGAATGCTAGCATCAAAAGAACTCAAGGTGGTCTGCCTCATCAAACTTGTTAAGTTCCTACCCGTCCATGCCTGTGTGCAGCCAAGCTGGAGGAGCACAATGCGGGGGCGGCCCAGGAGAAGAAAGTAAATTACCTGGTGGCTCCTTTGGACCTAACCCCCTACAAAGCGCTGCGCTGGCAGCGGCGACGCCTGGTGGGCGCAGGCGGGGGCGCGGGCGCCGACGGCGGCGCCGGGGCCTTTGCTTCGCTGCCCTCGAGCCAGGCGGCGGCGGGGGCGGCAGCGGCGGGGTTGCCGTCGAGCCAGGCGGCAGGGCTGGGCACGCAGGCCAGCGGGAGTTCGCTGGAGGAGCGGTGGGAGGAGGAGCCGCACGTCATGATTTGCTTCCAGGTGAGAAGGAATGAAAGCCGCGTGCATCGCCGCGTGTGTTTCCTTCTTACTTTGTTTTGCTTGGGTGTGCCACGGAGATGCGCGGCCGCCTGCCCTCGCTCGCTTCCCCGGCAGCTGAAGCGGGGTTGCACACACAAACGGCCCCCCTCCACCTACCCGCATCGATTGCAGCTGATCGACGCTCTGCTGCACACCTTCCTCCATGGTACTTGCATGCATGTTCCCACTCGCCGGTGCCTTCACACTGCCGCCCGATGTGATGCATTTGTGCACCTGCCGCCCCAGCAGTTCATAGACGCGGTGGCCCACACCTTCCTCCATCTCTCATGCCACACTCCATGCTGACCTGCGTGCCCCCAAATCGCCTGCAGCCCCAGGAGTTTATTGACGCTGTGCTGCGCGACCGCCTGGCCTCCCTTTTCTCGCTGCTGGAGCGGCGTGCGGCCGGGCAGCGCCCCCACCTGCTGGTGTGCGGGCTGCATGCCCACGTGGTGAAGACGGAGCGGGCGCAGATGAAGGCGGTGTTCCGGCCGGGGTCACAGGTGTGTGCATGTGGGTGTGTGTTTGGGTGGGGGTGGGGGTGGGGGGTGTTTGCGCACACCAGGATCACATGCCATGTGTGTGTGTGTGCGGTTTTGCGCACATTGGGGGACAGGCACGCCGCCCACCCAGCGACTCAGCCTGCTGCCCCGCCCTGCCCCGCCCCGCCCTGCTGCGCTGCCCTGCTGCAGGTGCCGGTGCAGCGGTCGGTGCAGCAAACGATCGAGGACTTTGTGGCGGGGCTGGCTGTGGAGTGCCCGCGCCTGTGCTTCAGGGATGTGGTGGACGCGGCCCAGGTGAGGGACGTGGTGTAGTTGGGGGCGGTGTGGGGGTGAGGAGGGGCGGTGTGGGGGTGAGGCGGACTCCAGGGTAGGAGGGTGGCGACTGTGGGCTGCTGCAGACTCGGCAGCAGGGCAGGGCAAGGCGGGAGTGACGGCTTGGCGGGGCCGGCAGGTGCTGACCCCAACTTCCGCAGCGGGGGCAGGCACTCCTAGCGGCACGCACAGCAAAGCATCGCCCACTGCGGCACCTGAGAAGGCAGTGTCGTGTTGCCACCACGCTGGCCTGCCTGACCCTGCTGCCCCCCTGCCCTGCTGCCCCTGCTGTGGTCTGCCCAGGCGGCGCAGCACGTGCGGCTCATCACCACAGCCATCGCGACTGTGCCGCACAAGGAGACGGTGCGCCCCTTCTGCTGCCTGCGCTGCCGCCTGCTCGTGTGCTGCCTTGCTCTATTGTGCACTCTTGCCGCAGTGATGCCCACAAGAGGCGGTGGGCACTGCCTGTGGCGTCCTGTTTTGTGCTGCAGCTGCTCTTGGCCATTGCTGCGCACCCTGTAGAGGTGGTGCACCCCAATTAGCATGCGTCACAGACCTGCTGGTGCCGCCTCCGCCGCTGCCGCCGCCACCGCTGCTGCAGCCGCTGTTTGAACCCCTGGCTGTGTCGGCGCCCCTGCTGAATGACACCCGCGCCTTTCAGCTGCTGCTGCTGCTGCTGCTGCTCTGGCCCACTAGACGCAGCAGATCTGTGCTAACAGCTGCTTGGCGGTGTGCTGCCGCCCCCTGCAGGACGCCACCCTCTTCCTGCGTGCCCACGACAAGACAACGTCACAGGTGGGGGCCTGGTGCCTGCACGCATGCACGCCTGCACGCATGCCCCCTTTGCCTTCCCCTGCCCTATCCGTTCCAGCCACCACGACTGCTCCACATCGCACTGCGCACAAGCACGCCATACATCCAGGCACTTCCACCCCAGCTTTTCACTTCTCCCGTGCTGCAACCCCTCACTAACCTGTTCCTCAACCACCCCTGTGCTGCTGTCTTTTACCAGCTGGGCCCATCACACCCCACCCTGCCCGGCCTCCCTCCCGCCCTCCCCTCTCCCCTGCCTGCCGTCCCTCACCAACCTGCCCACCAACCACCCCCCTATGCTGTCGTCTGCGCCAGCTACCCCCTCCACACCCCACCCTGCCCCTTCTCCCCCTCCCTCTCTCCCCTGCCTGCAGTCCCTCACCAACCTGTTCATCAACCACCCCCTGCACGACCGCGGGCTGGAGCTGGTGGCGCGCAGCCTGGCAGTGGTGCCCACCGGTGAGGGGCTGGTGGGCCCGCTGCCTGAGTGCCTTTGCTTGTTTTTGCAGGACAAGTGGGCTGTGCTGGGGCTCACGGCGCATAGCCTGGCAGTGGTGCCCTCCGATGAGAGGCCGGGCATGCTGTGCTATGCTGCGCAATCCATGCTGGCTGTTCTGTTTTTGCCCGCATGTGGGCTCATGCTGCCGTGAGGATGGGGCCACTGTGGGTGAGGGCAGAGTAAAGCCAGGTGCCCCGCCCCAGCTGACCGTGCACCGAGGCTGCCCCTCGGTTGCAGTGCCGTCCTCCCACAGCCTCGCATTGCCTCACAACCTCTCCTGCAGTCAAGCCGAACGGCGCGCACCAGCTGGCCACGCACTACGGCAGCCTGGGGGGGCTGATGGACATGCTGTTGGACCCTTCCAGGTGGGCATACAGTGCAGTACAGTTGCAGCACAGTACCGTGCAGTACAGTGCAGTTACAGTACAGTGCAGCACGGTACTGTATTTGCTTTGACAACCTGTTTGGGTGCGCAACGTCCAACTGCTGAGCTGCTTCCTGCCCCTGCCCCCTTCTCCTGCCCCCCCTTCACGAGATCCCCCCCAACAACCCCGACCCCCTTTGCGTGTGCAGGGACGACAAGAGCAAGGAGGCGGAGGTTTCGGAGCTGCGCAACGTGGGGGGGCAGCAGCGGCGCGTGGGGCCCGCCGCCGCGCGCCAGCTGCTGCAGCTGCTGCGCAGCGCCGACCCAGACCTGAGGGTGAAGGAGGACAAGGAGAAGGAGTAGGTGGGGGCAGCTGCTGGTTGGGCAGCAGCAGCATGTCCGCAGCCCTTGGCGGTGGCGGACGCCACCCCCCCTTTAAGGCGCACACCCTGCCCCCTTGGCGCAGCCTCCTGCTTGCAGCTGCACCTGCTGGTGTGCACACACAGCTGCTGGTGGCTTGGCTGTAAGCACATGGCTTACACACGTGCACGCTGTAGTGAGCCAGATAGGGGCGGCGCGTGCAGAGATGAAACAGGGACTGACGGGGCATGTGTCAGTCAGTGGCAGCTGGGGCCTGAGCCTAGAGATTGGCCGCCCAGCCGCAAGAGGTGGGTGTAACAGAAATGAAGGAGAGTGTGGTTGCGGGACTGCAGCAGCTTGCAAGGCTTGCTGCGCTGCACACCCGAGGGGCAGAGAGGTGCTGCCTGACGAGCACACCCATAGAACAAGGCTGCTGGTGGTGAAAGGTGACGGGGTGTCATATGAGGAGAAGGGCACAGGAAGGGTGCTGCTGACGAGTACTGCACACAAAAGGTCAGGGTTGCTGCACGGGCAAAGGGGCCCTGTTGGGGGAGGACGGGCACACAGAAGGGGTGCTGCTGGCGAGTAATGCACAGAGGGTGTTGCTGCTGATGGGCGGTACCAGGGGCATATTTTGAGGGAGTGTTCAGAACAGGCTGCTGCTGAAGAGAAGTAGTGCACAAAAACGGTGTTCCTGAGGGGGGGTGCACGAACAGGCGATGCTGACAAAGCGACGCACATTCACGTGGCTGCTTATTTTTTTGAACTGTTAGTGGGGGAATGTCGAGAAGGTGTTGCTCCGGAAGGTGAACAGAAGAGGTGCTGCTGAGGATCCATGCAGGGAACAGGGTGATGTGCCATGCAAGGAACAGGTTGATTTGAGCTATGGTGCTCTTAAGTTGCTGCTGTGTAGGTGTGCAGCACTCTAGCTGCTGATGGTGCCAAGCCGTTGCCTCAAGCCATCGTGTGGTGGCCGCCCGCCCTCACTTCAACGGGAGCACGCTCGTGCACGTGTTGTCAGGGCTGCACGTCTGGGTCAGGCCGCAGTCCGAGTTCCTGTAGGTGTGGTAAGGGGAGCGGCGCGGGCGCAGGGGAGTGCGCACACTTCAGAAAAGCTCGGCAGCATGCATGGATGTGAGGGCAGGTGCAGCGCAGCGCAGCACAGCACAGCACAGCACAGCATACCAGGCCAAACACGGCACAGTACGGTGCATCACAGGCAGCAAAGCACCAGCATGCCGGCAGCATGGCCACATGCAGCACTGGTGGCACTTGTTGTCACCGCACAACACAGATCAGCAAAGCGCAGCGCAGCATAGCACAGCACAGCACCTGCAGCACTCGTGGCACTTGTTGTCGCTGCACAGGTGGTTTTTGCCTGCGGGGCAGTGAAAGCGCACACAGGGACGCGAATTTGTGGAGGTCACTGACACGTGCATGCAGCCCTCCACGCATACCTCCGGCACCCTCCCATGATGTGTGCCGGTGTGGCTGCACTGGCCCTAGGGCCGGTAGGCCTACCCTGCCACCCAAGCCGGGCACCCGCCCAGCGCCTGCCTGCCCGCCCGCCTCGCCCCTGTGCATGCAACCCGGCGCAGTGCATGCGCACAGCCTGCCTGCCTTCCACCACCCGTGGCGGGCAGCCGTGCTATCAAGACAGCGCCTGCTTAACCTGCACCAGGGGCTGAGAAACCCACCATAGAGAATGGCGGCCACCCTCACTGCTCAAGCTCGGTCAATAAAAACCTTGAAATACATTAATGGGTATTACTTCACACACCTGTGGTGGTGCACGTGCACACTCCGCTGGAGCAAGACATGTTGTCCTTGTCGGGGCAGGCCCTGCCACAGAAGCCGCAGTTGTTCACTGTGGAGAGGGGCGTCTCACAGCCGTTGCTGCGCACGCCGTCGCAGTCGCCCAGAGGAGCGTTGGCGCCTGCTGGGGGCAGCACGGCGGGCAAGTGGGGGGGGTGAGTGGGCGAGTGAGAGGGCAGCAGGCGGGTGGGCGGGACACCAGGGATGCAGCAACCTAACACACATTTGCCTGCTGCAGCAACGGGTCCTGCAGCATGAGCGGCGTGTGCATCCATGCTGGGCCCACTCACTGGATTTGCAGCGGCACTGGTGCTCCACAGTGCCGGTTGCCGACACCACACGGGTGCACGCCTCCGAGTTGTGGCACGCGTTGCCGCACTGGGGTTGGGGGTCAGGGTTTAGAGGATGGGGTGAAGGCAGCGGAGCGCACGTGCGTCCCCCTTGCCAAGGGGGCGTGTAGGCGCAAGCGGTGCGTATGCAGCAGCGAGTGGGGCTTGCGCTACAGGCATGCAGCAGTCATGCTCTACAATAGGCCGGTAAGCAGTCCTCAGGCATGCAGCAGGCATGTGAGCAGCGGGAGCTGCAGTGTGCAACACAGTCAGGGGCGTGGCACACAGCATGTGGGGCTCACCGTGCCGCAGTTGCTGGAGGTGGTGAGGTCGGTGGCCTCTGCTCTCGCAAACAGGGAGGTGGAAAGGTATGTCACGTCTACGGTCAAGGCTGGGGGACTGCGTGGGGTTGCCCACACATGCAGGAGGCACCGGCGAGAGGGGCACCTTGAACCATTTTCGGCATGCCATGCTTTGCGTGCCAGGCTTGCTCTGCTGGCAGACAGTGTTCTGCCACCCTGGCGGTGCCCTGCACATCTCTAACTCACTGCAGACGCATGTGTTGCGTGGCCCGCACGTCTCGTTGGGCTTGCAGCGACGGTTGCAGCCGCCGCAGTTCGTGTTGGTGTTGAGGGAGGCCTCGCACCCTGCAGGCGGGCGGCGGGCGGGAGGCGGGCAGGCTCGGGTGGGAGAGGAGGGGGCACCCTTGGCTGCTGTGCATACAGATGGGGAGAAGTGCGCATGGCTGTCTGCTGCCCATCTAGCTGCCAAATGGGACAGCAGGGGTGCCCATTCCCTTCAAGGTCTTCCAACAGCCTGGTGCACAAATATGTCGCTCTCGGTTGGGGGACGCCTCACCCCCCACCCTACCCAGCAGGTTGGGTCAGCGCCTTGCCTGTGAGCTGCATCCCGTCGCAGTCAGCAAAGCCCTTGTTGCACACGCACTGCCCCCGCACACACATCTCGTTCTTGTAGCACCTGGGTACGGGGGGAGGGCAGGGGCAGGCGGGGGCACAGGCTGGCGCATGAGGGGCAGGAGCGAGTGTGCATTCTACAGCGCCTGCCTCGGTTGGGGCAGGTGGGTGTGTTGTACCCTACGACGCCAGCAAACAGGGGGCTGCTACCAGCCGCCAGCCACCGGCGCTCTGGGGCAGGCCACGTGCACCAGCCACCGACCCTCAAACACCGAGCTGAGCAGGCGTTACGCATACCCTGACTAGGGTACCGTATCCTCACCGGTTGCCGCAGCGCCCGCAGTTGAGGTTGGTGTCCAAGGTGGACTCGCAGCCGCCTTCACGTTTGAAGCAGTCGCAGTTGCCAAACCCTGCGGGCAGAGGGCGCGCCGGAACGGTAGGCTGAAGCCGGCGGGTCGGTGCAGTGCTTGGCAGTGCTCTGCAGGCGTAGCTTGGCAGGCGCAGCTCGGCGGGGCTAGCAGGCACAGCACAGCGAGCCTGGTCCGTCTGAGAGCGCCTGCCCGGGGGAAGGCCTGAAGCCTGCAGACCTGTGTCCCACACTCGACCCCCTGGTGCCCGCCAGGTTGCCTCTTCATCTGATTGAAGCCTTCCCTGGCAGCGCTGCGAGGCGCCTCACCTCTCTTGCACACACACCGGTTGAAGGCGCACTCCATGTTTGGGGGGCAGTGCATGGAGAAGCAGCACTCCCGGCAGACCGGCTGGTTTTCGACCATGCACAGCCGGGGGAAATCTGCATCGGATTGGGCAGCACATAATGATGTGGGGTGGCATCAGGGAAGGGGAGGACTAGATATGGCAAAGGGTCAGCAGAACCGCTGGGCAGTGGTCACAGGCCTGCGCGCCTCAACTGCAGGTTCAAGGGGGTCGCTGTGCATTCACAAGCAGCCTCCAAGTAGACTGGCCCGCCAACTTGAACTGTGCACTGTAGTGTCGAGAGGTCTGAGCGTGCAGGTCCGCAGCGGCGGAGGGCGATCTTGGGCGGTCAGTGTGGTGTTGGATGGGTCATGAGAAGGCTGCTGTGGTGCAAGGCAAACGCAGGCCCACATGCACGCCAGGTGGTGTGCCCATGCAGGCAGCCAGCACGCACGAGGCGAGCTTGCCAATCATGCTCTGCAAGCCCAAGTGCCGGCCAGACTGATGTGCAGCACCCGAATACTGGCTGCCAAGCTGGCTCCCAGCTGACGTGGCACCCCTTGCCACTACAGGTCGGCAGGCGGGGGCACACGCTCATGAGACTCACTCGTCGGGCACGCGCAGCGGCCGTTCATACAATTCTGGCCTTGGGGGCATTGCTTGATGCTGAGGCAGTGAGCTTGCAGGAGCCCGCGGCGGGCGATGCCTGCATGAGGGAGTCCAGGGGGCACTCTTTGAGGGAGGCGGCGGGTGTGCAGCGGCACACAGTTGAGCAGGCCCGAGGGCACTGGCTGCCTGTGCCACTGCGGCACTCGGTGCCATGGCAAAGAACCTGCAGTCTCACCTGCGTAAGTGATGGACGAGTCGTCTGCACCTTCAGACCTGCAGTTTCCGGGCAGGTGCAGCTGCTGTCAGAGGCGGAAGCTGGGGGCACGCCTGGCGGTGGCGGCTCCAGTGGGCCCCAGCCACACATGCGTCCCACCTCTCGGCAGCATGGGACGGCACCAGCAGTGACGCCAGAATGAATGTGGCGATGATGGCGGCACGCGTGAGCTTCATGGCGAGGCAAAGGAGGCCAGCCGGCTAGGGCAGCAGGGTGACGGGGTGGCGTGAAGGTCACGGTGTCGGAACAAGTGCCGGGACGGTGTTGACCGAGCCTGAGACGCCCGCTGTATGGATTCGCAATGAAAGCACATTTCGGGGCTTTCCTTCGTCGCGGGGCTTTGTGGAGCGCGTTTCTGCCTCTCCCGGGAGCCGCGTCCACGCTGGCATGTGCCGCCTGTGGCCAGGAGCGGGCGTCTGGCACCTGCGCCTGGAAGCTGACCCCAGCGGGCAGAAGCTGCCATGGAATGTGTGCCGGCAGCTTACATTAAAGACGGTGCAGGCCACACGAGCATGCACAGCTGCATGCCAGTCGTTGACAAGCAGGCACTGAGCGCTGCGGCAGCCATGGGGCGGCAGCACAGTGCACACAGGCCGAGCCATGCCCTCAGTGCAAGGCATGCACACATGGTATGCACCCAGCTCCTTCATGGCATCCCAGGAGCTCATGAACGCGGTAAATACGAGAGACGTAAACAAAATAGGGTGAAGAAAGTAGCAGTGCTGCAATGAGACACAGTGCATTGTTGCAATCAGATTTCAGGGTGTCGACTGTCAGCTGCAAGGCGCTGGCGCCCGTACTGCTCCAGGATCTGCGTAGTGCTCCAGGATCTGTCGCTACGAGGGGTCGGCCGCGGTAGGCAGCGAAGGCGACGCGATTGCCTTCACTCGAGTGGTCTGCGGGTCCCAGGGGGGTGAGGGCTGTGCGGGTGGGAGGGCGGCCAGATGGGCCGAGTGGCTGTGCATGCAGCTGCACAGCAGGCGCAGCGGGCATGACACAGGCGCCCTCTGCCAAGGGCCAGCACTGCCAGCATTGTTCCCACCAGCTTCCAGCCAGTGCCGGCGTCCAGCGGACGTGTGCGAGCTTGCAAGTGCACAAGCCCCCGCCCCCACGCAGCAGGCCAGCTGGTGGGCAGACTGCCGTGAGACGGCAGGCAGGCAGGCAGGCAGGCAGGCAGGCAAGCGCCAGGCAGGCATTGATCACGCTCACCCTGCCTGGAGTGCGCACCACTGGCGTCTGGCAGGCCATGCCATTCCTGCCATCAATGGTGCAGGCGCAGGCGCCGCAGCGGCCGCGCCGGCAGCCCACTCCCACCGGCAGCGACGGCTCCAGCACCGCTCGTATGTGCAGCAGCACGTCTACAACCGTGGGGCCGCAGCTGCAGGGGGGCAGGCAAGGTAGGGGGGCAGGCGGGGCGGCAGGGTGGGTAAGCACGGTAGGTTGGGCCCTGCTTGGCACGGTTTGTTTTGCAGCGCCCAGGCACCTGTGGGGGAACAACTGCAGGATAGCAGGTAGGGCAGCATGTGTGGCATGCATATCATGACCCCTGCTCGAGGTCGTTCAATCGCGGCCATCACCTGCCTGCCAACCAGTGCAGACAAACGGGAGAGGCGCTCCTGGGCGAGGCGGCAGCGGGCGCAGGCAGGCAGGCGGAGCGGCAGGCTGGGTGGGGCACTGTTGAAGCTGAGCTGCAGGCGCTCCGATTCAAGCGGATCCAGTGGAGGCAGCTGCCTCACCTATTCACGTCCACACGATACGTCTGGTAGCAGCCTTTGTCCCACCTGCAGCGGACATGTGGCACATGGGGTGACGGTCAGCCAAGCGAGTGACCTACGGCCCCTGGGCAGGTCTCAAATTGGTTGCAGTTATGTCCTGCCTGGTCGCAATGCAGTCACGTGATGCTTGCATTCCGTCAGTTGCTTGCCTGTACACGGACCACTCCTGCTCCAGCCGAGGCAGCCCATCAGCTGCCGCCGCTGCCGCTGGCGGCAAGTGCACCTCCCCTGCAGCTGCCGCTACTGACGCCGGTGCCGCCGCTGCTGCTGCAGCGGGCTTTTCGAAGCCTCGGACCGCCGTTAGAGCCCAGCAGTGCTGCAAGCCCCAGCCACCCCGCTGCAAGGCCCGGGCCGAGCGCATTGCTCCGCTCCACTGAACCTCTGCTCGAACGAATTATTTATAATGCAACCTCGTGTCTCGAGTGGATCAGTGTGCAAGCGGAGACGTCGTTTGATTACGTCACATGTTTTGGCAGCCTGCGCCCGTAGCATGCAAAGCACGGCAAAGGTTGCAAAATGTTTGGTTCAACAGCAGCACATGCACTAGGTTGAGCTCGTCTGTCACGGAGTCAACTTGGAACTTGACAATAGAGGGAACGGGAAGAGAGGCCAAGACCTGCAGGTCTCGGCGTGGAGACGGTAGCAGTGGTGACTTTGGGATGCCTCCCTCCACACTGCCTCATAATCCATGCCTCTGCATGCTTCTTGTTCCATGTTAGGCTTCCCCTCCAACCGCCACCAGCCCAGCTTGCGGCCTGCATGGTCAGCCAGCAAGAGGAAGCCGTGTGGCTTCACCCTGGCCCGGTCCCTGTCGGCGGACGCTGCCAAAGCTAAGCCAGCTGGCGCCCAGCGCCCAGCACAGGCGGCTGCAGCACCCGGCTTCCTGTGGGGAGGGACTCTGATGCAGCTAAAGTAATCAGTTTTTTAAATGTAATCATAAGCATTATTTTTGATGTAGTATTTGGCTACAATGTGAAGGAACATGTGAACAAGTTAGGGTCAGTGATGAGAAAAACAACAATAACATGACAATTACGTACAGGGATGGCAGGGGAGAAAGAAACGTGCATTCAAAAGCCGCGTGTGTGGTCCACGCCATGTGGCGCGCCCCAGCTCTTTAACAAAACAGCTGCCGCGCGGCACCCACTCATGCAGGGTCTGGCCGCAGGGATTTGCGTGCCGAGCGCCGCAGGGGCGCGGCCGCCCGTCGGCAGGCGCGCTGCTGGAAGCCCTGGGGCGCCGGCGGGTGCTGCACCGTCAAGCGGTATTCCCCCAAGCTGCCATAGCTGCTGTACCGCACAGTACCGTTCCTGGCAGCGTCCCCCGCGCCCGAGACGGACACGAAATACCGCCCCGCCGCCGGCAGCTGCACGCTCAGCCGCCCCTGCACCAGCGTGCCACGCGGCTCCCAGCTGGCCAGCGCTGACGTGGCGCAGGCCGCCTGCACCGCCACGCGGGCAGCTAGGTTGGAGCGCCCCCAGGCGGCGGGCGCACCCGCTACATCGGGCACCAGTGCAAGGGTGATGCTGGCGGCGCCAGCACCCGCGTCGAAAGAAAACCAGTCCACGTCGTTTGTGCGCCCGATGTTGCCTGCCACGGGGAAGCGTGAGCGCAGCGGGGTGGCGCCTGCTGTGCTGCTGCTGTGGTCGTCGGCGCGGTAGGGCAGCCACCTGGCGATGAGTGCCAGGTCATCCTCCGGGTTGTTGGCGCGCGCATAGTCGCCACGCGACCACTGCGTCACCGGCTGCTTGTACCCGGCCTGCGTGCGATGGACACATAAGAAGATGCATGCAACAGGTTTATGCCGTGCTCGTCGAGCAGGGCAGGCAGGCAGGCAGCCAGGCTGGCAGGGCAGGGCAGGAAGCCAACTTTCGAGGCAGGCAGGCAGTCAGGACGACAGGCAGGCAGGCAGGCAGGCAGGCAGGGCGACAGGCAAGCAGGGCGGCAGGCAGGCAGGGCGGCAGGCAGTGGAAAGGCAGGCAGTGGAAAGGCTGGCAAGGCAGTCAGGGCGGCAGTCAGGGTAGCAGGCAGGCAGGGTAGCTGGCAGGCAGTGGAAAGGCAGGCAGGGCGACAGGCAGGCAGGCAGGGTAGCAGGCAGGCAGGCAGTGGAAGGGCAGGTTGAGGCGGGCAGAGCAGGCGGGCGTGCTCACCCCCATGATTGGTGCCCAGCCATCCGCCCCCCAGTAATACGAGTCCTTGCCATGCCCGTCATGCTGCAGGCCTGCGGGTTGTTGCCCCAGAGGTGGGCAGGGGAACAGATGGGGCCGCACATCAGCACGGCATGCTTGGCAAGCGGTGGCGCTGCTGGGCCAGCCTCCGGGGAGCGCCCTCGCCGGCCCTGCCCTGCCCTTCTGCCTGCCAATCACAAGGCCCGCGCATGCTGGACAAACAGCACGGCGTCTTCCCAGTGCAGACGCCCTCTGTCCAGTTGTAGACAGTCGCCTGATCAAGGAATCATGACCCCAACACCATATGCCCGACTGGCAGTAGAGTCTGGTTTGCTGGTACTGCAGTTCTGCATGCCTGCCAGCTCTCACAAGCCAGGAGTGCGGGCAGGCCCGGGCTCACCCAGGGCCATGTGCCGCTGCCAGCCTGCCTGCTGTCCACCCATCTCAGGGCACGCAAGCTAAGCACGAGTGATAAGATGAGTAACGTATTGCTGATTAGTACGTGATATTTCACACTCACCCAGGGCATGCCCCAGCTCGTGGCTGGTCGCCTCCCAGATGTGCTTGGTGGAGGAGTTGGCCAGGTTGCGGGGGAACACAAAGGACGGCTGCAAAGGCAGGCAGGCGGGCGGGCGGGCGGACAGACAGGCGGGAGGGGTTGGTTGGAGACGAGAGAACACAAAGGCCGGCTGCATGGCAAGCAGGCGGGCGGCAGCACCCACCCTCCTGCCGTCAAGCACCCACCCTCCCCGGGTAGCCAGCATCCCCCCACCACCCCCCTCCCCCTTTCACCCCCTTCACCCCCCCGTACCTGGTAGTACGGCTTGCCAAACGTATCTGTGTACGACAGCCCCCCCGTGTCCTCCCCCCCAAGCCAGTCCAGGGAAGAGCCTCCGATGACGACGCGTGCCCCCCGGCCCGCCAGCTCCAACGGCGCCCCCTGCCCATCCGTCTCCTCTGTCGTGACGTCCACCTGCAGGGTGGAGAGTGCACACAGCAGGAGAGAGAGAGGGTGTGGGAAGGTGTCACAGCGGATGCACGCACTGCCTTGTGGGGTGAGGATGAGGGGAGGGAGGGGGGAGAGGGTGAGCCCTGCCCACTTGGGCACCTCCTCTGTGCATGCCAGCAAGGGCCGCCCGCTGGCTGGCCCAATCTCACCTCAAAGGGTGCAAAGTCTTCGGCCACGGCCCGCCAGATGGCGATGATGCTCCTCCTTTCGAGCTCTGAGAAGGTGGTGGGGTGTCCATCGGTGTCGTACTGCGGCACGCACGGGGCGGTACAGCGGTGCAAGCCGGGGCAACATCAAGCAGCCGGCGTGGCACCGGTAAGGCAGGCAGGCCAGGCGAGGCCGGGCGGCAGCAGACACGACGGTGAGGTGTGCCGGCGCACCAAGGGGCCTGCTGATTAGGTTCACCACAATGCTCTAGTTCGAAATCGCAAAGCACCAGTTCCCTTCATGCCGAGCCCGCAACCACCTCCCTCCCCGTGCAACCACAGCCAGCCCCGCTCACCGGTGGGCTGACAATGGGCCGGTTCCCCTCTGTGTAGTACTTGTTCCACACGCTGTTGACCGTGGTGTGCCCCGTGAAGTCCAGCAGCAGCACCCGGGGCACACCCGGCCGGCTGTGCAGCTTGAAAGCCAGGTCGGGGGAGGAAGGGTCGGGGCCTCCCGGGGCGGCGGTGGACAGCGGCAGGGCGGCGATGGAGGCTGCCGCCTTGTGGGCGCTCAAGGCGGCGGCCCCGGTGACAGCCAGGCCTGAGCAGGAGTACAGCGCCCGCTTGTGCATCAGGTCGAAGCCTAGGTCGGGGTCGTCTACTGCAGAGGGGACCAGCAGCCCCCCCGCTGCAGCTGCTGCGGACACGCCAGCTGGTGCGCCGGCGGCGGCGTGGGCGGCGGCGATCGCGCGCCGCGCATCCCTGCAGCACACGAGGCGGCGACAGCGGGCTGGCATTGAGGTGAGGCATGAAGTGGGCCCCGCCGGGAACTGCAAAATCTCAGTTGGACCCTCAGCTGCACATTGGTGGTCAGCAGCGGCAAGCGCAGCTGGCAAACGGCACTAGCGAGCGGCACCTTGCGCTGCCAGCGGCGGCGGCAGTGGGCACTTGAGGCTGCAGCGCCGGAGCCGCTCCGGGCGCGAATTACCTTCCCCACACGATGTGCCCGCCATGCGCGGAGGCCTTGGCCAGGAGCAGGAGGCACGCCACCAGGGAGCGCAGTAGCGCGGAGGCAGCCAGCCCGGTCAGTACGTCCCCTTTGCAATTGGCCATGCGCACAAAAGCACAGAGCGCAGACTTGCACCGCCGACGAAGGCGCGCGGGCCGCCGGCCAGGTTTTGGGTACCGAGTTCGGTATCAAGGTGTTTAGGCTCGGTGTGCAGGCTCGGAAAGATATGAGCTTGATCGGCTGTACTCGCGAATGCGGTGCCCCCACTGAGCGGATGTCCGGGTGGTTATGTGGCCCCTTCCTCTGCCCTTCCTCCCGCCTGCCATGCTGGCCCCCCTGTGAGGGTGCACATAGCAGCAAGGGGGCACACACTCCCCTTGCTTCTATGGGGCTCCTTACTTCCACAGAAAATTCCCTAGAGCTTGTGCTCCACCCTAGTGTCCCATCCTAAGCCCTGCCCTGCCACAGCCCGGCCATGTATGTAAGTGTGCCGCCTCCCCGCCTCTCTGTGCCGACCGACACTTGCGCCCCACTTGGTGCTGCACTCGTCTACGCGCAGCCCATCTGAGTTTACAACCCAGGGCACGGTACTCCTCCACCAATGGCAGCCGACTTTTCCACCTAGAAGGCGGAGCCCTGAGGGGTTGCTCAAATGGGGCAAGCGGAGAGTGGGACAACAGGAACAGCCGATGGCAGAGGATCCAGCGCCGAGGGTAAGGCAGGGGGAGCAGAGAGAGGCAAATCAAATGATGTGATTTTAGTTGAAAGACGCAGAGAGGCGGAAAGAATGGGCAGTGCGGTCAACGGGTCGTAAGGCTGGGTGTTCCACCAGCCAGGACAGGGCACAGCCTGTCGCGTTCACTTTAGGTGAAGGTCGGGTCGGGTCAGGAAAACTCAATGTGAGCAAGGCGTGGGTGTTAAACCACCAACGCAGCTGTCTGACACAGCAGCAGCAACAGAACGGGGGGCCGGGGCGCGTGCCGCAGCCCGCGGCACCGGTCAGGGGAGAAGTTGCAATGCACCGGAACCGGACAGGCAGCAGCCGCAACCGCCCGCCGTTCTCTCTGGGATGCACCCTTGCACATTGCATTGTGGCGTAGTCGCAACAAGCCCTGTGGCGGGCGCCGCACTTCATCAGTAGATGGTTTTGAAGTCCGCCGGGTTGAGGCCCAGGGCCGCCAGCTGGCGCTGACGCAGCTTGGTGTAGAAGGCCACCACCTTCGCATCTGCGGGGGGTGGGTATGTGGAGGAGGGGAGTATATGGATAAACTTACGACCGTGACATCTCTGGGCAGGCAGGCAGGCAGGCAGGCGTGGTGTAAGGGTGGGGGGCAGCTGGGTGGGGGAAGGCCACCACCTTGGGTGTCCGTGGGCAGGATGTGCAGGCAGAAGCAGATGCAGCTGTGCAGCAGCAGGCGGCTCACCCGCTCGTAGCGCCTGTGGTGCGATGCGCCCCAGGATGCGCAGCCCTCCCAGCGCCTTGACGCGGCTGTAGTGGAGCACAGGGACGCAAAAAAGGGGTGTCCAAAGGTGAGGAGTCACGCACATGCAGGGTTGGCAGCACAGTGGGGGGCTCCCACTGCCGTGCCATGCATGCCCGGTGTGCAAGGTGCCGCTGGCACATACCGCTTGGCAGGGTGGCTGCTGGAAGCTGCCTGACAAAGGGCGGTTGACGCATGCGCGGTGGCTGCCTGTTGCCCGCTGCTGTAGCTCACCCAAATCTATCAATCGACTTGCATTTCGCTCCCTGCCTCCCTTACCCGAGTGCCACATGCGCCATGCCCGGCTGCCTGCCAGCTCACCCCGCTGTAACCCCAACGGTACTCTGTCGTTCTTGTTACGCCCCTTCCCTCCCTCCCTCCCTCACCTCAGCGCCACGTAAGCCATGCCCGGCTCGAACGCACGCTCCAGGCTGACCTCCACCCTGCACAACCCCACGAGCGCAGGGCGGGGCGGGCGGGCGGGCAGGGCAGGCGGCAGGGTTGGCAAGGGCAGGCAGGGCGGGACGGAAGAAAGCAGTTGGAAGCGGCGCTAAAACAGGTGCCTACTTGGCGGGCGCGGCTCATCCTGCCAGCAGCCCTCGCCTCGTCCTGCCCAGCAGCCCCCCCTCCTGCCAGGCCCCACCTGTCCAGCGTCATGCCCTGGCTCTTGTGCACGCTCATCGCCCAGGCCAGCTCCAGCGGCAGCTGCACGCGCTGCGCCGCCAGCCGCCCGCCCGTCGAAATGGCCCACCGCTCGCGCCCCACCGTCACCACCCGCCCGCTGGCAAAGCGCACCACTGGCAGGTTCTGGCTGTCGCTGCACGTTGGGAAAAGCAGGCACGAGAAGTACAATTGGTAGGGTGGAGCGATACAAGTCATGAATAGTCCCTTGGCTAAACGCAACACCACCGGCAGGTTCTGGCTGTCGCTGCACACAACACATCAAGGAAGGCAGGCAAGGCAGAGAGGCGGGCTGTGGCTGCCGCAGCACACCAGGGTGGGCAGGGCAGGGCAGGGCGGTTGGAGCAGTTCAGGCACAGGAGGCAGGCGGTGTGAGCACGCAGGTAGACCGACGGGTGCTGCTGGATGATGCTGCACCCCAGGCAGGGAGACTTGAGCAGAAGGCTGTTTAGAACTGACACCACAAACGCCGCCTGCCCTGTGAACCCGCCCATGCACACTCTCACACGCACCTGAACTTCTCCACCACGCCCCGCGCCCCGTTCACCAGCCCCTGCCGGTGGCTCACGTTGCGTATGAGCATCACCTGCGCCCCCACCTGCGGGGCGACCACAGCAGGCACAGCAGGCACAGCAGGATCGGGCGGGCAGCCGGGTCAAGCATCACATGGGCCCCCACCTGCGGAGCAACCACAGCAGGCACAGCAGGCAGGGTTGGGTTCAGCTTGAACCGCCGCCACTGCCACCCTCTCCCCACCCTCAGCCTAAGCACTCGTCACCGCCACCCTCTCCCCCCACCTTGAGCTCTAGAGTGCGGCGGGCGGGGCAGGCGGCTGCCAGGACATCGGGCGAGCCGACGTCCTGCGGCAGGGGGAGGCACACAGCACGCGCAGCAGGCAGCAGAGCGTCGGAGGCTGCACGGCAATCGCCAGGGTCGCACTCCTGCCACGGCGGCGGGCACGTGACGCAGCGCCACAAAAGCACCCCACCCCAGCCGTTCATCCAACCAGGCAGCCAGGCTGGGGAGCCTGGCAGAGGCTGCCCACTGCCAGCTCAGCACCCCCGGGGAAGCCAGCTCAGCAGCTGCCAGCTCAGCACCCCCACCTGCGCCACAAACTTGCGGGCCTCAGAGGGCAGTGCCTTGAGCTGCTGCGCGTTGATGGCATCCACGTCCTCCCTGCAAGAACCAAGGGGAGAAGGCAAGCGTGAATGAGCAAAGGACGCCCGCCCGGGTGGGTGGCCGCGGGGTGTGGGTGAATGACAGGCGGGCAGCCAGGCGCACATGCGGGCGGACCCAGCCGTGCCCCAAGGCTGCCAGCAATCCTGCCCCCGACCCAGTGTCCCAGGTTCTGCAAGCCTCACCTGTGCGTGTAGAGCCGGGTGGGCAGAATTCCGTCATCCGTGGGCAGCGGTCGCTGGCAGGTCTGCACAGGCGACGTTCGGGGGAGGGCGCGGGCGGGCAGGGGGGCAGGGACGCTGTGTCAGTTGAGGCAGGCGGCACGTGGAGCCAGCAGGGCGCGGCAGTCGACGGGGATACCTGTCACAGACAGCGACCAGCGGCCGCCAGCAACTGTTTGTTGCGGCCCCCCTCCCCCGCCCGCCCGCCCAGCGGCCCGCCTTGCCTGCAGCAGGTGCGCCAGCCGGTCCTGGGGGCAGCTCCCCGCCCGGATCTTGGCCAGCAGCTCCACAAACTCGTGGTCGGACTGCAGTGGAAACAAGCACAACACTGAATTTGCATTGAGAAGAGGTCGAGAGTTCAGGTCCAACAGGGGAAAAGGTGAAGCGAGGGCCGCATCCAAACCTTGGCCAGCAGCTGCACAAACTCGTGGTCCGACTGCACAAGACATTTCAAGCAGCAAAACGGAGGCATGTGACAAAGGGAACCTGATGGCGGGCAGGGCAACGCGTCAGGCAGCTCGCATACCGTTGTCCGGCTGCAGGTGCACACGCTGAAGGGACGGATGGCAAGGAGGGGTGGGAGACACAGGAGACAGATGCCCGCCTCAACCGCCCGCCTCACCTGTCGGAACACTTTGGACAGGAAGCAGCACTCGCTGATGCAGCGGCCCCAGCTCTCCGCCTCAAAGCAGAACTTGCGCTGCAATGCGGGCGGGGTGGAGGAGGGATTTGGATGGAGGCAGGGCAGTGAGGGAAGGCAGCGAGGCAGGGAGGCAGGGGAGGGATGCCTTCCACATGTCCGCCTTGCCCAAGCCCCCGTGTCCAGCAAACACAACTGCCTGTGTGGTCTTCGTAGATGCATCAAGGGGGAGCCCCCTCCCCCCTCCCCCACCCCGCACCTGCGCCGCCCCCTCCTTGCCCTTGGCCACCGGCGGCAGCTGGTGGAAGTCGCCCGACAGGATGAGCTGCACAGGGGGGGCAGAGGAGGGGTGTGGGAGGGGGCCAGGTGTGCATGAGCTGGGATGCGGCGAGGTGGGATGGCAGAGTGGTGATGTGCACGAGGTGGGGTGAGGCGGAATGGGGCGGCGGCTGAGAGCTGGCGGGAGTCTCTCTGACAGGCTAGGCCCAAGAGGGCGGCTTGTCATAGGAACACGCGCCTATGAAAGCATGCATGCATTCCTGCAAACTGGGTGAGTTGCAGGTGAGTGCCTTGCCTCACCCCACCACTGCCCACGCACCTAGACGCTGCCCCAGGGGTCCCGTGCTGCCCTGCACCACCAAGCACCCCAACCTGCACCCCGCAACCCCACCCCCTGCCGCCCCACACTGCACACTCTGTGTTTCACACACGCGCGTGCGTGCAGGCGCACCTGGATGCCGCCAAAGGGCGCCGCGCTGCCGCGCACCGCGCGCGCCACCGCCTCCAACGTGTCAAACAGCTTGCCATCCATCATGGACACCTGTGGGGCGGGGAGTTCATAAAATAACATTGTAAGGCAGATCATTGCTGGCGCTCAGGTGCACTGCGGCCTGCCAGCACATGCCCACCTCCGAGGCCAGGCACCTCTTCAGAACAACAACACAAAGACAAAACCTGAAACGATGAACACGTGGATACAATGGAAAGGTCTCACCTCGTCGATGATCAGCTCGTGGATATAAATTAATCAACAAGGAGTGACCTCTTCCACAAAAACAGAACCACCGTCATCTATAATCAATCAAACCAGCAGGAACTCACCTCATCAATGATCAGGTGCGTCGTTGCCCGCCACCGCTGCAGGCTCTCCCCCCGCCCCGCCGACCTCACAATGGCCTCCAGCCCGCCCTCCGCCCGCCCGATG
Organism: Micractinium sp. NFX-FRZ; assembly: GCA_029339195.1. NCBI lineage: Eukaryota > Viridiplantae > Chlorophyta > Trebouxiophyceae > Chlorellales > Chlorellaceae > Micractinium > Micractinium sp. NFX-FRZ. Next base: position 151,131 of record JAPTJF010000024.1, read on the forward strand.
CCGGCGTACGCGTTGATGGTGGTGCCGCCCAGGTGGCAGGCCGCCAGCCCCGTGGTGCCCGTCACAAAGGTGGTGCCAGCGGGGAGCGAGCGCAGGATGTGGCGCAGCAGCAGCGACTTGCCGGTGCCGGCGCAGCCTGCAGAGGGAAGGGGCAGGGGAGGAGGGATGGGAGGGTGGGCAGGTGGGCAGGGAGGGCGGGGTTGGCAGAGAGAGGAAGGGCAGGGTGGGGCAGGGTCCAGGGCGCGGCAGGCGCAACACCGCAGGAACCCGACAACGCACTCAGCACAAACACCCCAGTACAACCCTGGAATGTACTGCCACACAGCAAGCCCATCCACACGTGAAGGAGGTGTACTGCCCAGCAGCCCGCCCGCCCACCGGTACAGACGATGCTGCCCCAAAGCACCAGCTCCAACCCACACGCACCAATTCACTCCCAACAGGCCCCTAAAGTACTGGCAAACAGCAGGAAGAAAGAAAGAGGAAGCCCCGCCCACCCACCGGTGAAGAAGATGCTGCGCCCCGACCGCACCAGCTCCAGCGCCCGCCGCTGCTCGTCCGACAACGCCGCCAGCTCCTCCTCACCCCCGCCGCCCGTTGCGCTGCTATCTGCGCTGCTGGCCACCTGCTGCCTGCTGGTGGCGCCCAGAGAGAAACCGCTGGCGGCAGGCAGGGCACCACCGCCGCCGGGGCCGCTGCGTAGGGTGACGACGCTGCCGCCGCCGCCCCAGGCGGTGCTGCTGCTGGGGGCGGGTCCCCCCGCTGCCGCCGCCGCGCCGCCAAGGGTGTTGAGCGAGCGTGGCGCCAGAGGGCGACGGTTCTGGCGCGCACCGCTGCTGCCAGCGGCCTTGCCCGGCTGCTGCTTGCCGCCGGCCATGCCGGCGGCGCAGGCGTTGTCGGCGCCGGGGGCGGCAGCCCCGGCGCAGCGCAGCAGGACACGGTTCACCCTGTCTCTCAAGAGGGTGAGCGCCTCGGGGTCCGCCCCGCTGATGCTCAGCTGAATGCACTTGGACACTGCAGCAAAACGGGAGCATGAGGGCGCGTCAGCATGCACCACCCTCGCAGCGCTCTCCCAACGAAGCACCAAAGAAAGAAAACCTCTGGTGCTCTTCTGCGGTTGCCTGCGGCTCGGTTTTCACCTGTGTCCCAAGGGTTCTGCTTGACCCGCATAAACTTTAGGCCCAGCTGCCCCTCGTGCACCCGCCCGCCGTACAGCGCCACGGGCGGCGCCACCGGCAGCACCAGCTGCGCAGCAGGCGGAGCAGGCAGGAAGGCATGGAGGTTGGGTGGGCTGGGAGGCAGGCGGGCGGGCAAGCAGGCGGGCAGGCAGGGCAGGCAAGGCGCGGTGGCAGGCGGTACATGGAGGCTGGTCCGTGGCAACCAACCCGGGCAGGGAGCAGGAAAGAGCACGACTGGAATGTCCGTTTGATAGCAGCACCAATGCTTCATGTCTGTCCGCAGCGGCCCAGGCGGCAGCAGCAGCAACAACAGCGGCAGCAGGCAGGCGGCGGGGGCGCTCACCGGGCGCGGCTTGAGCGCTATGCTCAGCACGGGGCCCCGCTGGGGGCACTGCTCCAGCGACACCTCCGTCTCCTTGGCGCTTTGAGGCTTCACGAAGCTGCCCCCCAAGTCGGTGTGCTCGATCTTGACCTGCAAGGGGGAGCCGAAAACAGGGTCGGTGGGCAGCGAAGGCGGCAGGAGCCAAGCAGGCGGGCGGGGGGCAAGCAACCTGCAGGCAGCCCAGCGGGGGGCCTTGGACGCCGCTGCCGCCAATTCGTGCTACACAGCGGTCTGCAGGAGGCATCGTAGATGGAGGCAGGCACGGCAAGCGAGCGAGAACCCCAACGGCCATCTGGGCGCCGCACCTTGGCGACCAGTCGCATTGTGCAAAGCGCTTCTGCTAGCTCGGATCTCTGTTTACGAGCGAAGGGCGGCAACCGCCAGCTGCATCGAGCGCAAACGAGGTCGGGCCAACGCGAGCAGTAGAACTGCGACCGATCGACGACTACCCACTGCCCCACCGACCCTATGAACGTTGCACACGCTGGCTGAAGTTGCCGCAAAGCCGAAATGAGCAAACAGCCAAACATGCCAGCTCAGCAGGGTTTCTGGCAAAGATCTCGCAAAGAGTGCTGGACGAAAGGCGCTGCCTTTGCACCTTGTGCACATTGCACAGAGCCAGGTTCACACTTTGTGGCTGTCATTGGACGATACGCGCTCTGGCTGGCAATGCACCTCTCCCACGCTCCAGCGGCTGGCGCAGGTGAGCCCGGGGAGTCTCTGTGCGACATTACTTGCATCAGCGATCATTTGGCCGATCAACCTGCGGTGCCCGCCCCACTGCAGGCTCGCAGTGCCGTGCGCCGGCGCAGCAGCAGCGCCCGCAGCGGCACCCCCGCCGTGCGCCCACAACCGCCGCCGCTGCCGCCGCCAGTGATGCCGCCGCTGGCAGCGCCCCCAGGGCTGTGGTCATCCTGCCGGGCCTGGGCAACAATGCAAAGGACTACACGGCGCTGTCAGAGCTGCTGAGCCAGCGGGGGCTGCACGTTGAGGTGGCGCCAGTTCAACGGCTGGACTGGGCGCGCAATGCCGCTGGGCTGCGGTACCCAGAGTATTGGCAGGGGACGCTGAAGCCCCGGCCCACGGTGGACTGGTACCTGCAACGCGTGGCCCAAGCCACGGAAGCAGCCAAGCGCGCCACCGACGGCGCGCCGGTCACGCTGCTGGCACACAGCGCGGGCGGATGGCTGGGCAGGTGCGGCCCGGCCTGCTGCGCTGTGCCGTGCTGTGCCGTGCCGTGCCGTGCTGTGCAGCCGCCCTACTGCCTCTGCATGACAGATGTGCTGCGCTGCTGTCGTCCAATCCCCCTCCCTTTCCCTGGCATCATTCCCTCCACAGCTCTGCCGGTGCCGCAGCCGCCGCATGTTGACGTCATATCAGCTCAGCCAGCTACTCCCTTTCCCCTTGACTTGGGCCCCCGCCCCCCTGCAGGCTCTTCATGCTTGACTTTGACCGAACCGGCATCGACCAGTTTGTGTCCCTGGGCTCGCCGCAGCTTGCGCCGCCGGAGGGCGTGATTGACCAGGTGAGCTCCAGCTGTGCACCAATACATGCACATCGTCAGCCTTTGATTGTGGCTTCGTATGCCCCACGTGTTGTTTTCAAAAGGTGGGGGGCCGGTGGGGGAGGGAGCTGGAAGAGACCTCAGTTACCCAGTTAAAGGAGGGTAACAGGCACTGGGTTGGGCCGGGCTGGACGTAGGTGGCGCATCCAGAGGGGTGATTGACCAGGCGTGCAGCGTGCCAGGCTTTGCAAGTTACCTGCCGCCTGGGGGCGAGGGCCAAGCCTCAGTCGCGCCCGTACTGCCCCGGGCGTACTGCCCCTGTGCTGTGCTGCGCTGCCCCAGGCTCGGCCACCACCCCGGCCTGCGCCCGCCCACCTGGGCCCCCTCAGATGCCCCTCTCGTTCCTCATTGTACGCTCACGGTTGCATGCTTTCATGCTGTTTCCCCTCACCATACAGACGCGCGGCATCCTGACTTGGGTGAACGATGCGGCGCCGGGAGCTTACCACAGCGACGTGCAGTACGTCACGGTGGCAGGTGGGTGGTGCCACAGGTGGTGCCACAGCAGGCAGAGCCCATGGCTGCTGGAGGCGTGGAGAGGCCAACAGGGCGGCTGCCTTCCGTGCATCCCGGTGGCAGCCTAGCTTTGCATGGGATGGGGAGAAGAGAGAGGGGGCAAATGAGAGAGAGAGATGCACAGGGAAAGGGGCAGAGAGAAATTGTTTGGGAGGCGCAAGGCGATGCTCGGGTGCCACATGATGGGACGAGGCCTGGCTGTGCTTGAGAGGCTGTGAAGGGGCTGCGGTGTGCCGTGCGCTGCCGCGCTTTTGAGCGCATGCGCCTGCACCACCCTGCCCCGCCCTGCTGTCCATGCCCTCCCTGATCCTGCCTCCCGCACTTGCTCAGGCCGCTACATCCGGGGGGCGCCGCTGCTGGGGCCGGGCACCTGGCAGCAGCGTGTGGTGGGGGCGGGCTACCAGCAGGTGAGCTTGCAGGGCAGCTGTATGGGATGTCCCCTCAAGCTGGTTTGTGGAGCTGTATGACCCTCCCTACTTGTAGTTCTAGTCTAGGGCTCCGCAACTTGCCCGGACCACTCAACTTGCTTGAACCTCTTGCAAGCTGCAAGCAACGGCAAACCAGCGGCACATGACCGTGCAAGGTGCCCTGTTGTTTGTCCGACACTGCGCGCTGCCCCCGCCGCTACAGAGGAGCCTGTTTGCCGTCCAGGTCTCGCCACATCTCCACACTGCTCCTCTATCCAGGGCCCTTCCCCTTGCCCTGCACTCATGCCTGCACCCGTACCTATGCCGCCTTGTGTGCGCCCGCCCGCCCCTCAGCTGCCGTCCCGTCCTGCTGCGCCTGCTGTGCCCCCGCAGGTGTGCGGCGATGCCACGGCCTGGGGTGACGGCGTGGTACCGGAGCCGTCGGGTGAGGCTGCGGCAGCCAGCAGCAGCCTGGTGGCCACTCCCAGCAGTGTGCCGTGCTCCCGCTTTGCCGCTGGGAGCACGGTGGACGCGCCCTGGCACAGGCGCCGCCCACTCCTGCTTGCAGCGTGCTGGGAGGGGCCCAAACGTCCCACCCACCCGCCCCAGGCCCGCGGTCACGCCTGCCTGCCACCACCCGTGCCTCTGCTGCCGTCTGCTGCCATCTGCTGCCGGCCACTTCCCCTGCTCCTGAAGCATCGCTCTTTCATGTGTTGTGTGCAGCCCACCTGGAGGGGGCGCTGCAGATCACTTTGGAGGGTGCCTACCACTCTCCCCTGGGCGCCACCGAGGAGGGGCGCACGCTGGGCAGCGTGCAGGAGAGCTCAGGTGGGCGGGGTGGGATGCAACATCCAGATGTTCGTCACAAGCACAAACTAGCGATGCAGGGGGCATGCAGGGGGGAGGCTGGCGGGTGTGCGGGGGATCACAAGCGGGTGGTGCGGATTAGAGATCGAGGCGGCGTGGGCAGTCTGTTGGCCCTCGAGGGAGGGGCGGATGAAGGCGGGTGGTGCGGATGAAGGCGGGGCTGGGTGAGGCGGGCGGTGCGGCGGTGGCTGCGCCCCTGCCTGGCTTGGCAGACGCAGCCGGCCCAGGTGCTTTGCCGGTGCAGCAAGCTATCGTGGCCAGCAGCCCAGCCAGTGCATCACCCCTACACACCACCACACCAACACAACAACCGATGCGCCTGCTGCAGACGACGGGGAGGCGGCAGCGGCGGCGGCGGTGGCAGCGGGCGCCACAGAAGGCGGCCAGGCACCCCGCCTCTGGTACGGCAGCCACTCCCTGCTGGGCGAGTGGGCCCATGTGCTGCAGCAGCCAGCGGCGGCAGCGCCCAGCGGCGGCTCCGGCGGCGCCACAGTAGCAAAGCCTCAGTAGTATCTTTGCCCGCCTTGCGCCTGACTATGTCGTGCACCCTGCCATTTGATTTGATTGCTGCCCATGAAGATTTGTGTATTGGCTGCTCCCGGATTTGCTTCCAGTCAGGCGCTTGCTTGTTCAGCAGCTGTTTGTTCCATCTGCATTGCTGGCTTGCAAGTCTTTCATTACCAGACACACAGCCGTTGGAAAGGACATGATGTTGCTGATGGGTGGGCCGGCATGCCGCAGCAGGCAGCGGAGAGGAGGCAGCACACGGGCCCCGCCCTTCCACCCTGCGTGTCGAGCCTGCCTTGCTAATGCATGAGGCATGTGGGCTCTGCATTATGTCTTCTGATAGTTCACAAGCAGTTGATGCATGCAGTGACCACGCTGGAGTGGCAGCAGAGTGGAAGGCGTGGGTGCCTCGCGGTCGAGCGGAAGCTGCGTAGGCAGCTGCATGCACCACCCTGCCTGCCTGCCTGCCTGCCGCCATGGCACCCCGGCCTCATCCTTCCAGCTCTCACACGCCCCTCTCAGCGCAGGCACCCGCCACTTTCGCGAGCAATACCCAGTGGTCCCTCTGTTGCTGCAATCGTGCCTGCAGCAAGGCCAAGCCAGTGTGCGTGCACGTAACATATGGTGATACGAATACAGCGCTCATGGGGCTTGGATGCGGCTAAATGCGGCGGAAATGAGACAGAGGAGCTGCATGGTGCAGAGGTTTGCGGGCGTAGCCCACTTTGCAGGGGCGAAGCAGAGGTGAGCTGAACAAGGCGGAACAAGCAAATGCTCAATGGCCTGGTGCACATTGGTGGGGAGAAGCAATGGTGGAAAAGAATGCCCAGCGGAAAAGAAGGATGCTTAGAATCATAACATGCAACCCGCTGTTGCCTGACTGCCCCCGTGCCACGTTTGTGTCTATGTGTGATGTGCGAGCCAAGGGGTGGCCTAGCCACGGGCGCCGGCTCACTGCCAGAGGAGGAGAGAGGGGATGCGGTTGTTAGTCGGGTCAAAAGTTGTAAGGGGGGCCGGCGCACCAAGGTGAGAGGAGCGCGGCGGCGAAGAGGCACACCCCTGCTGTGCCGTGTTTTTTTTTTGTATGGGCAGGGCCCACCCAGGAGCCCAATATTCAGAGGCATTCCGGAGACCACATTCCAAAACAGAGAGATGACGTTGCTCCGGATCGGGGCCCAACCTCGGTCTTCACAGATTGCGTCTCCACTTGGCTTGGCGGCCGCAGGCGTGCGGCCATTGGGCGTAGCATTGGTTGTCAGCCCAGGGCGCCCGACAGCGCCCAGCAGCCGCCCAGCAGCACGACTGCCCCCAGCACAAACGGAGGCATGCCGTGGATCCTCTGCATCAGGCGCACGCATGGGGCGGGGGCGGGGGGGCGGTTGTCGGGCAGGGGCCGAGGGGGCCTGGCCGGGCAGGCAGCTGCACGGAAGGTACTCGCTGACAGACTTGCCTTTGGTGAACGGGATCCGGCAAGCAGCTGTCACACCACGGTCCCAGTCATGCTCCACCCCAGCCCTCCCCACCCCGGCTGAGGGCTTCTGAACCCGCCGCAGCATCCCAAGCACGCTCATGCCAGCAAGCAGGCAATGCACCAGGCCACGACAGCCACCAACCAACGGCACACGCACGTGCGGGCCACCCCTGCCAGTACTGCCGTGTGGCACCAACACCCTCGCTCACCCGTGCACTGCCCAACACGGCAAACAGCCGCAGCTCCCACCCCGCCTGCCGCGTGCTTGCCCCGCTGGCAAACTTCAGCGTGGCGCCCGCCTCCTCCCACAGGTGTAGCATGGTGGGTGCTGCCACCCCGAGCGCCAGCTGGACAAAGGCCACCCCCCGGCGGCAGCTCACCGCCGCCGCGCCCGCCGGCAGCTGCGCCGCGGGCAGCAGCAGCCACAGCGCGGTCTGCACGCCCTGGCCCAGCCCGTTGAGCAGCTCCTGCGCTCGGGGGTGTGCCATCAGCGGCGTGCCGCAGATGGCGTCGTTGCTGCGGGCCGCAATGAGGAAAGCGGCCAGCGACAGGCCCACCTGCGCAGGGGTGCAGCAGGAACAGGGGGGGTCAGTGGTGGAGGTGTGTGGGGTGCAGGGCAGAAGTGGGAGTGGTGTGGGGTGAAAGGAAGACAGGAGACGGGTGTGTGGGGTGGAAGGCAGACAGGAGACGGGTGTGGGGTGAAAGGCAGACATGGGAGGGGTGTGGGGTGAAAGGCAGAAAGGCGAGGGGTGTGGGGTGCAGGCAGGGGCGGGTGGGGGTCCTGCAACACGTGCCGGGCGGGCGGGTGGGTGTGCATGTCCACGCACGTGGGTGCAGCAGCGGCAGTACAAGCTCGTCACGAATGCGGTGTGAAGCAAGCACCCACGTGGCCCCCAGCCTGGGCAGGGCACGCAGGCAGCCTTGCGTAGCCTTGCAGCCCGCCGCCCTGCCCACCGACCCGCCAGCCAGCCCCGCCCCGCCTCCCTCAGCCCACCTGCGGAGCCAGGCTCGTGCGGCGGGCGACCGCCGGGAGGAGCAGGATGAAGGCTCGGGTGGTGAGCAGCACCCGCCAGGCCAAGGTGGCTGCCCCAACGCTGTCGGGCACCCACTGGTCGGCACGGTAGGCGGCGTGCAGCACCACCCCTGGCACCATGAGAACGCCCAGGCGCATTGAGGCATTGATGGGGCCACGAAAGCGCATGTACAGGCTGTGCCTGCAGGCAGCCAGACCGGCGCACGGAGGCTAGGTTGGTTGGGTTCCCAATCCAGCTTAACTTCGGAGGCAAGGTGATGACGGGGGGAAGCGTGCCGGCACGGCAGGCAGGCAGAGGCGGCGGGAGGCCCGTCGACAGAAGCCAGTACTGCACCCGCAGGGCTTAAGCGCCGTCTCTACCCACCACTTTAGGTAAATCAGGACGGTGAGCAGGTTGATGGCACCCATGACCAGGAGCGGCACCAGCGTGAGGAGCGGCAGCGTGGCCACAAAGGCGTGGGCGTGAAGGCAGTGCACCGTGAGGCCCACTGCGCTGCACACGAGGTCCTGCAGAGACATTGGAAACAGGCAGACGTTGCTTGGGAGCAAGGTCGGGGCATGGTCACTCGCTTCAGGGCGGGAAGTGGCGGGGGGGCGGGAGGGCGGTGGTGGTGGTGGTGCAGCGGGCTCAGCTCAGGCTCACACTCTTGCATCGCTGCTCTTCACGATGCGTATGCCATATTTTGGGCAACTCTGCAGCTCCCCTAGGCTCATTGCTCTCCAGCTCCTCCGCAGGCATCGGCAGGACTCTCTGGCTGTCTCTGCGCCTGGCCGTCCAACCCTTGCAAACTGCCGGCCTTTGGAAAAGAGGTTGGATGAGCCTGCGTCACAAAACGGCCAAGTGGGTTCGTCTTGGGCAACTTTGCGTCTGCGGCGGTCGGAACTGGACCTGAGGCGCTTGGGCTCGCAAAGGGAGCAAAGAGATCAAGTGTGTCGTGTGGCGCATGGACTTCAAGTCTGGATCCGCATGTACAGCCTGCTCTAGGGCAGAGGAGGTCTGCCACGGATGTCGGGACCGCTTGCTCTGGAGGGCTTAGCATCATTTCATCGAATGGATGCTTGCTAAGCAAGGTTGAGCTGAGTGGCCTCTTTGGCCCACACATTTGTTGCGCAAGTTTGAGGGCTGCCACCTGGCTTGAACAGATGTGCCAAGGTCTTGGGGGAGAGAGGCGGGACGGGTCCAGGGTGTTGGGTGCCAACAACACCCACATGTCCCACCCTCATGTAGCTACCAACCATGGGCTCTGTAAGTGTCTACTATAAGGACCAGTTACAGCCGGGGATGGCGGCTGCATTGTGTGTTGACCGCCGGGCCGGCCGGCCGGCCCGGCGGCCCACGCTGGGGCGGCCGCAGCCTGGCAGCGCGGCCCACCTCAGACTGAGGCATTTGCCCAAGCGCGGAGCGCCCATTATCGCGTCAATTGACGGCTCTAGCATCCACGGACGCCCGAAACCCGTCTGCGTCCCCAGCAGCACCAGGCGCTGTCGGCGCTGTCGAGCGAACGTGCCGGCCCCAGCCCCGGGGAGCTCATGCTGGCTGTCCCCTGAGGCACTGAATCTGGCGGCCCCAACCGCCGCACGGCAGGCGCGCCGCTCCCGTCTGGCCAGAAAGCGCTGCCGCCGCTGCCAACTGCCGCCGCTCCGGCCCCTCGAACACGTCCGCACCTGCGTTGGCGGCGCCCATGGAGGCCGTGCCGCGGTCTCTGTTTGAGGCCACATCCCAGGGAGATGTTGAGGGCCTGCGGGCACTGCTGTTGGAGCACCGCTCCGCCATCACCCAGGCCATTCTCCACTCGTGCCTGGTGAGTGGCACCACCAGCACCACCAGCGGCTCGCGCGTCCCCTCTGGTGCCCCTGCGCATGCCGGTGAGCCCTATGCTAGCGTGCCCCCATCATCTGTTTCCTCTTCCTCTGTCCATGTGGCGGCTGCAGATGCTGGCGTGCCACTCGCCCGCGCCCCCGTCACCCGCCGTGCTGCGCTGCCTGTTGGACGCGGGTGCTGCGCGCTCCGGCCCCATCGAGTTTTGCGGGTTGACGCTGAACACGCTGTGCCGCTTCGTGGGCGCACAGGCGCCCGAGGACCGAGATCTTCTGGGGTGCGTGTGCAAGCGGTTGGGTGGGTGGATAGTCCCAAGCGGGGCGCCGGCGCTTTGCTCCCCGCTGCACTCCGTTCCTGCTCCACCTCGTTGCGTTGCATGCCAGTGCCTCAGCGCCTGCTGCAAGCCACCCTTCCCCAACCTGCCCATGCGACTAGTGCCTGCGCCCAACAGCCCATGCCGTGTACCCCGCTCTTGCCCCATACAGCTGCCCGCCGGTGGTCGTCGCTGCGTGCCTCCTGCATGTCGAAGCGGTGCAGCTCCTGCTGCAGCGCGGCGCCAGGCTGCCCGCCACTGTGAGCCACTCAGCAGGTGAGATCTGGTGGGGGTTGATCTGGTGGGGGTTGGGGTGCCGCCGCCCCGAAGTGCCTGGGGGCAGGCAGTGCAAGGCAGGCCGTGGTGTGCAACATCATCCACCAGTGTGGACCTCCTTCACTAGCCCTGTCAGCATCAGTCTACTGCACGTCTACCTGCCATCACCCCACCCCCCACCTCTCTCCCTCATCGCCCCAACTCCCGCAGGCACGCTGCCGCTGCTGGCATTCTTTGCGGCAAGGTTGCCCACCAATCCACCGCCCTCCGCGCTGCCCGTGCTGCGCCTGCTGCTGGGTGCGGGCGCCGACCCCCTGGCGTCCGACGCCGCCCCTGCCTACCCGTGGCACGCCCCGCGTGGCCGCGCCGGCGCCATCACCAGCTTCCTCATGTCCTGCAGCAGCCCACCCCTGCTGGGTGCAGCAGTGCGGCACATACTGGACCAGTGCCAAGCTGGCACGCGGGTGCTGGCGCCTGCAGAGGTGGTGGTGGTGCTACTGGCGGCCCGCCTGGCTGGCCCGGGGTTGGAGGAGGAGGCAGAGCAGCTTCTGGCGCAGGCGGTGCACTCGGGAAACTGCTTCCCAGATGCCAAGTCGCCGGCTGCCGCTGCGGCAGCTGCTGCGGCGGCGGCCAGCGGCGCCGCCAGCGGCAGCGGCAGCCAGCGCCAGGATCGGCGCGCCTCGCTGGGTGCTGCCCCTGTGGGGCGGCTGCCTCCCGGGGGTGCGCGCCGCCGCTTGGCGCAGCTGACCAGGATGATGGATGTCACAGAGGGTGACGGCGGCAGCAGCGGCGACGACGAGGCTGAAGAGCATGCTGGCCTGCCCCCACTCGGCCTGGGCCCCGGCCACCACCTGCGCCAGGCCTGGCTGGTGGAGAATGCGTACCACCGCTACCGCCGGCTGGTGGCACACGACGCAGCAGCGGGGGCGGGCCCAGACTGCTGCACGCCCCCTGCCGACCCCACCGCCGAGCGCCACGCCGAGCGGCAGGCCACGCTGCGAGCCCAGCTGGTGGCTGATGCTGCGATGCACGGGCTGACGGATGTTCTGGCGCTGCTGCTCACGTGAGCCCGGCTGCCGGGCAAGGCGGGCAGGCTGGTTTGGGCGTGCATTGAACCTGGGCTTGCCAGCTGCCTGTGCCGCGCGTTGCTCTGCCGCGCTTCCCCTGCCCGAGCCTTGCCGTGTGCCGTCCTCTGAAAGGCTTCTGTTTTCACCCTGTGACCGCTGCTGCTCTCGACCTGACTCCGTCGTGTTGCCGCTGCCCTCCCTCTGTTGCCGCCCCACTCGCTTGCCCCTGCCCCCCGCCCCTTCTCGATGCAGGCAAGGTGCCAGCCCCACCCAGCAGGTGAGCTGGGTGTACCCTCGTGAGGACCTGCCGCCCTCCACCTACCCAGACGCCCCTATGTCCCTGCCCTCGCGCGCCGGCCAGCGCTCGCTGCTGGCCCTTGCCGCGGCGGGGGGGCAGCGGGATGCAGTGGCCCAGCTTCTGCGCTTTGGAGCCTCCGTGGACCTGGCAACCATTCGCCACGCAGGTGAGCCAGGGCCAGCGGGCCGGTGCCTGGAGCCGCCAATGCCCTTCTCTCTCTGACCGTGCCTGCCAGGGTGGCAGGGGATGCCTTGCATTCCTGCAGTACATGGCAGGCTGCTGGGCTGCCTGTCATGCTTCTCAACCCACCCCCCGTGTGTGTGTCGTTGGTACACCTCAACATCCCTCACCGGCTGCCCTCACCGGCTGTCCATGCTCCGCCCTCCTGCCCCCCGCCACAGTGTGGTCGCTCAACGCGGTGGGCGTGGAGGCGCTGCTGACGTTGTGCCCCGACCCGCTGCCCCCCGCGGCGCCCTGCTCATACGTGGAGGGCGCGCTGAACTGCCCCATCCTGCTGCTGCTGCGCCGCCACCTGGAGGCCGCTGGCGTGGCGGCAGCGCACGCCGCCGCAGCAGTCGTGCCCCCCGACGAGCCGCCTCTGGTGCTGCAGCGTGTGGTGGGGCTGATGGCGGCACGCGACCAGCCACGCGGGGTGCAGCCCTGGGGAGGCGTGGGCCTGGCAGGCCCCCGGCTGGGGCTGTCGGAGCAGGCACGGAGTGAGGAGGCGTGGGCGGCAGAGGCCTGCAAGCGAGTGGAGCCCCAGCTGGCGCGCCTGGAGGCGGCAGCGGTGCGCACCATGGACCTGCTGTTTGCAGCGGGGGCGCGCATCAACGTGTACCAAGGTGGGGTGGGGCGGGGCCGGGGTGGGGTGGGTGGGCTGGTGGGAGCACACTACTGTGGACTGATTGAGGTGAGGTGGGGCAGGTACCACAAGGAGGGATGACTGCCACATTGCATTGGGTGCAGTCAGGCGGTGGGAAGCCCTGCCCGGTGGAGATTTGGAGGATCAGGGCGCAGTTGGGCTGGCAACCCTTGATGGGCACTCTGCTGGCAGCCTGTTTTTCACCCTGTCTCGCTCCTTTCAACCCCCAACCCCCATTGTGCAGACATGTGCGGGCGCGGCGCTGACGGCGTGTGGCGCATGGGGCGGTTTGAGGGGCTACGCCCTGAGGAGCTGGAGAAGCTCAAGGTTGGGGGCCGCAACAGGTGCGTGGGTTGCTAGGGGTTGGCAACGGGTGGGCAGGCCCTTGCCAAGCACCGGTTGTGCTGGGGCAGAGCGATGTGCATGCTGCGGAGTCGTGTGCTGCATCGTGCCGGTACCTGCGTGCTGCCTGTGCTGCACCCCTACACGCCCACCTCCTCCGAAGCACATCCCGTTCTCGAAGCCTGGCAGTGTGCCATGCCTGCCATTGGCCACTGTGACTCAAATGCTGCCTGTTGCTGCCCGGTCTGCCGGGATTTGCGCATGGCATGACCACACCACCTGGTCCTTCCTGACCACTCATCTCCCCGCTCACATGCAACAGGCTGGTGTGGGAGGCCTACAGCCGGCCGCAGTGGAGCCGGGAGTCCCATGCAGCTTTCCACCCGGGCTTCAAGGCCGCCGCCAGGGCGCTGCTGCTGGTGGCGCGCTTTGGCGAGGACAAGCTGCGGTCCCAGGAGCATCCCCAGGCGCACGTGCAGGCGCAGGCGAGTGAGGGGGCACCTCTGGTGAAGCGGCAGGCGTCTGCTAACGGCGACGAAGACGACGCACGCCCCAGCAGCAGCAGCGGCGGCAGCAGCTGGCGCACGTCCGCCAGTGCTGTGGCGGCGGCTGTGCTGGGCCAGCTGCCGGAGGAGCTGCTGCACAAAATTATTTCCGAAGCCGCCTACCCGCTGTCCTCGTGGGTGCGCTGAGCGCCCGTGCCAGCTGCTGGGGCTGCTGTGCCAGTGTACTCCCTCTCAACTGCCTCCCAAGTTTTGACCTCTTCCCAGAGTGGCGGTTGCGGTGCTGGGGCCAACTGTAACTTGCTTTTTATACTATCCCTTTCCTCACCCATCTCGTGTTGGGTCTGTCACCCTTCAAAGTATTCCTTATGTACCTACTGTACCTTCTAGGGCAGCCTGCTGCGCCAGCTGGCAGCACCTCAGCCGGCCGCAGCGCCTCCTCCCTGCTGCCCCTTCCCCTTCCTGCCCCTTTATGCGTCTGCAACTGGAACCCTGCCAAGTGAGTCTTGGCATGTCACACTGTGTAAGCACGTGACTTTACCACAGCCACAGCAGGTGGCGTATGGGTGTGGCAAGTGGACAGTGCTGGGGCGGGGGAGGTGGGGGAGCCGAAGAGGCACATCAACGATTCTACCCTCATGCCCCTGCACCTTGCTTGATGTACCCAGCCACGTCTGTCCCTTGAGCTGCCATTGAAGACCCTGCGTCACCTTCCTTCCTTCCTATAGCATCAACCTGGGTGTCTTTTGTCCCGGCAGTCCGTTGCGGGCAGGCAGCTGCGGTGCTGACGGACTCTGAAGAACTCATGTCGGGTATGAAGACGTGCGCACTAGTAGAATCACACTAATGGTTGCCAGTTTAAGACACCGATGGAAACAAATTGAAAAGTAAATGAAGCAAAATAAGCTTATAAGGCATGACACGTCACGCATCACTCAGTGATGGCTTCACCCTGATGTATGAAAACAGGCAGGGAACGCACCGGCACATGTCGCCCAACTCGCTGGTGCACATGCAAGCAGCATCTGGGTGTGTACACAGTTTACCATCATGATCCAGCAGCATACAGGTTCCTCACTCCTGGGCACACGCCCACGCCACGCACACACGCTTGAAGCAGGTGATCCTGCATGCATGCCCCCGCCCCCACTCGCACCGCCCAGTACGTCTCCAGCCTCCCAACCCTCTGCGCAGTCCTACAGTTCCTTTCCGGAAGAAACAGGATGTGCATGAGTGGTGAACTGGCCGTCCCAGGCTGTGACCATGTGCACACACAGCCGAGATCCGCCGCCACCTGCCAGAGTGCCTCAGATTCAGCCTCACATTAGAGCCCCTGCCCTGTCGTGCTCATGAAAGGTTGCTTTACATCATATTACCATATCACCATATTACCAGAGTGCAACAACAGTTTCCTAGCGCCAACGTCAATCTACAGAATGAACAGTGCAAACGTGCTGCACTCAGCATGGGAAGAAGGCAATGTGCATGTGCACGTGAGGGCCAGCACAGAGCGGCAGCCGTGCAGGGGTGAGCACCCACGCAAACACACCGGGCGCAGCTGGCAGAGCAGGCATGCACGCCACCATCTCGCAGCAGCGTGGGCCTCACCTAGCGTTTGATTAATGCTCGTTTCATGGGGGGGTGCGGCCTGGGCGGTGGAGGCAGCGGGGGACTGGGAGGAGGCGGGAAGTCCCTGCATGTGCGCAGGCAGGCAGGGCAGGCAGGCAGGCAGGGCAGGCAGGCAGGCAGGGCAGGCAGGGGGGAGGACGGTTGAGCTGTGCCGCTGTTGCTTGTGCGCAGGCAGGCAGGCATGATCCAGGCGAGAGGGAGGTTGAGACGCGCCACTGTTGAAAGTAATGGCCTGACACACCTGCCCATTCCAACTGCCAGAGTCACAAGACGAGCGTCACACTTTTTTTTTGCAGAATTCAGGCTGTACCCCCCCCCAACAGACAGGCAGGCAAGCAAAGCAACAGCCCTGCCGGCCTCCAGCGGGCATTGTCTTGAGCACCCACCTGCCGGCGATGCCCGAGAGGGCGGCCTTGGCGCCATACACCGCCTTCAGCCAGGAGCTTCCGGTCGGCTTCCTCAGGTTGGCCAGCAGCTTCTGGGCAGCTGCCGTGGGTGCTGCCCCCCCCGGGAAGCGCACCCGGGTGTACACGTCGATGCCACCCGGGCGGGGGGTGACCTGGACGATGGTCACGCTGACCTGGACCGCCAGCGTGGCGCCACCCGTGCCCTGTACCTGCGACCGCACCAGGAACTCGTACTGCCCCTGGCGTCCCGGGAAGGCCGGCGGCGCGATTCCGGGAAGGAAGGCCGCCCAGGTGATGACGGCGGGGGCGGGCGGGGGCGGGGGCCTCGGCCGTGGCGGCGGCGGGGGCGGCATGCGCCGAGGCCCCGGCAGCGCGAGGCCCATCCGCAGGCGGAACTCTGCGCTGCCGGCCTGTGCGGCGGCTGTGCCGTTGTATGCGCTGACGGCGAAAAAGTAGTAGGTGGATGGGCGGGGGGTGAGGGAGTACCGGAAGGGGTTGAAGGAGGAGGTGTCATCCCCGCAGCCGCCGTCGGCGCCTCTGCACGCAGGCAGGCAGTGGGGAGAGAAGGGGGCAGGGCGGGGATATGATCATAGTGGAGGCAAGGAAGGGGGGTGCAGGCAGGTGGGGCGGACGCAGTGGTGCCTGCTCAGCTTCCTGCTCCTGGGTCGCCACCCTGGCAAACGCTGTCCTCATGCAGCGGCGGCACAGCATGCGTGCTCATCCGGCCCTGCTCACGACCGCGGGCATGCTGCCATGCGGGCAAGCACCCCTCTCTTGCAAGCCCGCACTGCTTGGCCACAGGCCCACAGCATGCATGCACAGCATGCCAGCGTGCACGGCGTGCTCACCCCACACAGTCCCAGGGCCCGTTGGGGCCGGAGGAGGCAAGGACAGACACCACCAGGTCGATGTTGGGGTAGTCGCACGAAAGAAAGGTGATGAATGTGCCAGGAAGCACGGCGCCGGAGAAGTACCTGCGATGCGGGATGATGTGATGGCGTGTTCAGCGGCAGCAGGGAGGTGCGGACCAAGGGGGCGGCTGTGCGGCGCATGTGCCTCCCCAAAGCTGTAACGTGTCTGTCCTCCATGCTCACCTGAACACCAGGGAGGCGCCGCGGGAGTAGGAGCAGGGCACCGGCGAGTCGCCCGCCGTGAGCAGGCTCTTGGCCTGCGCAACACAGGCAGGCGGGCAGGCAGGCAGGCAGGCAGGCAGGCAGGCAGGCACTCATGGTTTGGGCAGGCAGCGGCATAGCAGCAGCATGCCAGGCGTTGCCGCCAGCCGCGTGCGGCCTACGCCAAACAGGCAGGCGGGCAGGCAGGCACTGGCAGGCAGAGCGGTGTGCACCTCTCTGGACGGGACGGCAAGCATGGCTAGTGGTCTCCTAGCAGGCTAGGCGGCCGCACAGTGGGCAGACAGGTGGGCCGGCAGGCAGCGCACCGTGTAGGCGGCGGTTGTGGCGGGCGCCCCAATGTCGATTGGGTTTGCCCACGAGCCCGGCGGGTCCAGGGGCAGGTTGAGCGGGGGCGGCGGGGGGCGGCGCGCCGAGGGCGGCGGCAGCAGCAGGGGCGTCGGCGGCGGGGAGGGGGCGGCATCCACTGTGATTGTCAGCTGCGCCTCGCTGCCGCTCTGCACACCCGTGAGGGTGCCGATGACAAAGTAGTAGTACCGTGCAGCTTCCACAGGGATGGTCAGGCTGAAGGGGCGGGGGTCGGCTTCGTCGCAGCCGCCGTCGGCGCCCCTGCAGCGGCGGGCGCACGGGAGGAACGTTGGCAGGCGGCTGAGCATGCATGTCGTGCCTTGCGTAATGCGAGCGGGGGACTCTATTGCAGGCCGTCCCACGGCCTCCTCACCGCCACGGTGCGTTCCAAGGCGGGGTACAGTGCAGCCCGATGCATGCAGGTGGGCCGCCACGTGGGGCCCGCCCTGCTGGGAGCGCTGTGGTGCTGGGCGGGGCGGGCGCGCTGTAGTGCTGGGCAGGGCAGCAGCCGTGCTGTGGCGCAGCACTCACGCAATGCAGTCGAAGCCCGACTGGCCGTCAGGGCTATCCGAGGAGAGCGCCGACACAACCAGGTCGGCGTCCGGCCAGTCGCAGGTGCTGACGGTGAGCGAGCCTGACACCGAGGCATACCACCTGCGGCGGGCAGAGGGAGAAGGCAGGGGGGAGGGAGTGGCACACACATGACGGCATGCACGTGTCAGAGGGTCCGGCGGGATGCGCAGGCTGACATGTGTGCCGGTGGGGTTACCACCGTGCAGTGATGCAGCGCCCATTCAGAGCTCCCACGCAGGCGGTCCACCCACCCACAATTGCCGCCAGCTGCAACTCTATCAGGAAGCACGAAAAAATTACAAACAACTGTTTGCACTCGCCTAAACACCAGGGCCACGCTCCTTCCCGACTCGCACATCAAGCCTTCTGGCCAAGCAAGGGCCGAGAATTGGGTGTCCTGCATTAGGATGGAAGGGGAGGACGGGGCAGGCAGGGAAGGTCAGGATTGGCGGGGCGGGAGGGCGGAGCAGGCAGGGTTGACGGTCGGAAGCGGGATGCGCAGGCAGGGCAGGATTGGTGAGTCAGGACAGTACACACATGCTGCCAGTGGCAGCTTGGCGGATTGTGCGTCACGCAGCCAAAGGCGCTGCAGCAGCAGAGGGGGCCTTCTAGAAGCCAGAAAACAAATGGGATGCGGCCGCCACCGACCTCACGCGCCCCGCTGCACGCGGCAGCAGCAGCACAGGGCTGCCGTCCTTTTGGGGCTGCCAGGCAGCAAGCCAATCCAGGACAGTCATGGCAACAGTGGAGGCGGCGCCCACCCTTAAGAGCAATAGGTCGGTCGGCCAAGCCAGGCACAGGTGAGATGCAGGCAGCAGCCAACCCCGCCCCGCCATTCACACCACCTGCACACCCACACGGCCGGACCTTTCAACCTGACGGGCACAAGCCTTACTGGCACTTTCCACACCCTTGCAGCTTTGTTGACACTCTCCGCAATAGGCCCGCTCCCGCTCACCGTGAACACGCTGCTGACGAGGCCCGAGTCCAGGGCGGACGGAATCTCCTGGGGCTCCTCCCACAGCTGCCGAGGGGTCTGCAGCTCTGGGCTGGGCGGGTGGGGCGGCGGTGGAGGGCGGGGCGGCGGGCGGGGCGGGGGATGGGGCGGCCGCGGCGGAGGGCGCGGGGGCGGGGACGGCGGGGGCCCCGGCGAGGGGGGCGGCGGCGGGGGGGAGATGGCGCTGCATGTGCGGGAGAGTGGGTGTGGATGTGGGTGTGAGCGACGGGGTGGGGACGAGGCTGGCAGGCGGGAGGGTCAGGTAGATGGCAGGAGTGCTTTGTGCTGGCCTGGCGGGGGGGGCGTTGGCTGGGTGTACCCCGCAGCAGGGGCCGGATGCAAGGCATGCGGCCCAGCGGGAGGGCAGGCATGACCTGCCCAGCCCCTCAGGCAGGCCCAAGACCGCACGCATATTGAGAGCAGGGCGGGGAAAAGGCGGCACCCTTGCGCCGTGGCCAGCCGTAGGAACACGCACGCCGCCTCGGCCGCCCGGGTGCTTCCTCACCTCCCCCTCTGTGTCCACCAGCACTCACTCCTCCCCACACTCACACATCCGCCCCTGCCTCCCCCCCGCATCCTCTCGCTTTCCCCCGTGTCCTCCCTTTCCCTGCATCCGGTCCTCCCTCCCCCCACATCCGCCCCTCCCCCGCATCTCACACACCTCGAGGGCAGGAAGAGCTGCACCCGCGCATTCTCCACCTCCAACACGTAGATCCCGCCCCGCTCGTCCCGCACGGCGGCGCACGCCACGGGCCGGTCAAACTCCCCCGCCCACTTGCCCAGACCGCCCCACTGGGCCAAGAACTGGCCGTCGGGCGTGAAGCGCTGCATCCTGCGGGCGGGTAGGGGTGGGGGGCGGGTGGGGAGCGGGGGGTGGGGTGCGTCGTGAGGTCTTGGAGTTTGCACAAAAATGCTTGCCAGTTGGGCGGGCCAGGGAGCGGCGGTGGGCTGTGGAGGGGGGGTCTTGGGCGCGGCCCTTTTTCCGATGATGAAGAAGGAGCAGATTGCAGCCCGAAAGCGTGGGGTTCGGAAGTTAAGCCACAGGCGCCAGTCAGCTACCACCTTCCATCCCCGCAGTGCCCATCACGTGGTGTGGCCAGGCACTAGGCCTGCCTGGGTCCCGCAGCCTGTCCGCCCGACACCCCCGCCTGCAGCACACCGCCTCTCATCCCCCGCTGCAGATCCTGCCTCACCCAAAGCCGGCCTCCGCCACCTGTATGCTCACCCGCCATGTCACCCGCCCCCGTCCCCCAACCACCCTGGTCTGTGGCACCTCAGGCAGTGAGGGCACAGAGGGAGCCGCCGGGAAAGGAGGGTAGCGCCCGCATGTTGCTCCCATGCGTTCCGGCCACGAACCCACTGCTGCCCTCGCCAGGCAGGGGCACCAGGGGGTCGGGGCAAGAAGGACAGACAAGCACCAGCATCCCTCAGGAGGCACACGCACTCCCTGCACACCCACCTGTTGTTGCCGGTGCAATACAAGAAAAGACAGACACCACCCGTGAAGCATGCACACACACCCACCTGTTGTTTCCAGTGTCGGCCACAAACACGCTGCCGTCCTCTCCCACGCACAGGCCCCAGGGCGCCAGGAACTGGCCCTCCCCCGACCCCCGCACGCCCCACGCCCGGATGAAGGTCCCCTCCGTGTCAAACTTCTGCGGGGGCGGGAAGGGGTGCGGCGGGGCAGGGTTGTTGGTATCGGGCACATGCGAAGAGGGGTGGTTGTTTAGTGCGGCAGGCGGGTGGGGTGCGCCTGGGCAGGTGGATGAACCTCACGGGCAGCGGGCGCAGGGGAGGGGGGTGGGCAGGCAGCATTGGTCAACAAGGCCTGGCCAGCAGGCAGCGGAGCTGGCAGCCTGGCAGGCAGGCAAAAGGCTGCCAGCGCCCTGCGCCCTGGCCATCACCGCAAGTCCCGCCCCAACATTCCGCCCTGTGCTGCCAGCAAGTGCGCTCTTTCTCACGCCAACACACCTCCCTGCCTCTTCCCGCAACCACCAACCCCTGCGCGCCTGCACTCTGTGGTTGTTGGTGTCCATCACATACACAAAGCCTCTGCCTCGGTCCGCGGCCACGCCTTGGGGCCCCGAGAAGCGCCCCGCCTGCGAGCCGGCCCTGCCCCAGGTGCCCACAAACACGTCATCGGCGTCAAACTTGACGACCCGGTTGTTCTCAGTGTCGGCCTGCACAGAGGGGGAGCCCACGGGGCACGCAACACTTACGTGCCAACCTGCACCAGAGGGGGCCCAGGAGGCACGCCACCCACACGTGCGATCTGCGTCGGCAGGGGGGCTGCACGCAGCATGACCTCAACACCACCCACTGCCCCATCCCACCTTCATCCTTAGCTTCTGCTCACCTCTTCATCCCTTTCCCACGCACCTAAGCAACGCTGTCAGCCCCATCCAAGGCAACTCCTCACTCAACCCACCCTGTAAACACACTCCCACCCCCACACCCCCACCCAGTCAGCTCCGTTTTCTTGAGCGCTCACATAACCCTTGCTTACCCCACCCTTCTCTCTGCCCTCCCGCCCCCTATCACCCCACCACCGCTAGCCGCCATCCTCCCCTCCCACCCCCCACCCACCACTCACCACATACACATTGTCATCTCCGTCGACAGCTAGGCCCCTGGGGAAGCTGAGCTCCCCCTCTCCGGTGCCGGAGCCGCCAAACAGGCCCAGCAGCTGGCCGGTGGAGGAGAGGCGCTTCACGCGGTCGTTGCCGCTGTCCAACACCTGCCGTGTGTCGGTGGTAGGAGCAGGGGGGAGAGGTTGGGGATGGGAGCGCCAGGGGGGGCGAGGTGGAGGAGGGGAGAAGGCACTTCAGAAGGTGGGTGCAGCACACCTGTCCGCACCGCCGTCAGAGCGTTCCTAATGCCCCCACCCCGCGAGAGCGACCACCCAGCACCCAGCAACCAGCAACCAGGCAACGCCATGCCCTGCTGCCGCCCATCCGCCCCACTGCACCGTCATGTGCTGCGACCCCCAGGCTGCTCGCTCCCGCCTCACCAGCATGTGCCCCCTCGAGTTGACGGCGATGCCGTAAGGGAAGCGCAGCTCAGCGCCCTGTGCGCCGCTGCCCAGGCTGCCCCACATCTGCTTGAACGCCCCGTCCGGTCCGAACCGCTGCACCCTGTTGTTGCGGGTGTCGGCGACCAGAACCTGGGGGCGGAAACAGATGCGGGGGGGATGGGAGGGAAGTTTCTGGGGTGGCAGAAGAAGATTGGATGTCAAGCAGGATGCAGAAGGTGGCAGATGAAGACGTTGGGTGGGCCACAAGCACCTGGAGGGAAGAGAAAGAGGGAGGGGTAGCTGATGATGATGTCAGTGTGTCGGATGTAGAAGGCGAGGGTGAGGGAAGCATGCAGGGCAGCCCGCCAAGGGGCACCTTCCAGGCTGCAGCTACCGCCCCGCCAGCTTGCGCCAACTGTCACAGCTGGCCCTGCCAGCTGCCGCCAGCTGTCAGCCGCTGCCAGCACCTGGCCCGGGGGAGTGACTGCGGCCACGTGGTGCACCTGGCTCTGTGGGGCGCTCCATCTATTCAAGGGTGTTGCCCTGGCACGTTCCTCTCCTTTCAGGCACACAGGTGTGCATGTGTTTTGTTTCATGTGCTCACCTGGCCGGAGAGAGTGACTGTGATGCCTGATGGGTCGGAGAGGAGGCCCCCCTCAGACCCGGGCCCTCCCCACTCAAGGAAGGGCTGCGGTGATGGGGCAGGTTGAGGGAGGGGGTGGCAGGGGCCGGGTGGGGTGGGGTGGGGTGAGTGCACGAAACCGTGGCAGAGGATGCTGGCAAGCAGCCTCCCAGGCATGGCCGGCCTGGCACCTGGCAAGCAAGCAGGCAGCGGCAGGCAGGCAGCGTGGGCGGGCAGGCGGACAGGCGGGCGGGCTTCCCAGCTTGCCCCACGCTGCATGTGACCGCGCACCGCAAAGGGGGAGACCACGAAGGGGGGCAGCGGCGGGGGAGAGGGCGGGGAGGGCGGGGATGGGGGGGAGGGCCGCCTGCGGAAGGGGAGCACGATTGGGGTGATCTGTGAAGCGGGGTGGGTCAGCAACCGCTGGCACCTGAGGCGTCAGCAGCACCAAGCACTCTCAGACGGCGCGCCTAGCAGACAAGACGACACTATCAGTGGTGTTTCGTTGTTAGCATGCTAAGCTGTGCAGGCATCTCACGGCGGAGGCGGGGACTTGGGCGGGGGGCTTCGAGGCGGGGGAGGGGACTTGATGGGCGGCGGGGGCGGGGCGTACCAGGACGGGTCCTCTGGGCTGGGGGAAGGCTCGGGATCGGCATCTGGAGGTGGCGGGGAGGGCTCAGGAGGTGGCGGCGGGGGCTCCATGGCAGCGCTGCACACAGAAGGGAGAAGAGAGAGCGGCCGTGAGGGCACATTGTGGGGGGCATCGGCGGCGGCGTGGGCACATGCAGCTGTAAGAATAGCTTATGGGCGGTGGCAGGAAAGGTGCGAGTGCTTCACGTCTTTTTGCAAAACAGAAAGGCAGCAGCTTCAGGCGGCGGTGCAGCTTGGGCAGAGGGCCAAATGAGCGCATGCACAGGCAAGGCGGTCAGGCAGGCGGGCAGGCAGGCGGGCAGGCAGGCAGCTGTGGCTCACCCAGCGGGGGCAAAAACTTGCACCCGGTGGTTCCCGCTGCAGCAGGGGGCGGGGCGGGCCAGAGGGAGGGAGGGACAGGGGTGAAGGGGCGCTGCTCGGCAGCGTGGCTGCCTGCCGCTGCACCACTGGATCGCTGCCCCAGTGAATGTGGCAGTTAGCATGCAGCTGATCCAATCCTGCTCTCTCTCACCCTCTCTGCAAACCACAAATGACGCTCGCCAACCCTCCACGACAGCCGCCCCTGGGCTGGCCCCAAGCCCCTTTTGCCCACGCCAGCCCACCCTGGCACACACACACCGCCAACCCTTCCCTACCCTCCCCAGCCCGCCTCACCTGTCCACGACATACACCCGCCCGCTGCTGTCTGCAGCCACGCCCGTGGGTCCAATGAACTGCCCAGTCGTGGATGTGCCGGCGCCATAGGTGCCCCAGGCCGCCTGCTGCGCGCCATCCGCCCCCAGCCTGACCACCCTGTGATTTGACGTGTCTGCCACGAAGATGGCGCCATCGGGGCCCAGGCACAGGGCGCTGGGGGTGTCGAATTCGTTGTCTCCAGACCCCAGGCCACCCCAGGCGGCGTCAAAGACGCCCTGGGAGTCGAACCTCTGCAAAGACGGGGTGGCAGGTGAGGGTGCAATGGCGATGGCGGTGCTGCTGGTGTTGTTGGTGCTGCTGCTGCTCATGCTGACGCTGCTGCTGATGATGATGGTGAGCACGGAGGGTTGGCAGGAGGAAGGAGGGTGGTGGCGTACGGCGCAGTGCGCAGACCGGGCACACGCAACCGGTCAGTCGGCCAGGCGCGCCGGGCAGTCCCCAGGTGGAGCACATATGCACCCAGCTGCCAGCCTCCCTCCCTCCCTCCCAAGCCCGCAGCAGGCAGCGGCCTACTTGGATGCGGTGGTTCAATGTGTCTGCGACCAACACGGCGCCGCTGCCGGGCTCCACGGCCACGCCACGTGGCGTGTTGAACTGGCCAGGCCCGTCCCCCAGGCTGCCCCAGCTGCTCACAAATCTGTTGCTCATGTCGAACAGCGAGATGCGGTGGTTGCCGCTGTCAGCCTGCGAGTGCAAGGAGTAAGAAGGGTGTCCATGCACAAGGAGGGAGCAGAGGGGCGGTGTGTTGGGGCTGACGGACTGCGGCACTTTATCAAGGAAGGGTGGCACCGGCTGGCAGGAGGAAGGCAGCATGCATCTATCTGGAAGAGGGCCCATGCCGCCCTGTTTGCCACTGTCAACCACCGCTGGCCCCCAGCCGCCAGGACCCCGACACACGCCAGGTGTGCACAGCACGCACAGCATGCATCACATGGCGTGCATGTCATGCACATCATGCATGCACATCAGGCACACATGGCACGGCATATGCATCATGCAGGGCACGCACAGCAGGCACAGCAGGCGCAGCAGCCAGCCCCAGCACACACCACATAGATGTTGTCGCTGTCGTCCACGGCCAGCCCCCAGGGCAGGTTGAACTGGCTTGCGTCCGCCCCCAGGGTGCCCCAAGAGTCCAGGAGCTCCCCGTTGGACGAAAACTGCATGACCCTGTGGTTCAGAGAGTCGGCCACCAGCACGTGGCCCTGCGAGCTGACCGCCACGCCGCGCGGCGTGTTGAACTGCTCGCCCCCCATGCCCAGGCTGCCCCAGGACAGCTGCGTGAGTCCGGTCGGCCCCTGCCGCACGACGCGGCTGTTGTTGGTGTCGGTTACGTAGAGGGCGGCGCCGCCGGGGGCCAGGGCGATGCCTGTGGGCTCCTCAAATTGCCCGGTCAGGTAGCCCAGCCCGCCCCACATGCGGGCCAGCTGCAGGCGGGGACGGGAAGGAGGTGGGTTGGTGTGACAGCGCATGGCGGGTGAGGCGGCAGTCGCGCAGATATGCGGGGGGCTGCTGAGGGCACGGCTTGCAGGCTGGCGGGCAGAGCCCCTGCCAGAGAGGCTGAGAGCTGGCGACAGCAGCTGCTGTTCCCGGGCTGAGGACAACAGTGGAGTACACACTGACAGGCAGGCAGGCAGGGGTGCGCGCACCGCATAGGCTGGGGGTGTGACCGCGGGGGGCGGGGGGAGGGGGGGCGGGGGGCGCCTGCACACAACAGGGCCAGCCAGGGGTGTGACACGTCAGCAGCTATAAATGTCTGTGGCAGGTAGCTGGCAGGAACGAGTGCATATCACGGCCTGTGGCGGGCAGCATGCGCAGGCGTGCTCACCTTGGCGGCGGCGACGGCTTGGGCGGTGGCGGAGGCGGAGGTGGTGGCGGCGGCGGCGGTGGCGACTCGCTGTACGCAGGGAGGGGAGCATTGGCTGATCAGGGGCGATGCAGGCCACTGCAGAGGCCAGTGGCCTGAACTGGAGGCGGCAGCATGCGTCCAAGGGCGGCTTGAGCTGCGGTAACGGACGGGGGCCATGTGCAGTGGCAAGCAGGCTACAGGGGGCCTTGTGCAGTGTCAGCAGTGTCAGGCTCTGCTTCAGTTGGCAGTTGCAGGAGCTCCCACACAATCCTCCTCCACAGATAGCCACTCTGTAGTGCGCCGTCATTACATAACGAGCTCACCTGCTGTCCTCCCCAGGCGGTGGGGGTGCGTACAAGTCGGACTCAGGCGGCGGCGGCAGGTCGACCTCGCTGCACGCAAGCCAGGTGGGATGAAATATTATATGGGCAAGAAGCGGCTGATGAGCTGTACCAAGCGGTCTGCTGGGTCATGCAAGGGCGGAGCGCAAATTGCTGCTGCGAGAGATCGCTCTGCGGGGGCATGTTGCTGCGCTCCCTTACGTGGGCGGGGGAGGAGGGGGGGAGCCATTGGGCGGGGGAGGGTAATGTGGCGGCGGCGGGGAGGAGGCGGGCGGGTCGACGGTGGCGCTGCAGGGGCAAGCAGGGCCAATGGTTTGGGGGCAGGGCCAATGGTTTGGGGGCAGGGTTCAAGAATATAGGCAACGTGCTTGAGCATGCTGTGCACGCCATGCGGCATGGTGGCCGGCCTGGCAGGCAGGGACGAGCTGCTGCAGCAGCCCTGGACGGGTCGCGCTGCATTGCACGCCAGCATGCAGGCAGGAACAGGTCAGCCTCACCCGCTGGGCTCGAACAGCTGGATGCGGTGGTTCAGCCTGCAAGGACGCAGGTGGGGCGTGGCGCGCCAAAAGGGCGGGCACAGCACGTGTGGAGAGGGGCCACAGGCATCGGCGGGCGCCGGCAGGCACGCCACGCACAGCTGTCCAGCTGAGGTTGTGTGGCTGCCTGCCCCACTCATACCCCACGCACAGTTGTCCCCCGGCCCCCGCCTCCCAACCCACCTCACACTGTGTCGCGCCACACTCGTCACAGTCACACCAGGGCAGCTGCCTCCCCTGGCGCCCCTGCCTCCCTCCCCTGCTGCCCCTGCCTGCCTCCCGCCTCACCTGTCTGCCACATGCACCCGCCCACTACTGGCGACCCAGCACCGCAGCAGCGGCACTGGCAAACTGCCCCTCTCCCTCACCCTGCTTCCGTCCTCACTGTGCATCACCCTCCTCCGCCTGTCTGCCTCCCGCCCGTCTCACCTGTCCGCCACATACACCTGCCCGCTGCCATCACGCGCCATCGCAACAGCAGTGGGGCCATCAAACTGCCCTTCGCCGCTGCCCTCGCTGCCCCAGGCCGCCAGCTGCTGCCCGTTGGCATCCCACTGGACCAGGCGGTTGTTGAAGGTGTCTGCAATGATGATGCTGCCGTTGGGCCCCATGCACAGGCCGCTGGGGGTGTCCAGCTGGCCGGCCGACGATCCGCGGCTGCCCCAGGCCGCCAGGAAGGTGCCGTCGGCGCTGAACTTCTGCGGGAGGGGGAAGCATGTGGCAGGGAGGCGGTTAGTGCTCGAGGGCGGCGTTGGGAGGAGGTTGGGGGGAGGATGGGGGGCCCCGGAGCGGGCTCAAGTGCGACACCCCTGCTGCCACCCTGTGCCCGCTCATCTCCCGCAATGCCCACCCCACCCTCTCCACACCACAAGCAAGCAGGCAATGCGTGCCTGCCTCGGTCTCCTCTCCCCACAATCTCCTCTCCCCACACACACGGCCACCCCGCCTGCCCCCTGCACGAACCAACCGTCCCCTCCGTCAACCCCAACCCCTCCCCCAACCTCGTCCGCTGTTGACCACTACCCTTCACAACGCCCCTGTGGCTGGCAATGTTCTTGGACCAACCTACCTGGACCCTGTGCCTGATTGCATTGCTTTCCCAACAGTGCCACCTGCCTGGACCCTGTTTCTGCCTGCATTGCTGGCGTGAAACGCCTACCATGGTTTTAATATAAACCCACCCACCTGGATCCTGTGGCTGCCTGTGTCTGCCACGAGGACCGCCCCGCTGGCGCTGTCCACGGCCACGCCTCGGGGGTTCTGGAACTGGCCGGGCTCCGTGCCTCTTGAGCCCCAGGTGGCTGTGTAGTCATTGGAGGCATCGAACAGCACGATGCGATGGTTGCCCCGGTCCGCCTGTGGGGAGCAAATGAAGGGAGGGTGGCATGGGATAGTGTGGGTGCGGTTGCAGGAGGTCACACGGCTTCTGCTGCCCGCTTTAGGTTGCGCAGCAGGCAGCACGGGCACGAGGCGTGCGCAGCAGGCAGCACAGGCACGCAGCATGCACACAGCAGGCCGCTTTCTGTGCGGCCGTCCCAAGAGCGGTCTCACTCAACACACACGGTTCATCCTGGGCCACCCACTCCCAGCCCTGCCCGCAGGGCAGCAGCAGTGCACGGCACGCACAGCAGGCACGGCGCTCACCACATACAGGCTGTCCTATTACCACCACCAGCCCCAACCACATGGCAGCAGCAGGCACAGCAGGCACAGCAGGCAGGACTACTCACCACGTACACGTTGTCCTGCCCATCCACCGCCAGCCCCCACGGCAGGTTGAGCTGTCCTGCGCCAGACCCCAGGCCTCCCCACCAGGCCAGCCTCTCCCCCTCGGGCGAGAACCTCAGCAGGCGGTGGTTGAACGTGTCGGACACGATGACGTGGCCAAGGGAGTTGACCGCCACCCCATACGGGTTGTTCATCTCCTGCGGGCCGTCCCCGGTGCCAAAGCCGCCCCAGGCCAGCTGGGTGGTGCCGTCCAGGCCCTGCCGAACGATGCGGCTGTTGCCCTTGTCGGCAACGACGAGGAAAGAGCTGTCGGGGGCCAGGGCCAGGGCGGTCGGTTCGAGGAATTGGTCGGAGCCGGAGCCCTCGGATCCCCAGGTGCGCACCAGCTGCAGGGTGGGTGGGAGGAGGGGGGAGCGGGTGGTTGTTTGGACAGGCTCGTGTGGGTGAGAGGGTGGGTGGGGGTAGGTCGGGGAGGGCAGGGCCTAGGGAGGCTGGAAGGCGCGGCGGGCGGGGTGGCACCGCAGGCAATGCCCTCGGGCGCCGATACAAGGGGCATGCTCGCATGGAAGTGGAACCGAGCACATATGCGTCAATTTTGTTCCCAAGGGAGCTGGGGAGCTGCGCTCACCCGGAAAGGCCCGTCGGGGACCACAGGCGGGGGAGGGGGCGGCGGGGAGCGCCGAGGCGGCGGCGGGGGCGGCAGCGGAGGCGGCGAAGATTGAGCAGCGGGCGGCGCTTGAGCGGGGGGTGGGGGTGGGGGGGAGTACCTGCAGCAGGGAG
This sequence comes from Micractinium sp. NFX-FRZ, assembly GCA_029339195.1. Lineage (NCBI taxonomy): Eukaryota > Viridiplantae > Chlorophyta > Trebouxiophyceae > Chlorellales > Chlorellaceae > Micractinium > Micractinium sp. NFX-FRZ. Next base: position 179,839 of record JAPTJF010000024.1, read on the forward strand.
CAGGGCGTGGTGTGCATTCAGTTAACGCAAAACTGGGGTGATCAGCAGTCCGACAAGACGCTCCCAGTGCCTGCCACAGCTGCAGCAGCTGCAGCTCAGTTGGCGGCAGCTGCAGCTCAGTTGGGAGTCGGGGGGCTGGGAAGCCGCAGCACTGGTACACCCAGCAGGCACCTAGGGTGCGCATTTCCAGCCTGGGGCAGGCTTCGCAAGCACAGCAGCAAGGTGTGGCACAGGCGCCACGCTCAGCGGCTGGGGGTGTGCACGTGCCCATGGCGGCGGGGGGGAGGGGGGCGGCGGCGGCAGCGGCTGCTGCGGGCGCTCACTCTGGGGGTGGGGGCTGCTCTGGGTCCACCTGTGGGGGTGAGAGGTCCTCGAAGCTGCACCACAAACACATGTACAGGAGGGGAGCAGGTGCATGGTTGATTCAACGGAGAGGAGGCGGAGCAGTGCGCGCCCCACAAATTGGAAATTGGAAATTGGAAATACAAGGGCTCGCAGCCAAGTGTGATGGAGGAGAGGGCAGCCAGGTGCCGGGCGTGCTGCCAGCCATCTCCGCCTGCGCCCCAACGACAGGCCAGCGCTGCACAGGCCAGCTGCACAGCACACCGCCGCTTTTTGCTGGGCAGTGCGGCATCGGAAGGATTGGGCGCGCATGCCATTTGCTGTCAGGATTGCAAGGCAGAGAGCGCGCTACTTGCGTGCTGCCATGTGCGTGCGGCAGCAGGGTAGAGGGCGGATGCTGCGCAGCGCAGCGCACCTCTCTGGCGGCCATGGGGGCAGCGGCGGGTTTGGCGGCTCGGGTGGGTCGGGTGGCGGGCTGGGCGGGGGCGGCGGCGGCCACCTGCAGCAAGGGAAGGTGTGGCAGGTGGGGGGACCAGCTTGCAGGCAGGGCAGCCAGAGGCATGGACTGCTGTGCCACCGCTTTCACGACTGCCGACACTTGCCTGCCGGCTGGCTGGCCGGCTGGTGGGCCGGCAGGTTGGCTGGCAGGCATGTGCAACCACAGCAGGGACAGCATGGCAGCTCACGTGGTGGGGAGGAACTGCTGCACCCGGTTGTTCAAACTGCATTGGAGGGGAGGGAAAGCTGGGAGGGTCAAAGCAGTATGCATCAGGCGCCTCAGTATAAGGCTGGAACGGGAGTGCAACAGGGCGCTGCCGTGCCACACAGCTGCCGTGCTGCGTGCTTTGCAAAGCCCTACCTGGCCGCCGCACCCCACCCATGCATGGCTTGCATGGCTTGCCACCCCACCCATGCATGGCTTGCATGGCTTGCCACCCCACCCCTGCCCCTCCACCCACGTCAGCACTCCCCCATGAACATCCCACCTACCAGCCTGGTGCACCTCCCTTGCCCTGCCTGGCTATCCACGCCCCCACCCTCCCTCCACGTCCCGCCATCCTTCACCGCCCCACAACGTGTATGCCCGCCTGCCCCCCTCCCCTGCGGCCAGCCCCGCCCTGCCTGCTTCCCTGCCGCACTACACCCTCGCCTGCGCACCGTTCAGCCTCATCCCTCCTCCCCCTGCCCCGCCCACCAGCAGCCCACCTGTCGACAACGTACACCTGCCCTCCGTCAGCCGCCGCCACTCCAGTGGGCGAGCTGAACTGCCCGTCTCCCTCGCCGGGGCCGCCCCACTCCGCCACCTGGGCGCCCCTCGGGCCCAGCACGACCACGCGGTCGTTCAGGGTGTCTGCAACGTAGATTGAGCCGTCGGAGGCGACGGCAATGCCGCTGGGTTGGTACAACTCTCCGGGGCCGGGGCCCTCAACGCCCCACGCCGCCTGGAAGATGAGCTGGACGTCGAACTTCTGCAAGGATATAAAGGGGTCGAGAGCGCAGGGCGGGGCGAGCGTTAAGACTCAGGTGGTGTGGCAGATGAGCTGGGGACATCAAACTTCTGCTGCCCGTCAAAAATAAAGAAAGTAACGCGCACGGAGGGGCGGGACTTTGAGTCGGTCGGCCTGGAAAGGAGCTCTCTTGACGTGCAGGCTATCATTGGGCCAGCAAGGCGGACGCAACACATGGGAAGGGAGGGGGCACGTCAGAAGCGCAGGCCCGCGGGAGGGGCAGCGGAGTGCGGGCGGTGGCCGCAGCACGCACAGCACAGCAGGCATGGCAGGCATGCACGCTGTGCGTGTTTGGAAGTGACCCTGGGTGCCCTGTGTCACCTGGATGCGGCTGTTCAGCGTGTCTGACACGTAGATGGATCCCTGGCCGTCCACCGCCAGCCCCCTTGGGGAGTTGAACTGCGGGCAGAGGAGAGGCAGGTGGCGGGGCAGTGGTGGGCGGGTGAGCGGGGCACGAGCGAGGATCTGAGGGCTGAGCGCGCCCTCCCTTTGGTCCGGCCTATTGAGCATGCAGGGGGTGATTGCGAGCTGCACACCTCGCTGGGTCCCGCCCCCTGCTCGCCCAGCCACGTGATGTACTGCCCAGCGGGGTCGTACTGCACCAAGCGGTGATTGCCGCTGTCGGCCTGCAGGCCAGGAACGTGTAGGGGTGGGAGGGAGAAGGTGGGGTGGGGTGGGCGGGACTTGGCAGAGGGGGGCGAGAGGCATGGAAGGGGCATGAGGGCAGGGCTGGGTCTGGTGGAGAGCGTGGGCAGCCCTGCAGGTGCAGGCGTGCCCGCCGCCTGCCCCAGCAGCGAGCAAGCCCAGCTGGAAGCCCGGCAGGCACGGCCCAGGCGGCCGCTTCCACGCCAGCCCTGCTGACGACAGATCACAGCAGGCACAGCAGGCATAGCTGGCAGCCCCCCACTATCACTCAAGATTTAGGCCATCCACCGCCAGCCTTGACATGACTAACACAGCATGCACAGCATGCACGGCATACGCCGTGTGGTCATCATGCCCAACACAGCAGGCGCAGCAGGCGCAGCAGGCGCAGCACTCACGACATAGATGTTTTCGTCCCCGTCCACTGCCAGCCCCCAGGGAAGGTTGAACTGCGTGTCCCCCGCCCCATAGCTCCCAAACTGGCCCAACAGCGTGCCGTTGGCCGAGAAGCGCTTGATCCGGTGGTTCAGGGTGTCGGCCACCAGCACGTGGCCTTGGGAGGTGACCGCCAGGCCGCGCGGCCCGCTGAGCTGCGCGCCGCCGCCGCTGCCGGGGCTGCCCCAGGACAGCTGGACGGTGCCGTCCATCCCGTGCCGCACGATGCGGCTGTTGTTGGTGTCGGCGACGAAGAGGGCATCGCCCGAAGGGGCCAGGGCGATGGCAGTCGGATTAACAAAGCCGACCTTGGTGCCCCACTTGCGCACCAGCTGCATGAGGGTAGTGTGGGGGTGGGGTGGGTGGGCAGAACGGCAGCGGCATGGCAGGCAGAAGCACAGGGTGAGTGCACACCGGGAGTCGAGGCGCTGTATGGGGCGTCAGTGCAGCGCAGCTCGCAAGCGGTACAGCCTGGTGTGTGCGAGGCGACAGAGGTGTGTGCGAGGGAAACTCCAGGAGCGTGTGCGACCCGTGCGGCACACGCACAGCCTCACCGAGTAGGCGGAGAGAGGGGGAGGGGGCGGGGCGAGCGGGGGCGAGGGGGAAGGCGGCGGGGAGGGCCGGGGAGGCGGCGGCCGTCTGCGAGGGCAGGACGCATCAAGGCTCAGGGGTGTGACTCCACACTTGCCCGGGCGGTAAGGCACAGGGGGGGAACATGTGGCGGCAAGTGACCCCCTTGCTGCCTAGTGTCACTGGCTACCGCTGCCTACCAGCAGTGGCCACCGCCTGCCCGTGACATCAGCTGCCCGTCCAGAGCCCCTGGCTCAACCTCCTGTTGCCGTCCTCAGCCCAGACCCTAAAGCTGCAACCTTCTGCTTCTCCTGACGCTGCCTGATCTTCACTCATTGCTCTGCGCAGTCCATTAATCCTGTTCAAGAGCTCCGCTTCCAACAGCACGGGCAGAGCATAGGCTGCAAATGCAGTGTCTTACCTTGGAGGTGCCGGCGGAGGCGGGGAGCGGCTGCACGGATCACGGGAGGGAGGCGGAAGGCGGAGTGTTGGCTGGTGTCCAGGCGGCAGCACGCGTGGCGCCCCCACATGCAACACGGACTGCACTGCAGCCAGACACAGGCCCTCACTCACCCGACGGGCACAAACAGCTGCACGCGCGGCGCCCCCGCTTGCAGCACATAGATGCCCCCGCTGCCGTCCATCGCCGGCGCCACGTCCGTGGGCCAGAACAGGTCCCCATCCCCCTCCATCTCATCCGCAGGGCTGCCCCACTCGGACAGCTGCTCGCCCTCGGGGCTGTACTGCACAACCCTGCAAAGGTAATGAGCACATGGTTAACAACAGATCCCAGGGGGCAGGGGGGGGCCACACCGACAGCTGCTCGCCCGCGGGACTGTACTGCACAACCCTGCATGGCGATGAGCACACGTTGTGGTCAGCAACAGTCCCCAGGGGGTGGGGGTGCCCCACTAGGGCAGCTGCTCGCCCTGGCATTGCAGCACCCTGCAGCATCCTGCGGCAAGTGAGGCACTCGTACGCCGACGCAGGCGACATGCCAATGACTGCAACCCTGCAGGGCAGCAAGCTTGGAAGGGCCACATGCACAGCTCCTGCAGGGACACTGCAAATTCAGCACCCTGTGCGGTGGCCTGGCTAGCTGCGTAGCCTGGCGCCACCCACACCGCCTGCCGTGGGCGCTCCAGGCGCCTTTTTGCACCCGCGCCTCCCTGCCCGTGCCCCGGAAGCTAATGCCAGCCCAGGTGCCCCACGATGGAAGGAGAAGCACCCACCGGTTGTTGTCCATGTCGGCCACATACAGGCTGCCGTCCTGGTCGACGCGCAGCCCGCGTGGCGAGCTCAGCTGGCCCTCCCCTGACCCGGTGCTGCCCCAGGTCGCGAGGAAGGCGCCCTGGGGGCTGAATTTCTGCGGGGCGGGGACATGAGGGAAAGACGGGCAGAGCCCGGGACATGTGTTTGACTGGAGTCACAATTGTGAATGGAGGCGGACAGACACGTGCCATTGCAAATGCGCTCCCGCCCGCAGCACCGCCCACACCCCCCAGGATAATTGACCAACTCACGCAGATCCGGTTGTTGTCCGAGTCGGAGACGTACACGTTGCCGGTGGCAGGGTCGACCGCCACGCCCCGCGGCCCCTTCAGCTGGCCGGGGGCGCTGCCCAGGCCACCCCACTTGAGGAGGTACATTTGGGAGGCGCTGTACTTGACGATGCGGTGGTTGTACAGGTCCGCCTGCGGGGCATGTCGGTCAAGGAAGCGCGTTGTGTCAAGCCAAGCCATAGTAAGAGCTAGCGGTCAACAAGCGTGGAACCATGTGTGTCACGAGGCGGTGGTTGCACAGGTCGGCCAGCGGGGGCATCCAGACAAGGAGGCAGTGAACTGCAATGTATGAGGTGCCAACAAGTGTGAGGCGCTGCACGTGACGATGCGGAAAGGTCTTCCGGGCCGCTACCACCCCACCGCCCTGCACGCACGCATGCCCCGCTTACACCGGCACACACGTTTATGTGTACTGCCATGCTCACATGTACACTGCTCCTTACGGGCCCCTCCTGCCGCTTAACCCACATACTTCGCAAGCCCCTCCCCCTGCCCCCTGCCCCCGCTCACCACATACACGCTGTCATCGGGCCCCACCGCCACCCCGCGCGTGTAGTTGAACTGATGGTTCCCCGTGCCCCGGGAGCCCCAGGTCGCCAGCAGCGTGCCGTTGCTGGCGAACCTCTTGATGCGGCTGTTGGTGGTGTCGGCCACCTGTTGGGGGAAAAAAGGGGGCAGGTGGTGGTGCGGGCATGGCAGAGGGGAAGGGGATGTTGGGGAGGGGGCACCTGGGCACGAGCTGGCGCCGCCGCAGCGGCCTCCCGCCCCGCCGACCGCATGCGCCCCGGCACGGCACCCCCGCCCGCCACTGGCTGCGTACACCAAGCAGCAACAGTAAGCACGCATTGTGCAGCAACAAGCGGCCGTGTGGCTTGCCTCACCAGTATGTGTCCCAGCGAGTTGATGGCCACAGAGGAGGGTTGCCCCAGCTGCGGTCCAGCACCTGTGCCCAGGGTGCCAAATTGTGAGATGTACGTCCCGCCCTTCGAGTGCTGCACCACACGGCTGTTCAGTGTGTCCGCCACCCACACGTCTCCGCTGGTGGGGTGGACCGCCAGGCCGTTAGGTGCCGCAAACTCGCTGCCTGCGGCCACGCCCGCCCACTGCAGCCGATACTGCCACCCCGCCGTCAGCAGCGCGCGGCGGCGGCGGCCTGTGCTGGCGCTGTCTGGCGCGGCGCCTGCTGCAGCGCCAGGAGAGGAAGGATGCAACAGGTCGAATCACGGCGGGGAGGCCGGGAGGAAGGATGGCAGGCTGCGTGTGTTGGGTGGCTGGGAACGGAAGCTGGGGCGGCGGCGGCAGCGGCGGGGTGCCGCCGACGCCGCCGCCGCCCGGTGGCCACCATCGCCCCGCTCACGCAGCCTGACGAGGGCTTCACCCAACCGTAAGTCTCACCTGCCACCGTGAGAGAGCTGAAAAGCAGCAGGCAGGCGAGCGCCAGCGGCAGCCGCTGGCGGAGGGGCACATGCCTATGCCGCCCCGGCATAGCCCGGCCCCGGCTTCTCGGTGCTCCTTCGATCGCCTGGCAGCTGCTGCTAAGTTGCCCTGCACATACGGCGAGCTGCACGGGCCGTGGGTTCACACTTGCACTGTAGGGACGCTCTGTCTCTCAAAGCCGTGGCAGAGCCGCGGAGAGTCGCTCCAGAGCCGCAAACCGTTGCATTCAACAAGATCGTACCCGAGTTTAGCTGCAGGCCTGCAGGCGGGATACTAGCTCGAGTGGTTCCCAAGGTCTGGGCGCCCGGGCGTGCCTTCGAACTTCCTGGCGCACGCAGCATTCAAACGATCTGTAGCAAGCAATGTCACCCAGGGGAGCGGGTTGTTTGGGCTGACGGCCAGTAACCACCTGGTTTCAAACCCGCCCCGGGGCAGGCGGCTTCTGCCATGCCTGGCGCGTGCAGCTGCAGGCTCTGCCTTACACCCCGCTCAACAGCACTTCATGCATGCCCTCTCAAGAGAAACACAGTTGGAACGCATTGACAACAAGACACTGTAAAAGGCAACGCGCAGAAATCAACAGCTGCTGCCGCCGGTGGCGGCTCACTTGCATCTGCAGCAGCACGGGTGCGACTGCTACCGGCCTCCCGCCACCGCTGCCGCCGCCGCTTCCAAGGCACCACGCGCAGTTTCCGCCGCCACCCAGCGCTGCCATACACGAGCTGACTTGACGCCCTCTGTCTCCGTTGAGGGTGCCGGCGGCGTTGGCAGCACCCGCTGCACTGCCGCAGGTGCTGGTCGGGCGCGCTCACTTGCCGCTGCCGTCGCCACCCTCAGCACCGCCGACGCCGCCCGAGGGCGCCGGCGACGGCTGCTCGCTAATGGAGGGCAGGTGGCCGTGGCTGTCTGCCAGCGGACTGGCAGGCTCCTGGCTGGGGGCGCCCCTCGCCGGCGGGCTTCCAGACATGCGCCCCAGGCCGCCGCCGCCGGGGACGCCTCCCGAGCTCCCTGATCCGCCTCCCCAGCCTCCTCCAAACCCGCCCGACAGGTGATCCGCATAATCGCCAAATGCCTCGCTGGCAGTGGACACCAGCATGCGGCCCCCGCCGGCGCCGCCGCCGCCGCCGAGCACGGGCGACACCCCGCCGCCGGCCACGCCGCCGCTGAAGGGGCCACCTCCCAGGAAGCCTCCGGGCAGGGAGAGGGGCGGGGGGGACGCCAGGGGTGCCAGGATGCCCAGGGCGGGGGAGGGGCGGCCGCTGAGGGTGCGGCCGGGGGAGCGGCCCACTGCGGAATGGGAGGCGCAGCACGCGCAGCACAGCGTGGGCAGGGGTGGGAGGCGCAGCACGCGCAGCACAACGTGGTTATACAGCGCCGGCGGGTGCCAGGCAGGACAGAGAGAAACAAAGTCACCCTGGGGATGGCGCACTCTTCCACATGGTGACCCATCGGTGCTCATGTCCCACCCTTCCAGCCAGCACAAGCTGTGCCCTCCTGCCAGCTGCCAAAGCAAGAGCCAGTTGAGGCACAGCACGGCACAGCACAGCACAGCACAGCACGGTCGTCCCATGCCCAGGGTCTTGCCTTGACCGCCGACCATGGGCGAGGACGGGGGCATGTAGGCGCCGAAGGGGCTGCTCGTGTGGGGGTAGGAGGAGGGGCGGGGGCGTCATGCATCTGTGAGCGCCGCTTCTGCTCGCTCCGGGGGGCTGCCTGCCTGCCCTGCCCCTGAACCACCGCTCCGCAAGAAGCATGGGTTTGGTGCCGGCGCATGCATGGGCTGCCAGTGCATGCAGTGCAGCTGCGCAGTTCAAGCCCCCACCGAGCCAGCGGCGCTGGGCTGCCATCAAAGCGGATGCCAGGCAAGAAGGCAGTCCGACAGCCCCAACCCCATTCAAAGCACCCTCAGCTAAACAGCATGGATGCACCCTCCTCCTCTTCAGAGATCTGACCTGCGGTCCGGAATGACATCGGGCGCCTCCCCGCCAATCATGGAGCTGTTGAGGCCCGCCATGCTGCGCAGCCCCGTGCCCGTGCGGTTCACTTGCACCACCTGCCAACAGGGGAGGACAAGGGGTGCCAACCGGCTCAGTTGCACGACCCGTCCATCGTGTGTCAGGGGCTCGGCTGCACCATCATGTGCACACAGCCCCGGGCCACCGCAGCTGGCGCCAGCAATGACACGGTGCTCGCCCACATTGACCACCAGGTTGCCCCTGTGGCTCATGATGCTAACCTCGCTAGCTAGCAGCAATTTAACACGGTGCCCGCCCACCCTATGCTAGCTAGCAAAAAGTGCCCGCCCACCTTGGCCACCATGTTGGCCCCGTTGCTCCTAGTACACCCCACATGCTGTTGTACTGTGTGGCACTGTACTGCTTGTTGTGTGCCAATGAACTGAGCTAAGACCCACCTTGACCACCATGCTGCCCCTGTGGCTCATGATGCACACCACATAGTCCTGGGGGCCCACCATGCGCTGCAGGTAGGCCGACCGCACCGCCTCACTCAGCAGGTCCTCTGCAGTGGAGGGGAAGCAGGAAATGAAGCAACACTTGCTGCAACCCACGAACACTCACACACAACTGAAAGCACAGGTGTGTTGTAGTGGAGGCGCTGTGGGTGGGCGGACTGAGCAGCGTCCTCGCTGGACAGACGATCTGCTCTGCATTGGGAGGAAAGTGACCCGTGAGATGGTCATCCATACAACGAATGTGGGAGGCAGTAACGGTGTGTGCCCCCACCAGCCCCTGCACGCGCTACAGTGCCGGCCAGCCAGCCTTCACCAGCCACGGGGTGGGCTGGGCGCCGCCATTTGGCAACACTCCGCTCTCTCCCCAAGCGGTGGACGCTTATACGTATGGAAGGCAGGGGGGTGCCTACCCGACTCCCCGGAGCACATGGGCGCCGCCATCATGGGCACCACACCCCTCAGGGCCAGCGTCTGGCGCGCCAAGTACTTGCCTGCAGGCAGGGGCAGGGGCAGGGGCAGCGGCAGGTGGGCAGTACAACGCCTAGCGCACCAGGCGCCTTGTGTGCAGTGTGGACCAGAACTTGAGGCAAGCGCGAGGGTCAGGCAGCGCGGGCTGCCATGTGAGCCGGGCCAGGCTGCCCATCCTCTGAGACCCTTTGACGAGTTGCCCTGCCAACCCCTTGTTAAACATGTGCATCAAGGCCCAGACAGCCCCATGCCGCGCTTGCAAGCGAGAGCCCAGCAAGCGAGAGCGAGGCGGCTCCCGCAGGCCCATGCCCCAGGCAACCCGCCCCCTAGCCGCCAGCCAAGCCACCCCCAGCGTCCACAGTGTAGGGTTCAGCGGCACCACCAGACAGCCATGCAGCGAGGCACACTGCAACTGGCACAATGCAACAGGGCGCAATGCAACCGGGTGCCCACCCTCCAGGCGCCAGCCCAGCGAGGTGGCCTTCAGCTGGGGCACAACCACAGCCTGCACAGCAATGGGGCGGCAGGGGGAGGCAGGGGAATGCAGCAGGCGTGCTGTTGGAGCACTACCTTGTCTCCAGTCCGGCCCGTGATAGAAGCAGGGCACAGAAACACGTGGTTTGCATGCCAAGCCGAGCAGCAGTGTCGACCATCAGCCACATGTGCGTCCCTGCCATGTGACATTCATCCCTGACTCTACGTACTGTGCAAGCTACAAACCTTTCCCTCCTCACCATGATTGGCATCGGAGGGCGGTACCTGCTCGATCAAGGCACAGCCAGGGGAGGCAGGGCAGGGGGGAAGCAGTCGGGGCTGGGCAGCACTACTAGTCTAGTACAGCAGTACAGTAGTGGGCTGGTTGGCGGACGACCACAGATAGTGAGGAGGCTCAAAGCTCAAGCTGGAACAATTGTAGACACAGCCAAAGTGCAGCGTTACTGCTGGAGTGCTTTCCCAGGTGCCAGGGCTGTGTCCAACCCCACCTGGCCGAGGCGATAGAGCGGAGTAGTACCAGTCCCCACGTGCAGGCAGCAGGCAGCCGGCACCCAGCCTCGGCCCAGCTCCCAGCCCAGCTTATGCTGCTCATTTGACCAGCAGCTTGTTACAACCGAAAGCCCCCTGGCATGCCCAGCCAAGGCCCTCCAACCAGCGACTTGACAGACAAGAAGCACACACGGCTGAGTGTGGGGCTCATCTCAACCACCCGGGACATGGGGCATCCAGAGCAGCCTGCACCCAGACTTCCATGCTGTCTCCCAGGACTTCCAACAACGCAAGCAAGGCCCTGCACAGCACCCCGCTCACTGCCACCAGCAACACCGTGCTCTCGCCACCCACGCCCAAAACAATAAAGCTTATGCACAGAAGAAGCCGCACACCCAGCCCCCGACTCACTTGGCCACCAGCGACACGGTGCGCCCGCTCTGCACCATCACGATGATCAGCCCAGCGTTGATCTTCTCGGCGGTGCTGCAGGGCGGTGGGCAGGCGGACGAAAGTGGATCCCGGACAGTGGGGCGGCGGCGTGGAGGGAGATCAATGCAGCGCGTCGGCCCGTTGCGGCGGCGCTGCAGCATGCAGTGTGTGTGTGCATGTGCATTCAGCATCTTCGTGGCGGGCTGCATGCTGGAAGGCCGTGCATTGATGTTTGAATGCGCAGGTTTACGGGCTGGAGAGGGGGAAGCCAATCTCCCGCCAGATGCAACCAAGGGCCTCCCGCCACCTGGGCCGCCCGCCCACCTCCTGCCAACCACACGTCCCCCACTGTGGGGTGACCCCAACCGTGCCCTCCCACTCCCGCCCCCTCACCGCGTGGCCGAGCTGGCCAGGCTCTCCAGCTTGCTCATGTACGGGGCGTGGGCCTGCAGCATGCGCCGCAGCTGGGGGCTGCTGCCGCTCAGCTGCGGCGGCAGGCTGCCAAAGGAGGACAGGTAGGCCTGGGGGGCCAGGTGAGCGCCGCCGCCGCCGCCCAGGCCGCCGTGGCTAGCAGCAATGCCAGGTGAGGTGGGGCCGGGTGTGGCGGCGGCAATGGCGACGGATGCCAGCTTGGCGCCTGCGGCGGGGGTGCCGCCGATGCCTTGGCAGGCGGTGGGGCTGGAGAGACCCGGGGAGGGGCCGTTGGCTGCTGCTGCATCCGCTGCTGCTGCCGAGGCGGGGCTGCCGTGGGCGGCATCCGGGGCGCCGCCGTTGGCGGCAGCCGGGGCTGTGAATCCCACATGACCGGCCTGGTGGCCTCCGTCGTCGCTGCACAGGGGTCGGGCGGTGCGGAGAGGTAAGGGGCGGGGCTGGCAGGGGGTGGGGAGGTAGACGGGTAAGAGGGGGTTTAGTGGGAGGCAGGCGAGCAGGCGGTGCACTTGGGAGGGAGGTGCGGGCACGCAAGGCTCATGACAAAAACAAACTAGAGTTACTGTGCCGCTGTGCTGCACAGATTGGCCCGGCGGAAGCAGGGGACGCTTTGGCTGGAGGAGATGCGGGCCAGGAGGTGTGGCCCAACGGAGTTGATTTTTTTTGCACACAATTCTATCACAGAACAACGGCCCCCTCCAACTGGAGAAAGGGCGGGCCAGGAGGTGCACCTCAAACGGATGCACCTTGTGTTCACACAAACACAGCCCCGAACAAAGGTTGCTTACCTGCTTGAGGTGCGGGCCAGCAGGTGTGCCCCAAAGGAGCGAGCACGGTGGCGGCGGTGCAGGGTGGTGTCGGGGGAGCGCTCGCCGTTGCCACCGCCGCCGCCGCCGATGGCGCTGTTGCCTAGGTACATGCGGAAGTCTGGTGGGAAGGGAGAAGGGGGTGGGGTGGGGTGAGGTAGGAGGCGCAACAGGGAAGGGGTCAGGTGCCGAGGTACATGCGGAAGTCTGGTGGGAAAGGAGGGGGTGTGGAGAGGAGGAAGCCACCAGGGTGGGTGGGTGGGTGGGGGTAGTGTACGCGCTAGGCAGAGGACGAGGTGTGCCTCCGCCTCACATGTGCATACGAAACCTGGCCAGTGGGAGTGGGGACTACTACTAGCAACAAGGAACAAGGTAGGGGCTCCAGGCAAGGTGCCGTTGACCGCTGGGCATGCGCTGACGCGGTGCTCAGACCCCGAGCCGCAACTCCCCGGCACCACCCAGCGACAGCGGGGCAGCGCACCCGCCACCGACACATCGGCTCGCCCCAGCGTCAGTTCTTCCTGTACACAGGGAGGGAAGCAGGGCAACGTGCACCCCATGGGTGGTGGCCAGGGCGAGGTGTGCCGTGCAGACAATAGGCCACGAGGCGCACGGCAGGCCCTGCATATGCGCGGCATATGCGCGGCAGCCCTGTGGGCAGGGCAGGCAGGCAGGCGGAGGGCCACGCGGCCGGACAAGCGAGAAAAGTGTGGGGAAGACGGCAGGAGCACAGCCAGGCGGGCCGCCGGCTGGGCACAGCGGAGAGGCAGGCAGGCAGCACATCGCCGAAGGGTCAACAGCCAATGGCAAGCGGTGCCTGTCTGCTTGGCCAGCCCTGCTGCCGTGTGTTGCCCACCCCCCGCATGCTCACCTCGAAAGCTTCCCCCATCAGCGTCTCATGGTGGGTCCTGCGGGCAGGGCAGGTCAGGAGGGCCGCGTGTCAGGCGCAGCACAGCACAGCGCAGCACAGCACAGCGCAGCATGGGGCAGGCAAGCAGCCCGGGGCAGAGACCTAGAGAGTCGGACCTCTGTTCATGCCATGTCTCTCGAGGGCATGACATATGGCACAGCACTGCATGAACTGAAACACAGCACGACCACAGCATGCACCACAGCACACCACGTGTGCACGCCTCACCTGTAGTCAAAGTACTTCTCCGCCGCGTGGCTCAGCTTGAGCACGGTCTCCACCGTCGCCACCGGGTGCTGCCCGCGCAGTGTTTCGGCGCCCAGCAGCAGCCCGTCCACCCCATCCAGCACGGCGTTGGCCACGTCCGTCGCCTCTGCAGAAAGGGCCTTGAATTCAGCAAATGCTGCGGCCTCTGGGCGCAGTCTAGCGCAGGTCGCAGGTTGCAGGCGGCAGGCGTGCAGCACGTGCAGGCCTGTGACACACGCAAGGACCGCAGCACCCATGCCTGCTGGCCGGCCAGCAGAGGGGCGCACCTGCTCGGGTAGGGCGGGGGGAAGTCACCATCTGCGCTTGAGGCGGAGGTGTGGGAGGGGAGGGAGGCAGGCGGGCCACGCCAGCTCAGCTCAGCGCAGATGTGCCAAGCATGGGGATGGCAGTCTCATGGAACTGGCACCCGCACTGGCACCCGGCGCTCCGGGATCTAAGCAGCACTCGAATGGCTGCAGCAGCAGCTGCAGCCCATTCACCGTGAGAATGTGCATGCGCCCACCACGCCCACCCTTCCCTCGCCCCGCTGCTGCCCTCAACCCACCATGTCCACTGTGCCCACCGCATCCCCCACCCACACACTCAACCTCACCCCCCGGCTGCCCCCAAACAGCCCACCGTACCGTGTCCACAATGCGCGTGAGCAGCACCGGCTTGCCCAGCTGGTTGCACCGGCTGATGATGCGCTTCTGGAGCAGTGCCATGACCTGGAGGGAGGGGGGGGAGAAGAGGGAGGAGATTGGGGAAACCGGGAGGAATGTAAGGAGGCTTGCCAAGGTGGTAGCATTTGCTGATGCAGTTTCGAGGCAGAGCCGTCGCGTTAAGGCACCGATCAGGAGGAAGGGAGGGCGGGAGGGAGGAGGAGAGGGGACAAGGTGCACTGCTACCAAAGCAGGGCGCTTGAGAGCCTGGGGGGTGTTCCGATGGCGAGGGGGCAGAGACCCTCCCCAACACTTGCAAGGAGGGGCAGCACCCTACCGGGTGTGGAGCTTCTCTATGAAAACGGGGCACAGCAGAGGGTTCGCACCTCTGCCCATCAAACCTCTGCCCATCATGGGTGCAAAACAGGCGCAAGAACACACAGAAAATCAAGCAGCAGAAGAGGCTCCCACCTCTGCCTCAAAGTCCAGCCCCAGGTTTCCTCGTGAGATGACGATGCCATCTGGCAGGGGGGAGACGGGCAGGCACACACACCGCCGGCGGGTCGGTGGCACGTCGGCCAGATAAAGGGGCAGGCGGGCGGGCAAGTGAACAGGGTGTGAGCGTGAGATGGGAGTTGGCGTGCCTCGAGCGCTGCCGAGCGGCACCCAGGCACACTGGGCGGCGTTAGCAGCTGGAGGTGCAGCCTTGCCGCCTGTTGCACTCCCCCATGCACAGCACGCGCAGCATCCATCTGAAAACACCACTACAGCTGCCAGGCCCGCCCGCTTGACAAACACGGCAGTAAGGGAAGTATCTGACCTGCCACGTGGGCGATTGCCTCAAAGTTGCGCACTGCTGCCTTGCGCTCAACCTGCCGACGGCGGGCCGGGGGCAAGGCACCATGAGTATTCGTGCACTGAAATATTTACTAACAACATAACAAGTCACTGGATGAACAACGCAACATGGCACCCCCCCCTGCCCCGCCCCTCCATTGCGATGATCTCGGCCTGCTGCATGCCCTGCCAGCATCAAACGCAGTTGAGCGGTGCACCACCCTCTCGCAGTGCCTGGGTGCAGGAAGAGCCAGTCGACGCATTGACAGCACCCTAGCCACACACTGCACCACTCCCGCCCCGCCCCACCTTTGCGATGATCTTGGTCTGCTGCATGCCCAGGGAGTCGAGCAGGGCGCGTGTGGAGTAGAGGTCGTCGGCAGAGTTGCAAAAGGAGAGGGACACAAAGTCCACCTCGAACTGGGAGCTGCACACATGTGTGAAGAGCACACAATGAACACAAGAATGTGTGTTTGAGAGAGGGGTTCACACGGAAGCCGACGCGGGGCTTGACCCTTATCTCGCCCTTGTACCGACCCTTGCGGGGGCGCTGCTGACTGACTGGCCTCTCCCGCTTACCCCAGGTCTCGGATGCAGTCCACGTCATGCTCCGTCAGCAGGGGCAGTGCAAAGTCGCCGCGGAAGTCCTGGGGGGTGAAGGGGAGGTGGGAGGGTGAGGGGTGGGGGGAGGATGAGACGGGGAGGCAGGGAAAGTGGAGAGTATAAGTGGAGAGGAGAGGAGGGGTGTGTGAGGTGAGAGGAGGGGAGGGTGAGCGAGGGTGCATGCAAGAGTGGAGTCCTGCTAAGTCCGGCACGGGAGGCATCCAGTGGGGAGCAGAAGGAGGGTGGAGGGATGGGGAGGACGGGGCAGCGATTGTGTGCCTGGTAACAGAGGCGGCAGAGGGGCGGCACCACCCGGCAGTGCGAGGATTGCCTGCTGCCTCGTGCAGGTGTGATTGTGCTGGCCATCTGTTGCCAGTGAGACCTTCCATCCTGAGGCCTCCCCGGCTTTGGCGGCCTGCGCCCGGGAGCCCAGCTTCCGGCCCCTCCCGTGCCTGTGTCCAGGGCCCACCTAACTCCCTCCCTCCCTCCCTGCCAGCCCTAGATATGCCCTCACACCCTCCTCGGCATGGCAGGTCATCACGTGCTTGAACCCCGCCGGGCCGCAGCCACTGCCCCCAGCCTTGTCCCAGGCCCACCTACCACTGCCCCCCGCCTTGTCCAGGGCGCACCTGCCTGAGGCTCTATCGCTATATCCCAGCCTGCCTCCCTGCCAGCCCAGGCACTCCCTCACCTCGTCCTCTGTGTGGCAGGTCATGTTTTGCTTGAACCCGGGGCGCAGGCACTGCCCCAGGCCTTGTCCAGCGCCCACCTGCCTCTACCACCAGGCACCCCCTCACCTCGTCCTCTGTGTGGCATGTCATCACGTTGAGCAGCCCCTCCAGAGTGGCAGAGTTGGTGGCCACGCACGTCACGGTGGTGTCGTCCTGTGCAAGCACCTGCGGGGGTTGGGTTGGGTGGGGGGGTGGGGGCGGCCCACATTGCTGCGCTGTTTTACCTCTGGCGGTTCATCCAGTAGCCACACACGCTGCAGCATTGTCGTTGCCACAAGTTGCTGACGTGGCAGGAAGCTGGCAGGAGGAGCCCGACAGGCACGATGCCCCACCCCTCCGGTGGGCACTGGGTGCGACGCCTGCGGCACCCAGGCTGCTCCCGCCCCCCAGCCACCGCCCTGGCGCACCCCATCTTCTCACCCTCAGTGCACAGGGCACTGGTCACACAATTCCCCCTGACCCACTGGCCCCTCATTTCCAACACTCGTGTCACACGTCCACCCCCTCCGCTCCCCACACCTCACCTCCAGGTGGAGCGAGGCCCCCTCTGTGCCGGTGCCTAGGCCGCTGCCTCCCTCCCACCCCACCAACCACCGCCCTGGACCACCCCGTCTCCTCAACCCCAGTGCACAGGCTGCCCCCCAAGCCTCCGCATCCGACCGGCTCCGCCACATCTGAAACACCGCAGTCACCCCCTCAACCCCAACACCACAACCCCCCTCCCCGCCGACCTCACCTCAAGGTAGAGCGAGACCCCCTCTGTGCCGGTGGCCAGGTAGCGCCCCACCTGCAGCACCTGGCCCACGTCCACCAGGTCGGGGAAGCCTGCCAGGGGGGGTGGGGGGGAGGGGAGGCGAGGGAGAAGAAGGCATCAGTGTCTGCGGCGGGTGGGGGCACAGTTGACGCAAGTGTTTGGGGGGCGGCTGCAGCACCTGCACCACGTCCACCAGGTCGGGGAAGGCTGCCAGGGGGTGGGGGGGGGGGGGGTGGATGCGACAAGGGAGGAGCCGGCCTCAGACAACAGAAGGTCCCCCGTGGGCTGCCGGGCAGGCAAGGAGCGAGCGAGGGCAGAGAAGTGGGGGAGTGCGGCAGGCAGGCAGGAAGGCAGATGGGTGGGTGGAGAGGCACGGGAGGGGGTTAAAGACTGCAAGGCATACATACAAGTGACATCCCAACTTTGGCTGAATTGCCTGCTGCCAACCTGCCGCCTTCCTGCCTGTTCACCCACCCTCCTGCTCCCCCGCCCGCCTGCTGCCCCCACCCCTCCACCCACCGCACCGGGGTAGGTGACGGGCATGAGGGAGGCGGAGCACTCCACGGTGGGATCGGTAGTGATCACCACCTCCTGCGGCACCAAATGGAGGTAAAACAAAGTGTGCAGGCCGGCATGTGTTTACAACTGGGCTGGAGCAGGGCAACACAGCGGGGTAACCGTGATGGCCACCTTCCTGGCACCGGCTGCCCCTTCCGAGGGAAGGGTCCTGCTGCCTTTCCACCCTTCTGCCCCCGCCCGCCCCGCCTTGCCCTCTACACCGGCCTCCCTGACCCCACCGGGGCCTCCCGGCCCCCCTGCCCCCTCACCTCCTTCTCCATCTCCCCCCTCACCTTTTGCCCCGGCCCGCCCCACCTTCTCATCTACACTGCACGGTCTGCCCCCCTGAGCTCCTTCCCTCTCCCCCCACCTGTCCCTCCTCCACCACCATCTTGTGCTCGTCGATGCGTGGCCAGCCGGAGGGGTCGGTCTCCACTGGGCGACGCACCACCACCTCGCGCCCCGTCGTGTCCAGCCACACGCTGCATTGAAGACATGTGCAGGAGTGGAGGGAGGCAGAGGACAGGCAGGGTGAGAGGGTGTGGTTCACTGAGTGCCGCACTTCCACCTCCCGCCCGTCGTGTCCAGCCACACGCTGCAAGGGGGAGGGCAGACCAAGGGGGAGGCAGGGGAGAGGCTGGATGGGGGTTGAGTCTCCACGGAGTGCCACACCCCCATCGCCGTGCCCTGTCATGTCCAGCCACACGATGCAGTGAAGAGGTGCACATGCATGGGGGGGACGGGGACGAGCACGAGCGGGTGCCACACCACCACAACCTGACGGCCCCCAACCACGGCTGCGCCTGGGATGCACTCGTGCAAGCGTGCGCGCGGCACACATGCGCCAAGCATGGCTGGCTGGCTCAGTTCACCTGCACAGCCGCCGTGTCTGCAGCATCGCCTCTGCCAGATTGGCCAGGGAGCGGGCGTGGAACTGCTTGGTGCCCCTGCAACGCAGCATTACCGTAACGAGGGGACAAAGAGGGTGTGAGGGGCGGAGGGAAATGGGCGCGGGCGTGGAAACGGATGCTGCAGCGGCATCAAGCGCAAGCATGACCCCCCTGCCCCGATCCCTCGCCATTGCCCGCCCGCACCGCCTGCCGGCCGCTGCCGCCCATTACCCACCAGCTGAGGTCGATGCGGGCGCAGGTGACGCCCGCCTGCAGCAGGCGCATCAGGGTGGGGATGTCCTGGCACTGCAAGGGGCGGGGACGGGTGGGGCACGAGGCAGGGGGGTGAGTCCAGCGGGAGCTTCGGCGGAGCAGCGCGGGCGGCAGAACAGCAGGAGCGGTTCTGCCGCCCCACACAGAATTGTTTGAATTGATTGATTGATTGATTGATGGATTGATTGATTGAATTTATTGATTGCCGCCCCACACAGCCGCGGCATGCAAGGTGAGAGCCTGGGTTCCCTTCACTGTGTTATCCTGTTTCCGGACGGCATCCCGGCCCGGCCCCATCCTCCCTCCTCGCCCAGCTGGGGCCCCGCCCAGCAGTGCCCGCCCATCTCCCTGCCAGCACCCCGTCCAACGCCCCCTCTCGACGCGCCGCACCGAGCGGGCCGCCGATGCCCACCAACCGTAGCGCTTTGCAACCGGAGCTGGCTCCCGCCGTCCCCCCCTCATCCCTCCGTTGGTGTGACGCGCTCCTCCCCCCTGTCCTCCCCTCCCCTCCCCTCGTCACATGCCCGGCGCCCTCCCCCACCCCAACTGCCCCTCTCACCGAGGGCCCGATGGTGATGACCACCTTGGTGCCTGCCCCCGACCGCACTTCGTAGTCGGGGGTGGGCTTCACTGCCTCCTCCATCGCGACATCCAGGAACACGTGGGCCTTGGCCTTGCCCACATACCTGCAGGCAGCAAATGAGGCACCACGCGGACGCACACACAGCCGAGGGGCGGGGGCAGGCGAGGGGTGGGCATTCTTGGATTCGTGCCCAAGCTCGAGGTGACCTGGGGTCTTAAAAGGCAGGGCCAGCCAAACAAGTGGGCAGCTGGCGCGCTGTGGGACTTGCACGTGTTGGGAGGGCAGCTGAGGGTGTTGGGCGGGGGTGAAGGACGCCGGGCGGAGAAAAGCGACAGTATGCGGCCAGCGTGAGGGCCTGACCATGCTGGAAGAGGGGGCAATGCAGGTGCAGTGGATCACATATTGGTGTGGGTAAATTCAGCAGGGAGGAGGGGCGGGTAGGCGGGCGGCGGGGGGAGCGGGCAGGCGGCGGCGGCGGGCGCGGCGGGCGGGCGCACTTGAGCGGCATGGCGGCTGGCTGGGCGGGCTGCCCGAGGGCGGCGCTCTGAAGCTAATGCTGAGACTGCTGAGCGCGCTCGAGGCCTCGGGGCGCCCCGTCAGGGCCGCAGAGTTCGGGTTTGACAGCAAGGTGGATCGCACTGCTGCCAGCAGAGGGCGAGGTCCGTGGGCCTAAGCAGCACAGTCAATCTGCGGTGTGCGACGCCCTCCACCGAAACGGTGCTTGCTTCTAGTGAGAAAGGAAAGTACTGTTCCCGGCTTAATCACTCTGCCGCGGACCCACAGCGATGAAACCTCGCATACAATTGTGATCAAAGCTGGCATATCACACCTCTGAGCAGGGGAGCCCTGAGGGCACCCAGCTTCCCCACAGCCGCCATCCTACATGGCAGTATCTAGCCAGCAGATGCTTACTTGCACTTGAACCTCTCTCATTTACATGTGACGACAGAGGTTGCAGTGTTTGCATGTGGTGGGCCAGCCGCGGCAGAAAGGGAGCTGGCTGCCCACCCGCCCACCTCTCCGCCCTGCCAGTTTGGTTGGTCGCTGCGTCGGCAGCTCCGGCAGCCTCACCGCATCACTTGGTTCAGCACCGCACCGGTCACCTGGTTCCCCACCGTGGCGCCGCTGCTCCACACGCAGCCGCCGCACCAGGTGCGGGCAATCCAGCCCAGGAACTGGACCGCCTTGTTGGGCGGCCCCGCCTTGCTGGCGCCAGCCGCGCTGCCACCCAGCTGCGGGGGCCACTCGTGCTGCGGGGGCGCGGCCGCCGCCGGCTGTGAGGGCTGCTGCTGCTGCTGCTTCTCTGCTGCGGGGTCGTGTTGCTGCTGCTGGGCTGGTGCCGGCTGGGCCGCCGACGTCAGCTGTTGCTGTAGTGGCGGGGGCTGGTAGTAAGGTGGGTAGGGCGCATAGGGGTATGGAGAAGGTGCGGCAGGCATGCTGGGCGGAGGGCCTGCATAGGGAGGGAACACAGTGCACGAGTAGTTTATTAGCCTGGGCGTGACTTGCAGGCACGGCTTGAAAGTGAGCCTCCCAACCCCTCCAGCCGCGTGCACTCACCATATGCGTAGCTTCCAGGATACTGCTGCTGTGGGGACGGGTAAGAGTAGCCGGGCTGGTGGGGTTGCTGCTGCGGGTAAGGGGTGTAGGAGAGATAAAGCGGAGGGTAGCCAGCTGGCTGCTGGGGCGCATATGCCGGGCTGCCCCAGTGTGGCTCCCCTGCAGCTGGCGGTCGCGGCGGCGGCGGCGCCGGCCAAGTGCCGCTGGTGGCGGGCTGCTGGTCGGGCATATCGAAGCGTTATTGATGATGTGAAGAGGCCGCCGACACAAGTGAGGGGGAAGTGTGGGCAGCCGCGGCCGGCTTGCAGCGCGGTCAGCGAGGCCCGGTTGGCTTGGAGGAACCTGACTTAGACCGGTCGATCGCGGAAGTTAAACGCGAATGGATCGAACATTGAGATGCGTGCGAGACGGAAACCGCGTTGCCTCGACTGTAAGGGGCGCGGCCCAGGGAACTCCTGGCGGTGCCGACGGCCGCCAGCTGGCACTGCCCGCTCTTTCAGCGCTGGTGCTTCGGCAGGCTCCCAGTGCACTGTTCCAGGGCTGCCTGTGCGGCACACTGGCTTCGAACTTTACACTTCGTTCCAGCTGGGATGTGCTAGCTAACTGATTCACGACAAGCACACTCGCCGCAGCAACAGAACACAGACATGCCTGCCGCTGCGCCGACCCTTGAGATTGGTCAACGCCATCGCCGCCGTCCTTCCAAGGCCTGCCGGCTCTCCCAGCCTCTCAGGGGCACCAGTAGCAGTCTGCCACTGTGAAGAAAGGGACCGTGACCCAGTCGCCCTCGGCGGCTGTGCACTCTGGCGGGCGCTCCTGTAGGCATGCATGGTAGGCAGGGGCGGGCGGCAGCTGCAGGTTCAGATTCAATGTCTGTTGAGCCGCACCGCTCCGTGCATGGAGCTGTGCCGGTACGGTGGCAGCCCCACGCCTGCACCACAGCAGGCGAATGAGGGGCAAACGGGGGCAATCCCCACACGAGGCCGGCCGCACAGGGCGGCCCGGCCCACCCACCCCCACAGAGGTGTTGTATCGCACGGCGTAGTTGGCGGGTGGCAGCGCCCCGTCTGTCGTGATCTTGAAGCGCCCCCAGGGCTCGCTGCCGCCATCGGGGGGCGGCAGCACAACAACTGCAGGCAGCCGGGACAGGGGTGTGGGGAACAGTTGCTGCCAGCAGTGTTGGATTGTGGAGGTGGACAGGCCAGGTGGCCACCTGTCCACCCCACATGCACGGCACCACACACTGAGCAGCCACCCAGCTGCCCGCACAAACGGCAGCTGCGCTCTGGGGCGGCGAAAGACCCCTGCATCCCACCTGCTCCATGCACAGTTGCGTCCAGAGTGATGCCGCCCAGGCGGGCTCCGGTTTGGGGGTCCCAGCAGTCCATGAGGACAACCAGTGGGTTGGGGTAGTGCCACGTGCCTGCACAGGGTGTGGGAGCAGTGCGCCGGCCGGGGGGGCAAAACACCAGAACGAGCCGCGTTGGGAAGCATATCTCTCGATCACTGAAGGTGGGATGGGAGGGTGGTTGGTGGCCAATTGACGTGTGGGGCACGCCCCCTCATCTGCTGCTGCTGCAGCTTCAGAGACTGCACGGTGTGCTGGCTCAGCTGCAGTGGGGGTCCGTGGTGGGGCAGGGAGGGGAGCGCTGTGCTGCCACCTCGCTTGGGGCGCAAACCCACATGAATAGTCGCCGGTTGCATACCCTGCCCCCATTGCCGTCCCAAACTGGCGTGCGCCCTGCAACGACAAGGGCGCGACAGGAGCAGGTCACAGCTTGGCGCGCTTGGCTGCCGTTGGCGAGTTCAGCGGCGGCAGTCCTCAAGCCAGGGCAGGGCAGGGCAGGCAGCCAGTGCTGTTAGCGGCAAGCAAGTCGCACGAGGTGTTTAGCACCGAGCACAGGGCAGCCGTGGATGCCCCAGTCACGACACAACCCAGCAACTTCCAGACTTACCTTGCAGGTGTAGTTGCGTGTGCCGTGGATGAACAGCCTGAAGCTGTGCTGAGCCTGGGGCGGCATGAACACGGATGTGAAGTTCAAAGCGCTGGAGCACTGCCCCGCTTCATCAGCCGGCGGCACGCCTCCGCTGCTGCCATCTGATGAGGAGGTGAAACATTGCCAGGGTGGCAAGATGAGCGTGTTTGGCCACCAAAAGTGCACCCATGTGCGAGGCATTTGGCCAGGCAGGCTCCAGTGCCTGCTCGCCTCCCTGGCGACCGTGCCTGCCGCCGCCCAATGGGCGGCCGCAACAACGCCACCAGCTCTTCCACGGGACGCGAGTTTCGCCTTCATTCCGACATGCATGCATCGGTTTCAGATCATTCCAAGCTTGACTTGCGCTGTCCGAGGCACCTGAGGCTGCGGGCTGCTGCAGTCGGCGCCCTCCTGCCGCTGCCCAGTCAGCCGCCAGAAGCAGCGCTGCCAGCAGAAGCAGTTTCATTTCTGCTGCAACGGAGAACGCTGGAGGAAGCGCAAGGGGAAGACGCGCCCATTCCGTGTGCGGAAGGGCACTCAACTGCAGCTGACTGGCCCAGTCAGCTGCCGTGGCTTGTGCGCACAGCGAGGCTTGTGCAAGCCATGCACAGCATGCGCGCTGAGACACACTGTGAGCAAATGGGGCCATTGCGCCCACAGCGAGGCTGGGTGGCACCCATGCAGCAGCAGCTGTGTCAGTTGACCTGGTAGGATCAGTGCGGCACAAGGAGGCATATTTGGCGCCTAGTGCTGACTCAGAGCTGGCACGAAGCGCCCTTCCCCTCACTGCCCGCATGGCCAGCAGCAGTCTGCCGCAATGCCCATGCGCCTCACCTGGCCCACCACCTGGCCGCCGCTGTGCGCTGGCGGCTCAGCTCGGTGTGCAGCAGCGCACGCAGCTGCACACCCCACCCAACTCCCAAGCCGGTGTATGGGCTGTTTGCCCTGCGCATGCACCCAGGTGCCAGGAAAGCTCCCATCAACCCTGTCGCTCTTACCATCTCAACTGCCAGTCTCGCATTTCGCTCAAGTCGACAACACCACGGGCAGAGTGCTACCTGGCGGGGTGGCTGCCAGCGGGGCGGCAATGCAGGCGAACAAGGTGGCCCCACTGGCAGTGCTGCCAGTGCTGGCAGTGCTCACCGCTGCCGCGGTGCTGCCGGCGGCGCCAATGTGCCGGATGAAGAGCCCTTGCATCACTGTTGTAAGCAGGCCACCGCCACTTGTCCCCTGACCCATCCTTACTAGTAGTCCAGCATCCTG
Organism: Micractinium sp. NFX-FRZ; assembly: GCA_029339195.1. Taxonomy (NCBI): domain Eukaryota; kingdom Viridiplantae; phylum Chlorophyta; class Trebouxiophyceae; order Chlorellales; family Chlorellaceae; genus Micractinium; species Micractinium sp. NFX-FRZ. The sequence goes on from JAPTJF010000024.1 coordinate 203,773, forward strand.
TGCAGTGTGGCTCCATCAGGGTTGGGTACGCCGTCCTGTCGTAAGCGCCGGCACACGCCGGCACACCCTGCCGGCCTGGCAGGCGCCTTTAAACCGCCGCCGCCGCCCGCGGCAGCTCATAAGGTGGTGGCGCCGGGCATGCAGCTGCCCTGAGCTGCTGCCCAGTGATTCAGTCATGTAAGCCCTATTGGGCCTCGACCTGGGTTGAGGGCACGGTCGCAGCGGCCTGGGTTGAAGCCATGGTCGCAGCTCTTCACCCCCACCTGTGCCAAGTGGTGCTGCACCCCAGTGCTGCACCCCTCCCCTGCGGCAGGTTGTCCTGGCGATGGCATCTGCGATGCCGAGCCGCAGCGAATGCTGGGCACAGCTGTGGCCGCGCTGGCCTTGAGATCTCTGTTAGGCCGCGGCGTGTTGGGGGCTCACAGCATGCGCAGCAGGCAGGGCAGCAGGCACCCAGTTCCCGAGGCACGCGATGTCAATCGAGAACAGCGACGCGCATTCACCTCTTTTGATCAAATCGTTTGGCGTGGCCACGATGCGCGCGTCCTTTGCGTTGTTGGTGCTGCTGGCCGTGGCAGGTAAGCTCCAGGACGACCCCGAGGGAACTCGCGGGCTGCCTGATGGACGCGAATCGTGCTCTCGCAGCCCAATTTATTGCAATTTAGATTGGCGGCCTTGCCCGATTTTGACAGGCTTGACGCAAGGCAGATTCGTGCCTGCCTGGATGGCGGCGCCAGGGCGGCGCCACCAGTGCCGCACTCATTTCCACTGTTTCTATTCCTTCCCGACCCTTGCAGCGTCTGCACAGGGGTGCCAAAAGAGCGTGTATGATTTCGGTGAGTGCACCAGGGGCTGGGTGAAATTGGGGCGTCTGCTATGCTTAGCAGCTCCCGCGTGGGCATGGACACCAGCGGCACACTGGAGCCAGCTGCGCCACATGCCACATGCCACAGCGGTCCAGCTCGCGGCCTGCCGGCTTCGCCGGCTGCGCAGCGCCTGTGCTTGCGCCTGTGCATGCGCCAGCTGCGCTACGTGTCACATCTGTCCAATGGCAGTTGCTTGGTCGGTCAGCAAGTGAAGGTGTCTCCATCACAGGCAGTGTGCTGGTGGGTGTGTGGGCTGGGTTGCTTGTGCCTTGATATAATCGCGGTTGCCTCCCAAGGCGCCCCCTTCTTTTGCAACCAACGCAGCTGTTGCTTCTGCCCCTGTTGCAGTCCGCAGGGAGCGGGACTATAGCATACTTCGGGAGGCAATCGACGTGAGGAGCCAGGGGCGGGCGGTGGGGTGGATGTTGTCCCTGTGTGCATGCGCGATCACCAAGGGGTGCCCCACTGTCCAGGTGCCAAGGTCCCGTCCTGCCATTATGTTTCAAGACAAGTGTGCACACACCCGACGTCCACGTTGCACGTCCTGACCTAGCACCCTTCCCACCTCCCTGCAGAATGCGTTCTCCGGGTTCCGCAACAAGTTGTCTGACCCTAATGAGCGGCTCACCGTGTTCCTGCCCAACAACGCGGCCTTTGAGTACCTGTTTAAGAACGGTGGCATCTCGCAGAAGCAACTTATGGACGACAAGCAGATGCTGCTTGATGTGAGTACATGATGTGGTGCACGGGTGCCAGCCTTGGCTGGGACCAAGAGAAGCAATAGCCTTGGATGTGAGATCCGGAAAGAAGCCAACCGAGCACAGGTGCCGGCCTGAGGGGCTTAGCCCAACAGGCTCCCGTAGCAAGGGCGCATCCTTGATTGCACGGCCAGGATTGAACTACAAGGCGGCACCGTCCTCACCGCCTTGCAGCCGCGGTGCCACCTCTCTCAGGCGTGCTTGGTTGTCAGCCCGCCACACCTTGCCCCTCCTAAACTCTTCTGATCCTGCCTTCTACCTCCAGGTTTTGCGCTATCACGTGCTCGGCTGGCCGGTTGAGACTAGCAGGTTCAGTCTAGATGGCAAGGTAAGGCACCCAAGCTAGGCTTGGCCAGTCGCCCTGATATGCCGTACCATTGTCTCGGCCCGCTCATCTCGCCTACAAGCAAGTATATACTTATCGCCTTCTCCTACTTTCCTATCTCGCCCGCAGACATTCCCAACCAATCTGGCCGGAGATGCCGGCGAGGTGTTCATCAAACTCACCCTGAAGGGTGACATCCGCCTGCGCCCCAGTAATGGTGATGCCTCCAAGGCCAAGGCAAGCTGGGGAACGAATGGGTGTGTATGCTTTAGCTGGGTTGTCCCGGGAGGGGAACATGGGCTACCAACTAGCATGGGGCGAGCAGGGGAAGCAAATCCACTAGAAAGTTGAGTGGGCCAGCAGAGGTGTATTGTTAGGCTACATTTGGCCATGGCAAAGCACAATGTTAGCCTAGACCAAGCACAAGCACCACTCTTAATTTTTGCTGCGGTTGCAGTTGTTGCTCACTCTCGTTAAGCGCATTCGTGCCCTCCATGCCCGCTACTCGCCCCCCTTGCAGATCGGGGACTTGCGTGACGTGTGCGCTGGTGCCGCCATCATGCATGGCATCAACCGCGTGTTGATGCCCGACACCGTGAACTTGGGTCCAGACGCGGACGAGCAGGCAGCAATCGAGCAGCCCGCTCAGGACTCCGGGGACTTTGGGGGCAAACTGATGTCCAATGACGTGGCGACAGCCAACATCAAGCCCGGCATGGGCGCGGGGGGAGGCAAGGCACTGACCATGAAGTTCACCGCTGGGCTCCCCCTCGAGGGTGCCAAGATGTACTTCGAGATGAGGTTTGAGGACGGCTTCGAGTGGGGGTGCAGAGGCAAGGTGGGCGGCGTCTTCATGGGCCTCGGCGGAGCGAGCGGCGGCGAGCACTCCCGCAACGGCGCCTCACATCGCCTGATGTGGGAGACGGAGAAGGGCGGCGCTGCCTACCCATTCAGCTATGTGTGAGTGGGAGCTGTGGGTGGGGGAAGGTGGTAGGCGGAAGGGGTGGGGTGGGGGTGGGAGTTAGGGGGACACTCATGCAAGCCCTGCTGCAAGTGTTATAATGTCGCCTTTGCCGGAGTCCTGCGCTTCAAGGCGCATCGGTGCCTGCTGCGCGTGCTCATGATGACCCCTCCTCACATTATCCTCGGCGTGCAGGTACGTCCCGGCAGGCTCTGATGATTACCAGCCAAAAAAACTAAGTGACACTGATGGGTACGGTGCCGGGCTATTCCTCAAGCACTACAAGGACACAATGCAGCCCCTCTGCACCGGCAGGTGGTACAAAGTTGAGGTGGGCATGAAGTTGAACAAGGTGGGGCACTCCGACGGCGAGATGTGGCTCAGCGTGGACGGCAACACCCAACACATGGGCGGCATCCGTTGGCGCATGGACAACGACAAGATCACCAGCCTTTTGCTGCAGCCCTTCCATGGCGGCCCATGCCAGGCCAAACTGGAGTCTCGCATGAGGCTCCGCAACGTGCGGGTGAAGCCCTGGACTCACTGACCCACGGTCACATGATGTCTAGGTGTTGCCCATCTCTCGATCAGGTTTCGGTCAGCATGGTACCACTGTCAGAATGGTTTTACAACCCCGCCAATAATCCAGCATCACACCCCCATTATGCGTGACTACCCGCCTTCAACAAGCAGCTGACACGTTGCATGCCTACTGTTGATTGATTTGACTCCAAACTTTGACCCACTCATGGCACTGACACCTTTCCAAGACCGACCCATCAAAAATGTACCGAATGCTCAATTCGATCAGATCTCGCTGCCGGTGGACGCAGCGCCATCACTGCCTGCCGCCGCCTCAACATCAAAACAGAAAAGCACCCCTGTTGCAATCCAGCCAGCAAATGCAAATTGTGAACTGCATATCTTCCCACAATGTATGGGACACGTGGGGAGAGCCAGGTCCCGTGAGGAGATGATGGAGCGGCGTAGTTGTGGGTGGGGCAGCGGCAGGACAGAAACAAACGGACGGATTGTGAGCAAGTAACATGTATGTGCAACATGAGCCTTTGTTGAGCAGTATACAACCACGCATGAGTGAGTGAATGAACATGGAGATGCGAGCGCAAGAGCGTTGCAGGACGGGACACGAGCAGCTCACCCAAGGCATGCTCAACAAGAAGACGGGCAGGCACGGCAGATGGGGGACCCAGAAACACTGGGGGGGCCGCCTTCCCGCTGCAGTGAGCTAAAGCCACAGGGGGCGTCACGAATGCAGCGAGGGGCAAAGGACAGCCCGTCCAGGGGCCCGAGAGCTGCGGCCCACCCGGGGAAACACGGACAAGCACTAAACAAAGGGGCAATGCTTTACAGTTGCGCTGCCGGCAAAGCGCAATTCAAGCAAGGCAGTGCAGGTGCCAGCGCTCGGCGCCGGCATCCCCGCACAAGAATGGGTGGCCAGCTGGCACCTCGCTGCGCCAGGCAGCCGGCGCAGGCGCAGTGCCGACTGCACACAGGTCTTGCAGCAGGTCCCAGAAGCGAGCGACAACGTGTCGCACAGCTGCGGCCACAAGCTGGGTGGGTGAGGGGGGAGGTGGTGGAGGTGGCTGCTGCTGGGTGGGCGCTCAACAGCTTAGCGCGCGTGCATAGCTCGAGCTATCACGTGGCGGTGGCCAGCATCCATGGCACTCAGCGCTGCCAGGCAGACCGCATCCCACACACCGGCATGGGTGCCAGCAGGGGTGCGCATCAGCCAGAGCTGCAGCCGCGTGGGGTGCTGCCCACCAAGCTGAGCCGCCAGGGTGGCGCGCACAGCGGCGAGGGTGAGTGTCAGATGAGCCGCATGGGCAGGGCTGGGGGCCGCTGCTGGCCATGCGGGCGGCGAGGGGGAGGGCATTGAGCGCGAGGCGCCAATACACCTCCTTGTGCTGATTCTCCCAAGGCAGCTGCCACAGCCGCGGCAGCAGGTGTGCCACCTCGCTGCCAGTGGGTGCAGTGCCCCCGCTGTCTCCCGCTGCTTCACCCTCAAAGGCAGCAAATCGTTGCAGCCGCTCCTGCTGCAAGCCAGCCAGCTGCAGCTGAGTGCCCTGCCGCACGCAGAAGCTGGGCAGGGAGATTGGGGAGCCGCCCAGCCACCAGCCCAGGGAGCCGAGCATCACCGCAACGGCGTCAGCTTCCGTGGCTGCCCCGCCAGCCTAGCCAGGGCCACTGCCCATGTGAACCCAGGCGGCGTCTGCCCAGCCAGCGGGGAGCACAGCTAGCAGGGCTGCGAGCTGCTCACGGGTGCGCTGCAGGTCGAGGAAGGCATCAGCTGCGGCCCAGCCGAACAGCTGCCTGCGCACGTCGGCTGTGTACTGACGGGGGGAGCTGTGCTGCAGCTGGTGGTGTGCCGCAAGGAGCGCTGGGATGTGCCGGATGCTGGATGCTGCAACGTCCCCAAACTGGGACTCTAGTGGCTGCCCAGCAGGGGGGTGCCCCACAGCGGCACCTTGCAACACCGGGCGCGGGGCTGGAGCTCATGTACTTGCTGGACTGGCGGCAGGGATTGCAGGCCGGCCCACATACGGCGCAGCGGCGGCGGGAGCCGCTGCTCAGCACCATCCGTGGGGTGCCACGTCAGCAGCTGGAGTGGGGAGAGGGAGGGGTCGACTTGGCGGAGGAGAGCGGCGGCCACCACAGCCCACGGGCGGCCTGGCTCAGCACCTGGCCCGACACGCACCTGCGGGGCTACATCGCGTGGGGCTGCTCCCGAGCACGAGGGCGCTGCCGCAGAGCTGCTGCTGCTCGCCCCACCTGGATCTCTCTGTATGCCCTAGCGTCGCGACGGCGGCCCTGAGAGGCCGAGCGGGGAAGGCGGGGACGCCCTGGCCGCGCTGCAGCCGCCTGCCGCTGCTTGTCGCTGGCTGCTCTGCTGGGGTGTGGCGACTGCTTCCTGCGCCGAGGGACCGGATATGCGGGGGTTTGGGGCGCTGCTGGGCGGCGAAAACACGCAGAGAAGGCTTTGAACGGCGCGCTGTGGGGAGCAAAGCGGGAAGCTTGTGGCTGCTTCAGGCACGCGGCGTGGGCATCCAGGCAGCCGGTGTCCACATCGCAGCGCTGCAGTTTGCTGATGACTGCAAAGCGCTGCAGGAGGGTGGCACGGTGCAGCAGGCAGCCGACAGGGCCATGTCCACGTTTGCAGCCGCCAGCGGGCAGCACCTGCCACCAGAGAAGACCCACCTGTTGCCCATTGGTGCACAGCCGCTGGCTCCTCTGCCCGACACCATGCACGGCCTCAAGGTGGTGATCACTCCACCCCCCCACACCCACTGCTGCACAATAGCCCGTTTCCGTTGCAGCACCAGGGGGGGGGGGGCGAGCAACAATTGGCTTGTCACCCACACTGCCCGCTACCGCCACGTTGCTGAAAAGCAACGCCAGCATTCCCAGGCCTGCCGACAATGCCACGATCCTACATGGGCTGACCCAACCCCATCCTCTTCTGTGATTCCCTCGACTCCGCCTGGTTCTTCCACTGCCTCGACCCTCCGCTCGATGCCCCACCACCCGGCCACTGGTATTGCCCCGCATGCACCGCTAGCGGCAACCCCCACCGCCGCCCTCGCCGCCCTCGCCGCTGCCGCACGCACCTCCACCCGCTGCCCCCAGTGCGACGCCCCTGCTGAAGACGTCCTGCACAGTCTTTTCCACTGCCCATTCTACCACACACAGCGCCGCGCCTTCCCATACATGACTGACTGACTGAACGTGGGTTACACGTCATTTCAGCACAAACCTGTGCTGCTCAATGA
>JAPTJF010000024.1:210570-272988 GCA_029339195.1 Micractinium sp. NFX-FRZ
ATCAAGCGTACAGAATGAAGAATGAGCAAGGCGGGGCAGCGGAAAAAGGGGTCGAGGGAGAGTCCTCCCGAGTGGAGTGCAGTGCGGTGCGGGCGGCCGAGGGGCTGGTGCTCGGCAGGACTGACTGACTGACTGAACGTGGGTTACACGTCATTTCAGCACAAACCTGTGCTGCTCAATGAATCAAGCGTACAGAATGAAGAATGAGCAAGGCGGGGCAGCGGAAAAAGGGGTCGAGGGAGAGTCCTCCCGAGTGGAGCGCAGTGCGGTGCGGGCGGCCGAGGGGCTGGTGCTGCCGGCAGGCCCGACCCGCCTCTTTCTTTCCTGCCTCCTTCCACGTGTGGGAGCCTGAAAAACACGTGCTGACTCGTTTCAGGTCGCGCCTTGATGAACCCGTAATTTTCGAATTTCAAGGATATCTAATGCTTTCCTGTCAATTTTTCACATCAACGTGTAGCTGGGCGGGTTCATCCGCCGCACTCCTCAAAAATCGCTTCCTTCATAGTCTAGTGGCTAGGATACACGGCTCTCACCCGTGAGACCGGGGTTCAATTCCCCGTGGGGGAACTCTTTTCCCATCTGCAATCAATGCCGCTGCGCCTGGAATTTTTGTTTTGGCAACCCTCCCTCCTCCCTTTTTTTTGGCTAAAAGAGAGGCGGGTATGAAAAAAAACAAAAATCGGCCGAAAAGCCACGCTGGAGGCCCGTGGCAGCCTGCTGATGCCCTGGAAGTCCACTGGAGGCCACGGGAGGCCGCACAGCAAATTGTGTGAAGCCCTTCGACCGCTTCCGGCCCAATAGCAGCTGCATGCCGAGCGAGTTTGGCTATGTGGAGCGTTCCGCAAAGGCGCTGCTCGGCGCCGAATCGTGCGGGAGTACCACACCCGCGTAGGCGTTCTAGTGCCAGTGCCGGCAGCAGTTTGATGCCGAGCAATTGATCGATCAGCAGCGCACGATTGAGGCAGCGCACAGGTTCATAGCCCTCATAATATCGGTGTAAGGAAGCTGGAAGGGAACGATGCCAGCTTGGTGGCAGTAGAAACCTGCTGGTCATGCATGTCAGGTCTGCGCTCAGGTCGGTAGCGGCAGAGCGCGGCAGGGTGCCCGCCGGCCGCATTCGAGCCCGATGAGCACAACGGCAAGGAGGCCAAGGTTTGCAAGAAGGCGGGGACAAACGCTGCGAACGTAGCAAGGAATAGAGAGAGCAGCAGCAGCAGCAGCAGCTGGGGCGTGCATGTGATGCGCACTGGTGGGGGCCGGGGCCGCGTCCGGGACGCCGCGTCGTCCATCGATGCGGCCAGGCATATCCGGGTCTCAAGCTAGACCAGCCATGAGCTAGCAGCCAGGATAGCAGCCGCAGTAGGAAGCCACAATACAAGCAAGCAACAGCCCGGATAATCCTAGTTTGCACCTGCCCCGCTGCAAGCAGTTGAGGCGGCACGGGCCTCATGGGCGGTGCCTGGCGCCAGCAGCGCTAGCACCAACAAACTGACCACAGGCTTAAACTTGCCGAAGCACATGCCCTAAACACCCCACATCACCTGTGCACCTCCAGAAGGGATGCATGGGCCACCACACGTGCTTCAGTGGGCTTCCAGTATGTGGGATTAGCTGTTTCAGCATTTTCGTACGATCTTACTTTTTACTATCAAAGCCTCCCTCCCTCCTCTCTTTTCTGAAAGTTTGAGTTGCCAAAACAAAAAATCCAGGCGCGGCGGCCCAATAGCGGGTGAAGGTCACTGCAAAAACAAAATTGTGTATGCGCAGTGCTGGGCAGGCAGCCTGGTACAAGAGCCAGCGGAGCAAGAGGGAGCAGGACGCACACACCATGCAACGGTGACGCAGACAACGGGATAAACCCGACGGGAGACACGGGTACGGACGAACCGGTGTTGTGCAGGGGGTCCAGAGGGGGGCTGGCCGCCGCAGACAGAGCAGGTCGCATGCACTCATCCGGCACATGCAAGGCCGAGGGGCAGAGAGCGAGCAGGGAGGGCCCACGCCCCTAGTCTCACAAAAAGGCAGCAGGCATGGGGCACGAAACGGCAAACCCCTACACAATATACGCGGGCAATGGGGCAGCTGCGTCCGCCAACCCGGGCGCCACCGCTGCCATGGCCGCCCCTGTCGACACGAGCGGCAGACCGGGGGGGCGGGCATGCGCAAGCACTACTGAACCTCTAAACGCCTTGCACACAGCCGACTGCACTGCCACCGAGTGGCAGAGGGACCCCTGCTGGTGCTCGGCAGACAGCGGGTACAGCGGACGAATCGGTGTTGGGCAACCCTTTGGCCGCCGCAGGCAGAGCAGGACGCATGCACTGGGGAGCGTGGGCCCCCACAGCCAGCACATGGGGCACGAAACCCCACAGTATACAGGTACGCGGGCAAAGGGGCAACTCTGCGTCCGCCAACCCGGGCGCCACCGCTGCCATGGCTGCCCGTGTCCACCAGAGCGGCAAACCGGGCGGGGGCGTGCATGCGCAAGCGCTACTGAACCTCTAAACGCCTTGCACACAGCCGACTACACTGCCACTTAATGGCAGTGGGACCCCTGTTTTTGGGTCGTGGTGCGACAGGTGCCACACGTGCCACAGGACACCTGGGGGCATATGCTGCGTCCAGGCTGCGTCCCATGCTGCAGCACCGTGCTGTCACGCCATGCTGCGGTCCGTTCGCCGGTGCATCGGCTGTCCGGGTTCCCCAAAGCGGGTTCTGATGTCACATCTGCACCGTTGAATTGCACCGCGAGCGGAGCCTCGCGACCCAACCGCCAACCGACTTTGCCCAAACCCGGCCGCTCGGGCCGCCGGGCCCCACCCAGCAGCGTACACGAGCTGCAGATGCCATGAAACGCGCTCAGAGGCGCGGCTTGCGGCCAGGCGCTGCCGTGCTGCTGGTCCTGTGGTTGGCGCTGGCGGCGAGCGAAGCGGCAGCAGCGCAGGCGGGCAAATCCCGGGCAGGCGCAGGCAGCAAACAAGGTGAGTCACCAAAGGCTGCTTGATCCTGCCGGGATCGCCATGCAGTAAGACTGATGGCTCTACCCTCACAGGCTGCGCCTGAGTGTGCACACCAACCTGCGCGCTGCAGCCACCGTCAGCCCTCGGCGCCGCCTCCCCAAGCCGCCTCCCCACAAAGCATCACGACCACGTGGCGACGCCAACTCAAAAGATGAGCGGACAGCCGCCGCGAAAGCCAGGCCGCGCAAACCAGCAGCCACCCCCCGCCCAGCGCTGCCCCGGCCGGTGCCCAGGCACAAACTGCCCACCAACACTCCTCGCCCGGCAAGCGGCAGCCCCAAAACCGCCGGCCCGCCCCCCAGCGGCGCGCAAGCTGCCAGCGGCGCGCAAGCTGCTGGCAGCGTCAAACCTGTGCCGTGGTGGAGGCGGCGGCGGCCGCCGCCCCGCCCTAAGAAACGCCGGCCCCCGCCGCCACGCAACAAGCGCAAGCCCCCGCCGCCGTCCCCACGGCCGGGCAAGCCCCCCCCGCCGTCCCCGCGACCTCCCAAGCCCTCCCCGCCGCCCCCCAGGCCGCCCAAGCCCTCGCCTCCCATGCCCCCTTTGCCATCCCCGCCCTCGCCGCCCTCACCCTTGCCCTCTCCGCCCTCGCCCCCTGTGCCCCCGCCCGCACCCTCCCCACCGCCCCCGCTGCCATCCCCGCCGCCCTCCCCTCCACTACCCTCCCCGCCGCCCTCCCCTCCGTCATCCCCACCGGCACCCGCCCCGCCAGCACCCCGCCCTCCTCCCTCCCCTGGGGCCAGCATCGCAACATCCAGCTCACCCCCGCCGCCGCTGCGACGTGCAAGCCCGCCGCCTCCGACAGTCTGCATGCCCCGCACCAATGACGGCCTGCTCGCTAATGGCAGCGAGCCAACTGTGCTGCAGTACCTGGGGGTGGCTCGCTCAACCTAGTGAGTCGGTCCTCTCTGGGCGGGGAGGCATCCGAGGAAGAGGAAGGGTCTTGTGTGCCTGTGTGTGCTGTTACGTGCAACAGCCCCGTGGCTCAGCGCACCACAGCGAAGCGCCCCGCCGGCAGGCTGGCCGCCCTGCGCTGTGCCTCACCAACCGCTGTGCCTCGCCAAACGCAGCCCACCCCCGACGCTTGCCCCCGCCTGTGCCCGCCTGCAGCCACTATTACCACCCCGAGTACCGCGTGAGGTGAGGGGAGCCTGCGGGCCTGCGTTGAGCTGAGCACAGCAGCTGGCACCAAGCGCAGAGGCAGTGCCCGCCCATCTCCCGCTGCACCATCTCTCCCCCCCTGCAGTACCGTGTACTGCGCAGACGCGTTTGCCCGGAGGTCCCAGGCCTGGCTGATGGCATACCCATGGTGGGTTGGGGCCAGGCGGACAACTGCCTAGGCTGAGCCACGTCCCTGACCTCTGCCTTTTGGCAACCATGTGGCCGAGACCTCCTCCCTGCAGAAATTAAAAAGTTCGCGCTGTTGGGCTGGCTGACTGCAGGGTGGCCTACTGCTTCACCCCCATGACGCAAGACAAGTGCGGCAAGTGAGTGCCCAATGGGAGCGTGCCCAGGTGCTGGGAGGATTTGTGTCAGGGCCATCACACTTCTCAGCTTGGCTCCATACACGCTGCCCCCCTCACGCTCCCTCCCCTCCCCGCTTGCCCTTGCACCGCCCCCTACCCCGCCAGGTGCCTCCGCATGACCAACAACCGCACCGGCAAGCGCGGCATTGTGCGCATCGTGGACATGTGCGGGCACGCCGGTGAGGGCGCCTGCACTGCGCGGAGTTCAACTCGCCTCGATGAATGTACAACACCGTGCTGCGCACACATGCACAGCATGGTCAGCCTGCGGCTACACTTGCTGTCTTGATTGGCAGTGCGCATTCTTCCCCACCGACTGGCAGCCCACCGCCTCTCAAAACATGTCTACCTCTGTGCGCCCTGCCCCCCTCCATGTGCTGCTGCCCTGCAGCCATCGACTCCGACTGGCAGAGCGCCTTCATCCCTCTGGACAGCGACGGCCAGGGCTACCTGGACGGCCAGCTGATGGTCACCCTGGAAATGGTGGCCTGCTAGCTAGCCCATGGGTGGATCAATATGGCGGCCTGCCGAGGCGGCATGAGGCGGAGCCTGGGGTTGAGCTGCTTGAGGTGGCCGGTGCTGCCGGCATGGCCACCTGATGTGATAGCCAGTCACGCTGAGAACGTTGGCCTGCGGCACAAGCCGGCTGGCGGTCTGGCCAGCCAGTCGCCCCTGCACCCCCCCCTCGCCCGGGCCATCCCCAACCCCCAAACTGTGTTTCGACGTTTTCACAACCCCAGTTTTCCTGCACCCCCGCTTGGACTAGGCATGTGTGGCATATATATACTGCATGATTGCCCCTGCTGCCTGTGGCATAGCAGGCTGACTGACCGACTGATCACAACATCAACTGACACACTCGCCGCCGGGAAGATGCCCGCTTATCCAGGCTCCTACCCCTCCCCCCTTTTTGCCACCGATTTTCCTACTGTGCACATTCTTTTCCTATGCCCTGGCCACCCCTGTACACACCACCTGTACCTCTGCATGCATCTGCCCTTCCATACAATCTCTGGCAATGGCCCTCTTCATATCTTTCTCTGGGATACCCACTGCGTATGAGCACCGTTAAACCACCAGAGGGCCCCAGCCCCCAATCCCTCTTAACTGCACAGCCGGCGAGGCGCCCTCCGCTGTAAGAATGTTCACCCAGTTACGGGATTTGTTTAATTGCGGGAGGTGGTTGCGACAGTGGCATGCAATAATGCAAGGGCAAGGACAAGCAGGGCGGCTTGCAGGCAAGTCGGACATCGTGTGAGCACTGCCAATTCAGTCCAGATCCATCAGGCCGCCGTCGCCCGGTGCTGCCCCGCCGCTCCCCTGGCCATCGGCGGCCGCAGCCGCCTGGCGCAGCTCCGCCACCACACTCCCGTACGGCTGGTAGGGCAGGCGCAGCACCAGGCTGGCCTCCAAGCCCTTGCCGCCTGCTGCGCTGCCGCCTGCCGCGCCAGGCAGCGCCAACTCAGCGCTGCCACCCGACGCGCTCACCGCAAACGGCAGGCTTACGCCCAGCGGCTGGCAGCCCGGCGCCTGCACCCTCACCCTCTCAGCGCACACGCTGACCTGCAGGCTGCCTGGGTCCTGCTGCGCAGCTGCTGCTGCTGCAGGCGGCAGCGGCACCGTGATGCAGACTGCTGAGGCCGGCACGCCTTCATAGTCAACACGTGGATCCAGCACCGGCTGCTCCCTCCCTAGCTGCTGCTGTGCCGTGCCTGGGGGTGTGGCGCCATCGCCGGCGTGCTGCTGCTGTTGTGGCTCCGCTGCCGCAGGCGCCGCCGTTGCCGGCGCCTGGGGCCGCTGCTGCTGCCGCTTGCTGGCCAGCAGCGCAAATGCGGGCTCCCCCTCACTGCCTGCTTCCTCCTCCCCGCCAGGAGGCACCTCTGAGATCAAAGGTGGGCCACTGCTGCCTGCTGCCATGCCGCCGCCGCCGCCGCCGCTGCTGGCATCCGCCCTGCTGCTGCTGACATCGCCGGGTGGCCCTCTGCCCAGAGCTGGGTCCACCCGAATGAACTGCGGGGGCGGGCCGCCCTCCCCCTTGTACCGCATCTTGGGCAGGCGGTACTGCGGGTCGAGCTCCAGCCCGGTCTGCAGCACAGGGCACGGGAAACAAGTGCAGGGAATGGGGTGGGTTTGCGCTTTGAGTGCAAAGGCAGCATTCAGGTGGATGGCGGGTGCTGCAGAGGGGTGCGAGGAAGCAGCCACGGCTGGAGGGCAGGGGAAGCCTCCAGCCCCGACCTGCCCCTCAGTGCCCGGCAGCCCAGCACGCCGGGGGGGAGGCATCCCATGGGGCAACAACAGAGAGCCCGGCTGTGACCTGCATGGACAGTGGACAGCTGCACCCCTTGACAAGAGGAGAGAGTGGACAGTGCTGCCCCACACCAAGCATAGCGGGCACGCACCGTCTGCTGTGCCAAGCCCAGCGCCAGCTGGATCAGGAAGAGCTTGAGCGGGCGGTACTCGGCACAGGCTGCCAGCAGGTCGGCGCTGAGGATGCAGTCCAGCACTGCAGGCAGGCAGGCAGGACAAGGGCAAGGGCAAGGGTACCGGGGGGGTGGATGAACAGGGGTTGAACCAAAGCAGGCAGTGCGATGCAGCAGTGATAGCTGAGCTGCACCGGGTGCGCAGCCATCACAGGCATGGCCTGCAGCCGGTCAGCAGTGGCACCACCGCACGCTCCCACGCCGCCACCATGCGTGCCTCCCCCTCTGGCCACCCTCGACCCTCTGTTACCCCTGCGCTCCCGCACCCACCCAGGCAGGCCTCCCCACGGTGGTCCCGCTCGATGCGGGCAGCACCCATGCTGAGCGGGAAGCGCATGGAGGGGGGCGCATCCCCGCCCTGCGCCAGGCCCAAATGCGCCTTCACCTGCAGCCCAGTTGGTCCATACAGGCGGGCAGGCAGGTGGGCGCGCGGTTGGCCACTGCACAGTGACAGCTCAGCAAGCCTGAGCCAGGCAGCGGCACAGCTACTAGTGCACCCAAAGCCAGCCAAAGCAGAGCCAAGCCGAGCTTGCAGCTGAGCAGATCATTACCACCCATGCGGTGCTGCTTGCAACACTGACACCCCGGCCGGCGCGGATCAAACCCAAGCAGCAGCCTGCAGCAGCAGCAGCAGCAGCAGCAGCAGCCTGCAAAGGACTGCAGCGTGGTGCGCAGCAGCAGCACCCAAAAGGCGCTGCAGCATGGTGCGCGCACCTCTGCCGGCACGGCCCCGCCGCGGGCCCACCCAGGCGGCAGCGGCATCTTGGCAGAGCCGCACACATTGACAAACACCTTTTGGCCCTGCTCGTTGGCTGTCTTCACCACAAAGCTGCAGCACCCACGTGGGGCGGCGGGGTGGCAGCGGGGGCAGGTTGCAGGCTCGGGCACACGTGCAAAGGGAGGCAGGCAGGCAGCGAAAGCCCTGTACAGCCCATGCACATGTGCTGCCTGGCGGCCTGCAAGCACAGCCTCGCGACACTTTGGCGCACGGATGCATGTACAATAGAAACCAGGGGGAGACCAGGCCCAGCAGCCTCGCGCTCACCCTGGCTCAGGGAACACCTCCAAGCGGTCGGCGGGCGGCTGCGCTGCTGCGGCTCCCCCCTGCAGCCGCTGCACTGACCCCAGCAGCTCCTGCAGGGGCGCATCGGGCGCAAGGGGCGATCTGGATTTGAGTACGGCGCCCTGCAGCCGTCGAGGAGTTCAGCTCAGGAAGTTTGGGCGGCGCTCGCCTCTAGCGGCGGCTCGCCGGCTCCCGTGCTGCTCTTGGCAAGCTGCTCCAACAGCTCTGCCGGGGATGCGAGGGTGGAAGTGGCGAGTGCCTGCGCCATGACTGCCGGCAGCGTTGACTGTCCTCAATACAAGCACGGGTTGGATTGCCTGTAAGTTTAGCAGCAATCGAACGATTGTTGGGCTGCAATTGAGCAGACTTCATAAAGCTGTCGCGCCAGCGCAGCGCCACCGTGCACGCCGTGGCCGCCGCGCCAGGTGCACCAGAGGGACGCATGTTGCACAGGGCAGGCTTGTATATGAGAACGCTGATTTTCTATGGGCATTACATTCATTCTCTTGGTGCTGTCCATCTTGCATGAACCTCTGGGGCTGGCTGCCAGAACGTGGCGACCTCCACTGGGGCTCTGCCGCCCTGTTGCTGCTTGGCGGGCAGACGCCAGCACAGGACGGATGCACATGCAACACCCAGTCAAACTCTCGTGCCTGGACCTTGCCACATTGGTCGTGTTCTGACTGGTGAATACGTGGCCAGCTACTTCTGCGTCATGCCTGCATTCCCCGCTTGCTCCCCGGCGCAGCAGGGCTCCTAGAAGTGAGCAAGACGCATTCCTTTGCCTTCACTCTTTTCCCACCATGCCAGCGCGCCTCCTCCCCGCTACTGCGCCACCCATGTTACTGCCAGATATAAGAACCTTGACAATCAGTAAAATTGCCTGGGCAGGCAGCGCTGAAGTCGCCGCACTGCTGCCGCCTGCAGCGGCGCAGCAGCGGCGGCGGCGGCAACCCACTTTCATCAAGGGCGAGAAGTGCATTGCGTGGCGTTTGTGAGTACGGTGCATATGTCATAGGCACAGAATTGGCGCTCCAGAGGCCGCTGCCTGCCTCCAGCCCGCCCCTATCTCGGCAAGAGTTTCAGCCCTCGTGGCACCGCGACGCAGGACGCCACTTCAGCTCCTGTGCCCATCGCCGCCCTTTGTCGCCCCCCACGCAGCCTCCCGCCAGCCCCTCTGCACGCAGCGCTCGATCAGCGCCACAGCAGCTCGGCAGCAACACAGGCTCGTGGCCAGCAGCCATGCAGGCAGCAGCAGCCGCCACTGGCGTGATGGCGTCCCGCCCGATGCAGGCAGCCCGCCCCAGGTGCGCTGCACTGGCTGGGCGGACCACGCAGAACCGCACCACCACCCACACCGCTCCGGCCCACCAAGCGCATTCCCCTCCTCTGCCCTGCAGGGTGCAGCAATTCGTTGCCCCGGCGCCACGGCGGCGCGCCAGCTCCAGGCAGCTCGCCGTGAGCGTGCGCGCCGAGCGTGAGTGGGCGGCGGCGGGCGGTCTGGGTAGGAGGCGTGAGGGCGGACGCTGGGTCTCGTGTCGCTGCATATTGATGCATCACTGGCAATTGATCTGATCAACCGCAAGCCTGATCACGAGGCTGCCTGAGGGCAGCCACTCTCTGAGTGCAAGCAGCCCTGCTCGGCGGGGCCGTCCAAGCGCCGTGCGGCGCCCACACAGCGCCCGCAAAGCCAGCCGCCCGGCAGCAAAACACGCCCCACGTCAGCGGCTCAGTTTTGCGGCCGGCAGCAGCAGCATAACTTTCCAGGCGGTACCCTGGGTGGCAGGATACATGGCTGGCCAAGTGGAAACGGCAGCCGTGGGGGCATGCGGAGGCCCGCTCAGGAGCAGCCCGGGTGTAGCCCGCTCAGCAGCCCCTGCCGTGCCGCCGCTGCCCCAGTCTTGCTGCACTGCCAAGCAGCACGGCTCACCTGCCACAGGCGCTCCCCACTCAGCACCACCGGCCTCCACAGCACCCCTCTGCCCTGCCATCCGTCAGGGATCATTGCATCCCTCCCCCCCATCTTGTTTCCTCCCCTCCTAAGCCACAGCCGCCATTCCATGACCAATGAGGGGCACTCCCTTGTGGGTTGCTTCCACGAACCCTCCCCATCCCCTCACCTTACCCGCACAATGCCGTCCTCACCCGCCGACCTCGTACTGTGCACACAACTAAGCGCTGCCCTCCCCCCTGTTCTCTGCAGTGTACGACCCTCCCACCGTCGCCGACGCCAAGAACAAGTTTGTGAGCGCCTTCAAGAAGCCCCTGCCTGCCATCTACTCGACGGTGGTGCAGGAGCTGCTGGTGCAGCAGCACCTGTTCCGCTGGAACAAGCAGTACCGGTACAGCGAGGTGGGTGCTGGGGCAGGGATTACTAGTTGCCAGTTGTTGGGTGCACTGAGGACCAGCTTTATTGGGTGCAGTGACGACCAGCTGGATTTGTGTGTAGAGTTGAGAAGTTGGAGAGGCCCGGCTGGTGCAGCAGCACACGTTCCATGGGGACTGCAGCGTGCAGCGAGGCAGGCGAGGCGTGGTGGGTCCAGGCTCACGCCTGCCGTCATGTGCCTCAACTCTTCGCGGCAGGAGGGCGGGGTGCCCTTGGCAAGTGAGTACACAGTGAAAGACCGTGAGTGCCACCCCGTCTTGTTGCCGGGCCACCGCCCTGGGCACAAGGCGGCCCCCTTGCGCAGGCGCTGCTGGTACTTTGTTGTAACCTTGTGTCTCCTGTTGTGTGCCCCCTCCCCTCCCCGTGCTGCGCCAACAGGTGACCGCCCTGGGCATCCGGAGCATCTTTGAGCAGGTCCTGGGGGGCCTGCCTGAGGCGGAGCGCGAGCTAGGTGCGCAAGCAGCGAATAAATCGAGCCGCCATATTGAGCCGCCAGGCCACGTTTGTTGGCCAGAGTTGTCTCCAACGTTTTGCGCTTGGTGATGGACACCTGTCTGACACAGGCCGGCAGCCGATGCCAGGACCTCTAGCGGCTGTGGGAGCATTGGGGCCCTGTATGTGCCTTGCATTGCGCCTCATGTGCCCCGCTGCGCCTCGTGCTGCAGTGCAGTGTTTGGCTGCCTCTCAGCCTTGTGTTCCCCGGTCCCACCATGTCTTACGTGTGTGTGTGCTCTCGTCCTTTCTTCCCCGCAGTGTTTGATGCCTTCATCCAGGCCCTGGAGGAGGACCCCGCACAGTACCGCAAGGGTGGGTGCAGTACCGCGCGCCAGCAGGGGAGGAGAAGGCTGTGCGTTGGTGGATCATTGAAAGTGGCACACCTATGATGGTGGCGTTCCCAATCGCCCACGCTGCCCCACGCCTGCCTCACGCCTGCCCCTGTTCTGCCCCTGTTCTGCCCCTGCCGCAGACGCTGCTGCCATGGAGGAGTGGGCGCGCGGCCAGACGGCCATCACTCCTGACGCTGCCGGCGACATTGGGCAGAAGGCGCTGGCAGTGGTGGCGGCGTCGGCGGCAGAGGTGCGCGCCGCCTGCAAAGCGCGCTGCCGGGCAGGCTGGCCCCGTGCCGTGCCGCCCGCTCTGCCTGCCTCCCCCTGCTGCGCCCTGCTTGCCAGCTGCTGCACCTGCCACGCCCGCATCTCCGCTGCACCTCATCTGCTCATGCACTTGCCCGCCCACACCCCAGTCCCCCCTGCACTTCCCCTCCCCTCCTGTGCCTCCCTTGTCGTGTGCCGGGCTGCTCCCCTTGTGCACCGAGCCCGTTGCCTCTCCTTGCATGCCTGCTGTTTCTGACAACCCCTTCATTGTTCCCGCTGCTGCAGGGCAAGTTCCTGTACACCAAGTTCTTTGCCGTGGGCCTGTTCCGCATGGTGGAGCTCACCGGTGGGTGGGGCGCTGTGGGGGCAGGGCAGGCAGGGTGGTCATGAAGCTTGCCATTGGGTGGGGGCAGGGCGGGCAGGGCGGTTGTGGGGCACTGGTGCGAGAGTGCGCTGTCGCAACAGGGGCGGCAGTAGCAGCAGCGGCGGCGGCAGGGGGGCTGACTACAGGCGTGGGCGTGGTCCGCGTGGTGGAGGGGTTGTGCGGTGGGGCGGGGCGGGGCGGGGCGGTTGGGCAATCTGGTTGGATGGGGCGGGCAGGCAGGCAGGTAGGATGGGGACCGGCTGCGACTGACCCACGCACTTCTCCACCTCACGCACCCCACGTCTTTTCACCCGACCCTCCCCCACATCTATCTGGTTCTCTTCCGTCCATCTCTCTGTGCCTGCAGGCTCCAAGGACCCCAAGACGCTCACCGGCCTGGTCAAGGCGCTGGGCCTGAGCCAGGAGCGGGTGAATGCCGACCTGATGACCTACAAGGGGGTGCTGTCCAAGCTGGAGTCGGCCAAGGAGATCATGAAGGTGCGGTGTTGCATTGTGTTGCATTGCGTGGGGGGCGTGAGTGTTGCATTGTGCTGGTTGGGACGACATTGTGAGCAATGCAGGGGTGTGGGCGGTTTGGAGCCCCCGTCGGGGTGCATGCCAGGTTTGCAAGAAAGATGCCTGAGAGGTGCCCCGGCCTTGTGGAGATGCAGCGGCGCGAGCAGCAATGCACAGGACTTTATTTGAAATCGACCGGGCATCAAGGGACACCTTGTTTGACGTGCTCTGTCTGTTTGGGCCCGCAGGAGTTCCTGGCGCGCGAGAAGAAGAAGCGGGAGGAGCGCGAGGCGGAGAAGGCTGCCAAGGCGGCTGCCAAGGCGGCCCCCGCTGAGGCGGCCCCCTCTGAGTCCACCGCCTGAGCAGCAGGGCCAGTAGCTGGCACATGCCGACAAGCCCGCTGGCCGGCATGCGCTGGCCTGGGCTGCTGGCGCCTGCTGCAGTGCAGCTCGCCTCCGTACTCGCCCTCTGATGCGGTGTGCACAGCCGCCACCGCGCTCGCGCCCACCTGCATGCACCCTCACCACTTGCGCGCACCGCCGCACTCCATCCCTGCACTCACTCACTTCGATGCCTGCAGTTTTGTTGCGCCCGCCCGCCGGGCCCCATACGCCTGCCACAAACGAGAGACGCACCCCAACCCACTGCGTTTAATTTTCCCGCACCTTTCCCGTGCCCTGCCACGAGCGGCGGGCAGTTCCGTAGGCGCGCGGTGCCGCGCCGGCGCCGCCCTTTCCCTTTTCGTCTACCCCACGATTTATGCTCCCTGCTTCGTCTGTGGCACAGTTTGCCTCCCAACTCCTGTCAGCTTTGGTGTTATGAACTGCCTCTCACCGCACAACCCAAGTTGCCGCAGAGGGCAGGAAGAGTGTTGGACCGGGTAGTGGATGCAACAGTCCAGATTCGCAGTGTGTGCAATCAGGTTGTGCTCTAGCTGCCTACCCAGAAAGCGTCCCGCAGCTCCGAGGGGGGTTGGCGTGCCCTGGGTGCTGCTCGCAACCCCTGGGCAGCGAGCACGAAAAGCTGACCATCTCCCTGTGCCTGGCCGGTCCGGGCACCACCGCAGCGTGCAGTGCAGCAAGGCGTAGGCGCGCTTGCCTGCTTGATCAGGTGTGTGCAGTTCCACAGCGCTGGCCCTCCAGGGCATGAAGCACATGGGGGGGCTTGCTGGGGTGTGAGAAACAGGCAAGCGATGGGCAGCACAGCGTCACGCGGCGGGGAGTGGGCAGGCGGGCGGGAGCAAAAAATGGGTCAGCAAGTGCGGGCACGAGCTCGTCGGGAGTGCCGGAAACAACGTGCAGGTGGGGAGGAAGTCAAGGAAAGGCGGGGGCAGGCGCGGGTGGCCATCGCCGTGCAACATGCTGTGCTGCGGCGGGCATGCCATGCTGGTCCGTGCTGTGCAAGCCCGCCTCCAAGTTACGGAAAAGAGCAAGGCGCCCGCGGCACCTGGTGCCCCCGCTGCCGCCGGCGCCGCTGTAGCTGACGCCGCCAGCGCGTCTGTCAGTCGTCCCCTGCCCTGCCTGCCACGTTGGCTGCAGCCAACAAGCTCCGCCATCGGCTGGGGGCACCAGCAGGCGGGGCAGGGAGGCGCCTGCTGCAGTCCTGCGCCTACTGAGCGGGCGCCGCCGCCGCGGCCCCATTCGGCTTGCCGGTCTGCGGCGTGAAGTGGATGCGTACCAGGGGGTACAGCTGGCCGCGCAAGCTCACGCCGGTCGCGCCCCACTGCGGAGCAAGCCGAGAAGGAGGGGTGGGAGGGGTAAGGAGGCATGGGGACACAAAGCCAGGCGGGTGATGCCAGCAAAGGACAGCCAGAGGCATCCTGTTCTTGCCTTAGCGGCTGCCCCCCTCACAGCAAGCGCGAGGCACTCGTGGGAGTGCTGCGTGACCGCTTGCCCAACACCTCGCACGATCCTCTGAAACCTCCCCCAAAACCTCCTCCCATGCCACGCCCCGCCTCTCCCATCCACCACATGTCTTATGTGGATCTCCCCCCGCCCCCCAGGTCCTCCCTGCATGGCTCCCTCCTTCTCCCCAAAAGGCAGGGGCAACCCGAACTATTGCACAAGCGCACGCCTGCCCCCCCAACACACAGACCCAACCATAAGCCCCACCCACCCCACCCACGTACATGCGCAGCTGGCAGCAGCAGGGCAGCACCCATCTGCACGTCCTCCCACCCACCCCACACCACCCCCATCGGCTGGCAGCAGCAGTGCGGCGCGCCTACCTGGATCTCCTCCCAGCTCAGGTCGTCGTGCAGCACGGCCCGCTCCCCCTCGGGCAGAGGCGCCCCCAGCTTCTGCATCAGCGCCGCCGGCAGCGGGCGGCGGCAGCGGGAGAAGCGGTAGCGCTCCGCCCCGCCGCCCGCCGCCTCGCCGTCGGCCTCGTTGCCGCCGCCGGCGCCGCTGCTGCTGGCTGAGGGCAGGTGGGCCAGCTCAAACCGCTCCCTGCAAGAGGCAACAGGGGGTGCGCACTTGAGCAAGCCTGTGTGTCTGTGTGTGTTTCTGTGCTTCATGATGCGATGTTAATGTTATTTGGTTTTCTAACGCTCACTACACAGGCAGCAGCAGGGCCAACAGAGGGACAATGGTGTCGGGGCGCCACCAGGGAGCAGCCGGCACAGGCACATGTTGGCCGACGTCATCGCATGCAGCGCACACTAGGCCGGGCCAGACACAGCGGCATGTGTACCCCAGGCATCTGTGTGTTGCCCCTGCCCCAGTTGCCCCCTCGCTCATACGCGCGGCGGCAGGCAGAGCGCAGAGGGCCTGTGGGTCCACAGCCCTGGCACGACCCCGGCACATCAGAATGCTACGCATCAGAATGCAACGCGCATGCTGAATGCAACACCGGCACGCACCCGTGGGTCTCCATGTACAGCACCGAGGCCTTGAGGCGCGCCGAGGTCCACTCGTGCGGCTTCAGCCCTCGGTCCGCCACCGCGTGCAGGTTGTACTTGGGCCACGGCTCATTCACCAGGTTGAACATCACAGTCACCTCCTGCACTCATTTGGATTGAGACGCGCGTCATTTAGCACACGGGATGATACGCTCTTCTTTACTGGCTGGCCAGCGGCACGCACTCTGGCAGAGGCAGCAGCAGAGGCACCTCCTCCCCCCCTCAAATCCTGCCCCGTCTGCAGCCGCCCTGAAGCGCACTGCGCTGTGCCTGCGCCCGTGCGCCAGCGAGGGCACGCACCTGCACCTGCCGCTGCCGCCCGCCGGCGCCGCTGCTGCGTGTGATGATGCGCTCCATGTGCGACGGGGTGAAGGTGGGAGCCGCCGCAGGCACGCCCTGCAGGCAACACCAGCGGTGATAAGGTTCGTTGGGAAGCCGGCAAGGTCATAGCCAGCGCAGAGACGCAGCCAGATGAACGCGTGTGCATGCGTGCGTGCACAGGACATGCCCGCCAGGACGTATGCAACACTCACTACCGGCCGGGGTGGTGTTGTCATGCCATGCACAGCACGGCACAGCATGCACAGCACAGCACAGCATGCCGTGCACAGCATGCAGCCCACCTCCAGGTTGGGTGCCAGGTCCACGCTGGCCCCGCTGCGCGTCACCACCCAGCACTTCTCCACGCCGTACGAGCAGCCCTGCTGTTGTCGGGGCACGGCACGGCACAGCACGGCAGGGGTGAGCACAGCACGAGTGGGCACACAGCGTGGGAGTACATGGCAGCCTGTTCATCTCCGGTGGGCTGTGGTGGGCCACAGCACAGCATGGGAGCAGCGGGTGTGGCTGGTGTTGGCGGCTGTCGGCAGGTGCGTGGACCGACACTTGGCTTGAGCAGGGTCTTCCTTCCCTTCCCTCGCATGCGGCGCATGCCTTCTTGTCTCGCTTGGTGCCGCCAGGGGCACAATCAAACAGGGTTCGACTTGCTAACCATGCATTGCCACAACCAGCACCGAATCCACTCACCTCAATCGGCGCAGCCCAGGCGCGCGACCGAATGGAGTTTCGGGCGGTGGATGGGTAGCGCTCCAGCGGCGCCTGCGGCTTCAGCACCGCCCGCACCTCCGCCACTTGCGCCGGCGGGTGCGTGACTGCGGGCAGGCAGGCGGGCAAGCGGCGACAGTGGCGGCAGGGTGACAACAGCAGGAGGGTCCGCTTGTGTGACCACAGAATCTCTTCTGGGTGCCACTTGCCAAGGCAGGTATGCAGGATCTCTGCACCCGCTGCTGCGGGCGGCCACCACCCAGGCAACCCCACCCCTCGCCGTGCCGCTCATCCCCGTGCACATCAGTGGTGCCAGTACCGTGGCCGCAGTGCATGAGAGCCAGCAACAGGTACTCGTCCTTTTGTGTATACAACACTGGCTCACTTTCAAGGTCCACTAACCCTCTTTGCAGCAACGACACCATTAGGGTTCCCTGATTCATACTCGCATGGCCACGGTTAGTTAGCTTAGCTTTAGCCCCCCACCTCCCCCACCCCACCCTCCCAACCACCACCCCCCCAGCCAGCCGAGCGAGCTCACGTGAGTGGTACCAGTAGCCGCAGTGCATGAGTACCGCCACCAAGTCGGAATCCTCTGTGTAGACGTCGCTCCCCCACAGCTGCCGCGCCCGCACCTGCCGGTTGTTGCTGGTCAGGCAGTGGGCGGGGATGCGCACCTGGGCGCGTGCACGGTAGGGAGGGAGAGGTAGGGAAGGGAGCGGGGAGCGTGGGTCAGGAGGGAGGCGGGGGGACAAAGGGGATTGCAGGGGCGGTAGGACAGGCAGGCCAGGCGTGGGGTGCCCCACTTCTGCTGCTGCTGCTGCTGCTGCTGCTGCTGCTGCCACAGCAGGCTCTGTTCAAGAGCCGCAGCGCAGCAAAGATGCTAGCCAGCATGGCCTGGCCAGCCGGCACTGCGCTGCTAGCGTGGCACGCTGCAGCGGCGCAGCGACGTCACCCCATGCACCGCATGCCCGCACTCACTACCCCGGGGCGCTGCCATGACGTTGACAGGCACCACCGCCATCGCATGCCCACTTTGCCACGCCCCGCTGGGCCCAGCCGTGCGCACCCCACAGCTGTGCAACAACACAGGTGCACAGCACAGGTGCAGGTCCACATGTTTGGCTCGGCTAGGTGTACACACCTCCACCGACTGCGAGGCGCCCTCCTTGCTGTAATAGCTGCGCAGGTCCCGCAGCGGCTCCCCATCCTTATACATCAGCATGGGCAGCCGAGGGCCTGCGGGGCGGGTGCATGGGCAGGCGGGCAGGCAGGTAGGTAAGCCGGCGAGGGCGGGCCGGCCGGCGTGCCAGCTGGGGTGTGCGCAGCCAGGTGTGGCGGGGCAGCTGGGGACAGCCGGTATGAAAGTGCAGCGGCCACACGGCTGCTGCGTGGCAGCAGCGCCTCTGCGCTGTGCTGCTGTGTGGCATGCACAAGCCTGCGAGTAGGCTGGTGAGGGTGGACGGGCAGCAGCACCGGGAACACCCCCATTGGCAGCACAATGTAGCAGTGCTTCTGTGCCCAAGTGGCCGGGCGAACTGGACAGCAGCACAGCTGCCAGTCCGGCAAAGGGACGCAGAGCAGCCGCCACTGCATGCACTGCTGCAGACACATGCGCTGCTGCACGGCTGCTGTGGCGCTGCAGCACAGGCTTTGTGTCGGCGCAGCGGGCAGCATGCATGCCCCGTCCTGGCACCCCAACGGGGCAGGGTGCAAACACGACAGCAGGCAGGCACACCAGGGCCACCGGCAGCAGCAGCTCGGCAGGCACACCCAGAACCACAGCAGCCAGCAGCCCACCTGGCTTTTTGACCTCCGCTAGCACAGCACCCTGCTGAGCCATCCCAGGCTGGTCCAGCCGTGGCTTGGCAGCCATCTGTGCCACCCCTCCGTTGACCTCGGCTGGACGCTTGGACATTATGCCGCCGCTGCCGAGTGCCGTGCCTTGCGCTCTCTCCCCCAGTCTCGGATGTCCTGCTGGCAGCTGGCGCCTCAGGTGGACTGCCCTCTGTCGACGATGCTGCCCTCCTGGGAGCCGCCAAGGGCGCTGGGGAAGGCCTCCTGCCGCCGGCAGGCGGTGCTGGTGCGGCAGGGGTTTGGAGGGTGAGCCTTTCCCAGCCTGAGGCCTGCTGATCGGCTCCGGCTTGCGAGGCGAGTGGGGCGGCAGTGTGGTCCCGGGGTACAAACTCAACAGTGGGCAGTGGTTGACGGAGGACCGGGGACCGGGCTCTATTGGGCGCAGCAGCAGCTCAGCAGGGGGGGAGGTGCGTGCAGTTTGGCTCCCCGGCCTGTCGGGATGCTCTGGCTAGGGTGCATCTGTGTCGTGCATGCGCGCACTGCAAGCAGGCTTGACCGCGATACAGATGAGAGATTTCAGGGGCCACCGCCGGCCCCGCCTTGCAACCCGCCGACGCAGCCGTGCACAGGCGTGCGCTGCAGCAGCTGTGGGTCCCAGAAGCATGAGGGCACGAGGGCCTGGCATATCCATTGTTGTGTTCCAAACCATCAATAACGTGCAGGCCGAAGAACTGTGGGTGTGTCGTGCCTCCTCAAAACCGCCGGGTTGCGTCAACCAATGCAGGTGCGGGGTGGGCACACAGTGGACGCTCCGCGAGGGCGGGTGTCTTGGTCAGCAATACATTAGCGCTGCGCTTTGGTGGAGGGCAGATCAGAAGGTCAATGCCCAACAACCCTTGGATGTCCAACCTCTTTCTCCTGGCTAGCCATGGCTCGGCGCCAGGTTTGCGCCCGCCCGCCAGCTGTGCGCTGGCGAGAAGTTACCCTACACCTGCGGCGAGCACCCAACCCGCCTTCTCACCCACTCTTCTGGGGTCTTCATACCTCCAATTGCGCTGGCCCGGTACCTGTGCCTGCCAGCAAACCTCGTGACGTTCGCCGGCAAAGCAACGCGCATTCCAAGCACTGGCCGTGTCCAGCCTGATCAGCTATTTGTATGCAGCATGATGCGATCGCAGCAGTCATGGGCCTGGCCAGCCGAGTGAAAGAGGGCAGCGGCAGCGCAGCCGACTTGGAGGTCGGGGCCGCGCACTGGGAGGGCCTAAAGCTCCGCTCCCGCCCCTCCTCCACCGATCTAAGCGGCCTGGGGGCTGCGGCGGACAGGTGCGCTGCGTCAACCTCCACCGGCCTTCAAAACGCGGTCTGCACTGTGCTTCGTCTCCGGCTCCTGCAGCCTGCCCGATGCCCCGTTGTGAAATTCTGGAGCATTCTGCCTCTCTTGCAGGCCCTCGTTTGGCAGCCGAGCCAAGGGCCTGACGGGTGGCAGCAGTGGCGGCGCAGGCCGCTCGCCGCGCCTCACACCAGCCCTGGGCTCGGTGCTGCGGCGCAGCTGGAGGCGCAGCCTGAGTGCGGCGCTGGCGCTGACGCTGGCGCTGGTGCTGCTGTTCCGCCACCGCCAGCTTTACCGCACCGGTCAGGATGCAGTGGCCAAGCTGTACTATGGTCTCGACCCCAACATGCTGGGCCGCAGCGATGCGCTCTTCCCTGCACCCGTCTGCTGCCGCGACGAGGCATGCCAGCACCCACGTGGCAGTTACGGCGGCGACGGCGATGGCAGCAGCACCCAACAGCAGCAGCGGCAGCACCCACGTGCAGCGGTGGTCACCTATCTGCGGGACGACAGCTACCTGCCGCTGCTGGCGCAGCTGGACTGCACGCTGCGCCGCTCAAACCCGCACCTGGAGCTGGGGCTGATGCACGTGGAGGGTGAGCTGGCGCCCGCCAGCCTGGACCTGGCACGTGCCCTCAACATCACCCTGCTGCCCGTGGAGCCGCTCGACTTCCCAAACACCTACGAGGCCAGGTGCGGCCAAAACATCCGCCAGCGGCGCGGCTGCTGGGCTGCTGGGCGGCATGCATTGCGAACAGCATGTGCCCAGGAGAAGTGGTGCTCTGTGATCACATCGCCACGCGCCTGCCTGCTTGCCTGCGAGCCTTGTACACCAAGCAGCTGCCTGAGCCCCCTGCTTTCCCACCCGCCGTCGCCCTTCATGACGTGCAGGTACGGCCGCAACTGGCTCAAGGTGCGAGCGCTGGGGCTGACCCAGTACGACGCGGTACTGCTGGTGGATGCTGACGTGGCGGTGGTCAGCAGCGGGCTGGACGCCATCTTCTCGCTGCCCGTGGAGTTTGCCGCGGTGTGGGACCAGAGCAAGTGGCTCAACAGGTGCGGTGGCAGGGGGAGGGGAGGGGCAGGCAGGGGATGCGGCAGGCATGCGGGTCGGGGGCGCAAAGCAGGCAGGACGCTGAGAATGGGGTGTAGGCGGGGCAGGGCGGCACGGCGAGGCAGGGCAGCAGGCCTGCTGGGGGCTTGTAAGAAGCTCCTCTCCTGCTGCCTGTGCTGGCATGCTGGCATCTGCACTGCTGCCGTGCCAGTGCACCAGCATTGGTCCTGAATAACGCCAGCACCATCCATCTGCCAACCCCACTCACAACTGCCTGTTTCTCCTTGGTCTCTGCCTCCACCCTTGCGTGCCCGCAGGTTCCGCACAGCCGTCACCGGCATCAACGGGGGCGTGTTCCTGCTGCGCCCTTGCGCTGCCGTGGAGGCTCACATGGTGGCGTTGGTGGAGGAGCACCCCAAGCTGCGCTTTGTGCACAACACCGCAGAGCAGGACTTCTTTGGCTGGTGAGCAGGAGGTTGGGGCAGGCGTGTAGTGGGGATGGGAGACGGGAGAGGTGGGGGGGAGCAGGCGTGGACCGGGAAGACTGGGGAGCGGGTGGATATTTCAGGCGTAGATGGGAGGCGGGAGACTGGACAGAGGGTGTTTTGCCGGCTCAGCAGCTAGTGCAGGCCGGCGGTCATGTTGCCATCCCTCTCACCCCCACCCCCACTTGGCCTTCCTCCCTGCAGGTACTACCGGTACACGGGTGCCACGCTGCCGCTGCAGTGGAACTGCCAGGCGGAGCAGTGCCTGGTGGGGGGCCTCACTGTGGGAGGCGTGCGCCCAAAGATAGTGCACTACACGGGGAACAAGCCCTTCAAGGGGGCGCGGCCTGGCTCCTTGGGGCACGAGTACTTGTGCACGGCCCAGGAGCTGGCGCAGCGGGCGCAGGGCATCATGCCGGCGGGTGCTGCACCCGCGGCGGCGGCGGCGGCGAGCGAGGGCGCGCCGATGGGACAGCAGCAGCAGGAGCAGGCGGGCGAGGCACAAGAGCAGGCGGAGGTGGAGGCTGCAGCTGCTAGAGTGCAGCAGGAGGGGCAGCAGCAGCAGCAGCAGGAGCAGCAGCAAGAGGAGGAGCCTGCAGTGAAGGTGCAGCCGCTGGGCGGCGGTGAGCCGGCCCTGGATGGCGCCACTCTGGAGAGCGTGCCCGTCCCAGACGCTGGTGCGTTTGTCCAGCACGGCGACAGGCAGCTGCCTGGACACTGATGCAGTTCAACCACGCATTCCGCTGCCCAGTCCGAACGTGCCTTGCAGCACTGAATGCCTAGAATGCGCACTAGGGCCCCTTCTGCACACCCTTTGTCCCCACCCCAGGCGGGTCTGCCGGCAGCCCATGTCAGAGCTGCCCTGCATTTCGAGCAGCCTGCCGAGCTTTTGTCCTCTGCTTGTGTTTCACCCTCCCTTGTAGACTGGCTTTGTGCCCATACCACGACTTTTCCCCTTGCCGTGATCCCCTGATTTTTCTCCCTGTTTTCGCCTTCCCCTCATTGGAGGGCCTCCCTGCGTTTGCCCCCTCTGTTTACCCTCCATTGATCTTCCCCAGCAATGCCTGGGTTCTCTGCGCTGTAAATGTGCTTGCATCACATCACAGATTGCGGGAGCTGTCACGCAAGTTGGAAGGGGCAAGGAGGGCAGTGCTGTGTTGTACCACGCTGCCCTACCGCCGTCTCGCGGGAGACCGGCTGCGACGGGGGTGCTGGCGGTGCCGCTCCGGACTGCTGCGCGACCGCCCCCTGTCCCTGCCACGGCTGCGCGAGCGTGACCGCCTGGGCTCCTGCCTGTCGCTGCCGCCATCCCTGTGCCCGCCGCCACGCCGAGGCGGCGAGCCGCTGCGCTGCAGCCGCACCGGCGACCGTTCCCGCCCCCGCGACTCTTCCCGCTCCTCCCTGCCCCGCTCCCGGCCCGGCGGCGGCGGCAGCGGGCCATGCCGCCCGCCCGCCTGCTGCGCGTGCGGCAGATCTGCCGCCCCCTGCTGCTGCTGCTGGCCGCGCTCCTGGGCTGCAGGTGGGGGCGGCGACGCCTGCCGCTGCCCCTCCTCGTCGCTGCTGTCTTCGGAGGAACTGCTGCCGCCCTCCTTGCCCTTCCGCTTCTGTTCCTTCTCCTTCTTCTTCTTCTCCTGCACGCCACGTGAAGGATGGGAGAGCGATCCCGAAACAAGAGCAGCACATGAGAAGAGGGGCACGCAGGAGAGACACAAGGGACATCAAGGGGTCCTTGCTTCAACATGCGCTGCTTGCCTCGCACCAGGCTGTGCCTGCCAGTGCACCTGCCTGCCTGGCTGCAGCACGGTGTCCTTGCCAGCCCGTCAAGCAGCCACCCCGGCAGCTCAGGACTCGAGAACACTCTTAAGTATGCTGCCCGCCGCAACAACGCTTCACCCCACCCCTCTGCCCCCACCTTCTTGTGCTTCTTCTTCTTTTCCTTCTTCTCCTTCTTCTCCTTCTTGCGCCCGCCTGCCTCTGCTGCTGCCCCTGGCGGCGGCGGGCCCCACGTGCTGCCGCCCTGCCGCATGCCGCCGCCTCCAAAGCCGCCGCCGCCAGCTGCCGCTGCCTCGGCAGCCAGCTCCTGCTCCCGCTTCTTGCGGGCAGCTTCCGCCTGGATCTCAGCCCAAGTCTTGATCTTCTTCTCAGCCGGGGCTTGATTCAGCAGAGAGAACACGCTGTTGCCGCCACCCCACGGCTCGTTGCTGCCGCCGCCGCCGCCGCCGCCGCCCTGCTGCTGCTCCAGCTGCACCTGCTGCTGCTGCTGCTGTGCACCCTGCTGCTGCTGTTGCTCCTCCTCCTCTTCCTCCTCATCGCTTTCCGGCACCGGCTCGCCTTCCAGCTGCAGGCAAAGCAGGTGCAGGGTGGAGGGAACACAAGGTCAAGGTTGTGAGTGGGAGGCAGCCAGGGAGAAAGACGCGCAAGGGCATGCCGAGGCTGGCAGTTGCCAGGCTGCTGCTTAAGCCTCCCCACACCAGGCAGCGAGCAGAGGGGGCTGCTGTCTGCCATGCCCCTGCGTGCAGCTCTCTACTTCTGCCTGCGATCATGCCCCAGCTGCATGCCATTCCATTCATCCACCTGCCCAACTCTGCCCATTCAACTTCCACCACTGCTCCTGCCTCTACCCTGCGACCCTCGCCGTCCATCCTGTCCCACCGCCCCTTTAAGGGTAATACAGAGGAGAAGGAAGAAAGCTCCCCACCTCATGCTGGCGCCTCCATCCATGTGCGCCACACGCACCCCACGCCCGCCCGTCCACATCCCCCGCATACCAGCAAGTAAACTTTTCCCCACCTCTGCTCGCTCAGAGCTGGCCCGACTCCACGAGGGCCGTGCACACCACCCTGCCCTCCACCATGCTTCCACCCTCACCACACCGCTGCTTTGCCCTGGCCCACGCCCACCTCTGCACGCTTCCGCTTGTAGCTGTCGACATGCTCCACCCGCACCACGCGCCCCGCCACCTTTGCCCCGCTCAAATTGTCCACTGCAAGCACCGTGCTGCGCTGATCTTCGTATGCCAGGAAGGCAAAGCCGCGGGACTTGCCTGCAGAAGCATTAAAAACAACTTGTTTATTTTCTGAACTTTTCACAAGTTTCGTTGGGGAGAGAGCGGCATGACATGCGTGTCTTCGAGTTCTGCGTGCCGTATGCAGACACGGAGAGCCTGGAACTTGCCTTCAAGCGGCAGCTGCAAGCAGGCATGCAGCAGCATAGGCTCTGTGTGCAGCAGTATAGGTGTATGGTTTGCGCAGCACCGTGTGCAAGTGCAGCAAGCAGAGCAACGCCCGCCGCTGCCGCCGCCGCCGCCGCCACTGTGCCTGCCCTTCATCAGCTGCGGTTCTCAACTGAGCAATGCAACCTTTCTCATCTCATCATGTGCACTGCACCAACAGGCGCGCAGAGGCCTGCGCAGCGAGCGCTCTCATCACCCCGCCATCTCCCGCCGCCTTACCCGTCTTCTTGTCACGCACGAGGTGCGCATCCACAAGCTCTCCATACTGCGCAAACACCGCCAGCAGGTCGCCCTCCGTGAGCTCGAAGGGCAGGCCGCCTGCGAAGACGTAGGCGCTGTGCTTGAAGCGGTCGTGCCAGGATGCCTTGTCGGTAAGGCCGAGCTCGATCTCCGCCTTGGTGACCTTCTGCGTGTTCTTGATTTGCGTGAGCGGATTCATGTCGCTTTGCTGGTGCTGGGACTATCCAATGCTGGCTGGGCCACGCCCAGAGTGCGGATGCAAGGGGGAGCGGAAGGAACAAGAGGCGACAAAGGGATCGCCACGTTGGACGGTTTCTTCCGTGCCTCCCGGCTGCCTTGCTGCTCCTCCCTGGGCGCATGCTTGATCACAAATGTGTTCAAGCTGCAATTCACAACTAACGTCCCGCTCCAGCCTCCCAGGCGCCTTCTACGGGCTGCACAAGTCGGGGCAAGGCCTAGCCAGCTCCACAGCTGCCTGCACTCCAACCGGAGTCTCGGAATTGGCGACAACCGATCAATGGTCTATACACTTGTCGTCGCCGCTGCGGCAACTGGGCGCACCCCCGCCGCCACCGCCGGCTCCCGCCGCGCCGCCGACGTCGCTGTGGTCGGCGGCTCGCTGCAGGCGTATGCCGCCGCATACCTGCTGGCCCGGCGCGGCAAGCGCACCGTGGTCATCGAGCACGCCTCCCCACAGCAGGCGCTGGCTGCCAGGGGCAGCGGTCCAGGCCAGAGCGACATTGTGCTGCACCTCCCCGCCTCCACGCCCCACCTAGTCAAGTGAGCGAGGCGTGCGTGCGCTGCATTGAGTCCAGCTGTTCAGGCAAGGCACTGGCTGGGGACTGCCACAGTCGGCCTTGAAGATGCCGATGCACCATGGTGCACCTACATTGGTTGCGTTGGTGTTCAGCCATGCGCGCATGAGCCATGCTTGCATACCCACGAGCAACGTGCGCTTCCGACTACTTGCCCGCCGCACCCGCACCGCTTGTGCGCCCGGTTGCAGTGAGGCCACCGAGGCCCTGGCGCTCTGGCGGGGCATCGAGGCTGCAGCGGAAGCTCGCGGCCTGCTGCAGCTGTGCGGCAGCATCGATGTGGCGCCCGGCCGGGGCAGCAGCGCAGCCAGCGCAGCGTTGGGAGAGATGCAAGACGCCAGCCAGGTGTGGTGTGCGCCGGCAGATGGGCACTGCGTGCAACCTGCCTGCCCGCCCTGCCTGCTTGCTTGCATGCCTTCCCTGCCCTGCCCGTTGCCTCTGCCGCCTGCATGGCACGCCTGCCGTGCAGTGCACTCCCTGGTCCTGGGGGCGCCCTGAGCTCCGTCCTTCTGCTGCCCAGATCCCCCCTGGCACACCCCACTCACCCCTTTGGCATGTGCATGCACCCCCTGCATCCCCCTCATCCCCCGCCCTGCCCTGCCCCGCAGGCGGCGGGCCTGTCATTTGGAACGCTGTCTGGAGAGGAAGTCACTGCCTCCTTCCCTCGGCTGCGTGCCCCGCCCGGCTCCGTGGCACTGTACACCACCGTTGGTGGCGTGGTGCAGCGCAGGCTGGCGGCAGCCGTGCTGCGGGCCATGGCGCAGCGCGCTGGCGCCGATGTGGCGCCCGCCACGCTGCTGGGATGGCGCGACGCCGGCAGCCACTTTGCGCTGCGCTGCGCCCCAACGGATGATGCAGCGGCGGCAGCAGCCGGGGCAGGGGTGGAGGGGGAGGTGTTCTGGGAATGCGAGCAGCTGCTGCTGCTCCCCGAGGCGGCGGCGCAGCAGGATGCGCTGGCAGCGTTTGGGCTGTCTGTGTCCGGCGTGCAGCTGCTGCGGGTGCCGGCGGGGCGGTGGCAGGCGCAGGAGGAGTGCGCCGCGCTGCCGGTGTGGCAGCTTCTGGGCACGGGCAGCAGCCGGGGGGTGGATGACCCCACAGCCATCGACAGCTGCTGGGGCGCCCCTGTGCTTGACTGGGCTCGGGGCGGCATCATGATAGCGCAGAGCCTGGCGGACGGGCAGGCGGCAGGCGGGGAGGCGGCGGCTGGCGGCAGGCAGCAGCAGCGGCAGCAGCAGCGGCAGGAGCGGGGGGCGGGCAGCGAGGCGCAGCAGCAAGCAGATGGGGAGGACTTAGTTGCGGCGGCGGTAGCAGCGGCGGCAGCGGTGCCTGGGGCAGCGGCAGCGGCGATTGGGAAAGAGGAGGAGTGGGAGGCGGAGGAGCGGCCGGGGTCGGAGGAGGCGGTGGATCGCGAGTTTCAGCGCTTGGCGGCAGAGCAGAGCACAAGGGCAGCGGCAGAGCGGCGGCTGGCGGCGGCAGGCAGGCTGGCGGGGCAGCTGGTCTACGGCCTGGGCTCCCGCCTGGTACGCCCTGCCAGCTGGCAGCTGACGGCGGTCTCCACGCCAGATGGGGAGCCAGCAGTGGGCCACCACCCCGGCTTTGAGCAGGGGCGGGTGGTGGTGGGATTCCCAGCGGCCGGCACCGCCCCGGGCTGCCTGCCTGGCGACCAGCTGGCGCCGCTGCTTGCCAGGCTGGCGGTGAGCAAGCTGCTGGGGCAGCCGGCAGAGGGGGCGGATGCGGCCGTGGTGGCCCTGGAAAGGGAGGCCCTAGGGGCGGAGGCACAACAGACGGAGGCAGACACCTGGGGCCTGTGGTGATTTTCATTCGACAGATGTCATAGACTTGTAACAGATGGGTGCATCCAGTGTGCGTGCCTAAGGCTCCGCGCCGGGGCTCAAGGTGGCCAGGCCCCCAGCGGCCCGGTAGCCTGTAGCCGGTGCCGCCTAGGAACGCATCCTGACGTGTGCAGCCTTTGCGTGCCTGACCAGCCTCTCTGCTTCTGATTCTTGTGTCGCTCCACTTGCAAGCAGTGTGAGCCTCCTGCCAGCTGCGGGAGCACCCCCACGTTCAGCTGTGTGCACCGTAGGCAGCAGCATGCAAGGAACCAGCATGTCAGGGTGCCGTGGCAGGGCGGGGCTGGACTGGAGGGGACAGACAGGGGCAGCGAGGCTGCCATTGGGCTGGGCTCTGTGAATTCGAGGGGGAGGCCTGTGCTTTCGTGGGTGAGCCCCCTGGTCGAGACCCCAGCACTTCCGCAATGTTCAAGTCGGACAGTAGAGCTTCTCGTCTCCACTTTGGTGCCCCTCGGTGCATCACTCACTCACTCCCATCAGTGCATCACTCGCCTTGCCCTGTACTGTAGAAGCTGCCAGCACGGATGGGCGCCTGGTTACACAGAGGTCAGGGCCGCGCCCGCGCCACGGGTTGGCAGAGGGCAGGCGGCCGGGCACCCAGCAATGACAGTGAAAGCTTTCAGAAGAAGGGGCAGGGCAGGGCAGCAGGAGAAAAGCGTTGCATACGGGAAATGGGGAGGCAGGTGCTGTCGCGTGGAACGGGTGGGCCAGCACTGGGCGGGGAGAGGGGAGCGAGGAAAAGGGGGGCGACAAAGGGAGACATGGGAGGGCGACGCCGGGCAGGCGGGGCCAGGGGTGCCGGCCGCGCAGTACGAGCAAGCTTGCCTGGGACTCGAGGCCGGGAGGTGGGTGGGTGGGGGCACAAAGAGAGACCATTGGTACAAAACCGGCAGTGCAGGGTGGCTCAGGAGGTTCTGTCTGCATTTGCAACGAAATGACCGTGTGGGGTTGGGGGCACAGGGGGGCACAGTGCCGGGGCAGGGGAGCGCACTGCGCACTCAAAAGTGTCCGCCGCAGGCCATGCCCGCACTGCAATACTCAGCCAGGCAGGCCACCAGCCTTGGTAGCTTGCTTCAGCAGGCAGGGGGGCTGGCCGGTGGCATACTTTGCACGCATTTGGGAGGGAAGGGGGACAGCGTGGAGGAGAGATATAGACGCGGGGGGAGGCTTGGAATGCCAGCCTTGCATGCGCGCACGCATGCAGGAATCATGCCGCGGCAGCCACCGCTTGCAAAAGGGGAGGGCTGCTCGGCGTCAGGCACTCAACTCGACTCGGAGAGAAATAGCAGGGGGATGGCAGGAAGGAGGGGTGCAGCGCACTGGGCCGCCGGGCGTGGGGGCCAGCCAGCGGCAGTGGTTGCGCGCACGGGTGTGCATAAGCATATGGGGTGGCATAGCGGTGTGCGGGTGTGTGCATTGTGCGTGTGAATGGCATGGTACGGGTGCTTGCAGCACTGGCTCAAAGAATTTGCTGGCCAAGCATTGCTCAGCTCTTAGAGCCGCTGATCTTGCGCCACAAGCCCCGCTTCTTGCGCCCGCCGGTGGGCGGCTGCTCAGCGGCAGCAGCGGCAGCGGCCAGAGGCGCCGCTGGCTGGGCCAGAGGCGCCGCCACCGCCGCCTCATGAACCGGAGGCAGCGTGGGCGGGGCAGCCGGCGCCGGCGTGGGAGCGGCGGCGGCGGCAGCAGGTGGGGCAGGGGCCACAGCGGCAGACACCGCCGGTGCAGCCTCGACTGCCGCCGCCTGCACCGCGCCTGTGCCGGGGCCTGTGGCGGCCGCGAGTCAGTGGGCCGCGCCATTGGCATTGTGCATCACCAGGCCGTCGTTGCGCTTGCCGTGCAGCACAGAGCTCCTGCACACGGGCAGCAGGCAGCGGGGGTGAGCGATGGGTGGGCGCGGGACGGCGGCAGGTGGGCAGGGCAGGGCAGGGCAGGGCGGCGAGCGCCCTTCCGTCAGCGTCTGGCGTCGCACGGCAGGCGCACAGCAGGCCCCTCCTCCTTGCCCTCCTCCTCTGCTGCGGGCACGCAAGGCAAAACACCGGCTCGAGCACGCAGGCAAAGGCAGGGGCAGGGGCAGAGGCAGAGGCAGGGGCAGGCGCTCAGAGGCGGGAAAAGGCAGGGGCAGAGGGGCAGAGGGGCAGGGGCGGTGGTGCAGGCGGGCGCTCACAGGCGGGCGACGTTGGTGCGGCGGGCGGGGGGCGCCGTGGGCACCTCGTCGTCATCCTCCTCCGGGATGTTGTGCCCGGCGGCCTGTGGTTGAAAAGAAGACAGATGGGACGGGGAATTTATATTCAAGGATTCAGATACGCAAGGTTGTGGCCGGCGGCCTGTGCCAGAGACAAGAAATGGGGGGTTCAGGGACGGGATGTTGTGCCCGGCAACCTGTGTTTGAAAAGAAGACAGATGGGACATGGCAGTTAAATTCAAGGACTCGGAAAACGAATGTTGTGCCCGGCGGCCTGTCTTTGAAAGGATCAAACATTATTAGGGCCCTTGGATGCATGCACAGGATGCCGACGAGGTGCATCCCCATCTCCTGTGTGCAGGTACACACCGCCCCCCCATTACACCAGCCGCCCCGTTACACCGCCCGTTACACCAGCCCTTGCCGCGTGTGATGCCCAGATAGGGGTTCGGCTTTAAGGGTTAGGGTGATGCACGCTGTTAGAAGAGCCCACTTTGAGCATGGTGATGAGGCTTTCCCTTCCCCTTGCACATACACTGGCGCCCCCTTCACAACAGTGTTGCCACATGTGCTGCAACTGCTCCCAGGAACGCCCTCCCACCTTGAGCATGTCGATGCAAACTTGGGTTGAAATTGTAACGATAGAAATAATAGGTTTAGGTTGATGCACGCTTAAGAAAGCCCCCGCGCACCTTGAGCATGTCGATGAGGCTCTTGGGGCGGATGCGCTTGATGCCCATGCCGTGCTCGTCCACAGACACAATCTGCGGCAGGGAGGGAGGAGAGGGGTGGGGTGGGGTGGGGCGGGTTCGGAGGCAGGCATTACAGCACGACGTGTTCGTGACTCTGAAGGCAAGCCAAACGCAGGCGTGTGGGGAGTGGGTCTCGTTTACTGGCCCCCCGCCTCACGTCGCCACCCGAACTCGCGTGTGCCCCTTCCAACAAGGCAACTCCTAGGCGCTTGAAGAGTGAGGACCGCCGCTCCTCCTTGTTTCTGACAACAACGCAACACTTACAACAATGCAACAATGCAACACCCCCCGCCCACCTTGACCATG
This sequence comes from Micractinium sp. NFX-FRZ, assembly GCA_029339195.1. Classification (NCBI taxonomy): domain Eukaryota; kingdom Viridiplantae; phylum Chlorophyta; class Trebouxiophyceae; order Chlorellales; family Chlorellaceae; genus Micractinium; species Micractinium sp. NFX-FRZ. Next base: position 241,003 of record JAPTJF010000024.1, read on the forward strand.
AACTCGTCGTGGGCGGAGCGCGAGACGACGGTGACGTGGTCGTTGGGCGCCACCCACCCATTGGCCAGCGCCAGCTGCACAGCCTCCTCAATCAGGCTCTCGCCCGCCACTGCAGATTACACGCGCAGGAGGAGCGGCAGGCGTACAAACGTTGTTAGGGAGGAGGGCCGAAGTGTGGTCGCGGCAAAAGGGGAGGAGGGGAGGAGGACGGAGGAGCCAAATGCACCGCCGCCATGCCCGAGCCAACGCCAGCCCGTGCATCAATGCCAGAGAGAGGTGTGTCAGCCGGCAAGAGGCGCGCGACAGCAGGAGCTGCAGTAGCAGCAGGCGGCGGCACCCAACAACACCCGACGGGCAAGCAGCAGCTGGCTGGGGACCAGGCCCGGCGGCGGGCGCACCAGAGGGCGTGGGCGCGGCCAGCATGGGCAGCAGGCCGGAGGTGAGCAGCGCCTGGCGTGCGGTGCTGCACCCCTCCAGCTTCCACTTGAGGCCGTCTCGCTTGAGGTAGGGGACGACCAGGGTCATGACGGGCACGGCGGGGCGGTACTTGGCCACCATGGCAGCCGTAGTGCCTGCAGCAAGGAAGAAGAACAGTGTTTCTGAGGTGTCTCAGAAGGCGCGGCAAAACCTCAGGACCAGCACCGGCGGCAGCGGTGCCTGGGAGCAAGGAAGTGACTGGAAGTTGAGGCGAGACGCGTGGAGGCGTGGGTGATGACAAATCAAACAGATCGAGCCAGGACCGCAGCCGCCCACAACTGCTGCGGATCACCAACCGTGTACGGCGTTGGCTGCCCAAGGCATCAACCGTAGGCTCCAACAACAGAGTTTGCACCGCCCCATGTTCCACGTCAGCACCGCCACCAGCCGTCAGAGCCTCACCGGTGTGGCTGACCGCCACCAAAAGAGCTTGAGTCCCTTCCCCCTCCCCCGGATCCCCTGAAAGCCTCCATTCTCCCCTGAAGCCTCCTGGTATCCCCACGAAAGCACCGCCGGTGTGGGTGACCACCACCTTGAGCTTGGCCCGACCTTGTCCCCTCCTGTATCCCCACGAAAGCCTCCTTTATTCCCTAACGCCTCCCCATTCCCCATGAATCATAGCCTCACCGGTGTGCGTCACCACCACCATGAGCTTGGCGCCGACCTTGTCCGCCGACTTGACGGCAGAGGCGGCCACAGACTCCAGCTTGGCGGTGTAGGTGATGGGGGCGTTCATGTTGCTGCCCACGCTGCGGGAGGGGCGGGGGGGGGGGGAGGGGAGCGGGGCAACAGCGAGTGAGTTTAGTACAGGTGCTGGGGGGCGCTCATGTTGCTGCCCACGCTGCGGGAGGGGGCGGGGGACGGGGAGTGGGGCAAACACTGAGCGAGTTTGTGCAAGGCCGCTGAGGCAGGCGGTGGTGCGAGGTGGACACGGGTGATGTGTTGTTTGTTTTGGGGGGCTGGGGCAGGAAGCAGTGGAGGGAAGAGGGGGGAAAGAGGACATGTGTTGCACGCGCTTTTGAGGCGCCGCCCATTTGAGGCAGCCCTCCTCGCCGCGGCAGGCGGGCTATGGTGCCACGGAGCGATGCCCAGCCCTCCTGCTCCCCTGCCCCCGAACATGACACAGAGTTAAAGGGTATAAAACGCAGCACCCAGGGATGAGTGGCTCACCGGGGCAGTTGTGCCATGGAGGCCATGGAGTGGTGCATGCCGCCGTGGTCTGAGCCCAGGGATGCGTGGGAGATGGTGCGGCCCAGCTGGCGGTGGCGCGGCAGCTCCGGGTCCTCGTCGCTACCCAGGAAGTACTCGCTCTCCTGCGGGGATTGAGGAAGCCAGGGAGAAGGTCAGTGTGCAGGAAATGGGGGGAGCCCTAAGAACAGGGGCTACCTTCGAACGGGGTAAGCGTACGTGGCTCAAAGAGCAGCTCAGCAGCTGCCGGCGGCCCAGCACCCGCCACCTGTCGCCAACTCACCGCGTGCAGGTGGTCAAAGTGGTTGGCGTGGTCAAACACCTCCTCAGCTGCCCGGCAGATGTCCACCACTGCGGGGCAGGGCGGGGCGGGAGGGGAGAGCAAGGTGAGTGTGTGCGTGCAAGCCGCGGGTTGCGGGCCGGCGAGGGCCCACCCCCCCCACACTGCCGACCAACTCCAAGGGCAAGCACACATGAATCCTCCGTGCAAGTGCAAACACACATGTGTGTCGGAACAAAGAGCGCCCCTCTGCCACCGGTGGCGACCGTATCCGCCGCTGGCTGCCGCCGGCCCGCCCGCCCCAGCAACGCACTCAACGACAGGCACAGTATAGCTAACCAAGTGACCGCAGGTGACCACAGCCCCTTACCCGTGTTGACCGTCTCCAGCGCGTAGTTGCCGCGGTACGTCTCCGCCCCCAGCATGATGGCGTCCACACCATCCAGCACAGCATTGGCAATGTCCGTGGCCTCGGCGCTGCAGGAACGGGACGATGACAGAACACAAGTTGAAGGTCTTGTGTCAGTAAGGCAGTCCAGCACAGCATTGGCAACTTCCGTGGCCTCGGCGCTGCAAGACCAAGAAGGGAGGGAGGGGGGAGTTGGGGTGTGCGTGAGCGGGAGCACAGGGCTGCGACGCTGCCCAGCACACCGTTGGCAATATCGGTGGCCTCAGCGCAGCGAAAGACAGCCCACCGCAGCAAGGGGGCAGCGCGAGATGCAAGCAAGCAAAGGAGGAAGGCAGAGAGCCTGGGCTCACCGCGTGGGGCGGGGCGTGCGGATCATGGTGTCGACGACGCGCGTGATGATGGAGGGGCGGCCCAGGATGGCGCACGTCGAGATCATGGCCTTCTGGATCATGGCCATCTTCTCGGGGACCTGCAGGCGCAGCAGCGATCCCAGCGGTGGAAAAAGGGGTTGCCGGTCAGAAGGGCCATGATTCCCCCGGCCAATGGCCCATGCATTTCCACTCACAGCCTCCCCACGTCCCGGCGCGGGGCGCCACACGGAACGATGCCGGCGCCTGCGTGCCCCCTTCCCTCCCTACCCCCGACGGCTTTCCCTACTGCCCGTTTGTCCAGGAAGCACACACAACCGCAGCCTCAACCCGCCGGGTCGCCTCCTCCTCCCAGCCATGACCAAAGCTTCACCACATCCAGGCCCAGGCCGCCACTGGAGATCACACAAGGGAAGATGTATGAATTGCACCAAACACACACACACAACCGTCAGCGCCTGATGCATTTTGACCAATAGTCAAGTCGCACTCACCACATCCAGGCCCAGGTTGCCGCGTGAGATGATGATGGCATCAGAGGCGTCCACCAGGGTGCGGAAGTTGAACAGGCTCTGCCGCGTCTCGCACTTGGCGATGACCTGGCGGCAGGCGGGCAGTGGGGAGGCGGCAGGGAGGCGAGCGGGGGGTGATGCGTCGTGTTTACAGGCGGGCGCTGGCTAGGCGGGCAGAGGCAGGAGTGCAGGCACGGCAGTGAGGCAGGCGGGATAGGCTTCGAATGTTCCTCACCTTGGTTTTGTGGTGCCGAAGCATGGAGAACTCCATCCCCCCCACCCTCCCGCACTCACACACGATCCCCACCTTGGTGTTGTCGGCGCCGATGGATGCCAGAAAGTCGCGGCACTCCATCACATCCTCGGCAGACCGGCAGTAGGAGAGGGACACAAAGTCGACCTCAAACTCGCTGCAGGGGGCGGGGCGGGGGAGGGGGGGCGCAGGCAGAAAGGGGTTGTTGGAGCGGGCGGGTGAGGCGGTGGGAGGGGGGGCACGCGGTCGAACCTTCGCATCGTACTTGTTGCTGCTGCTGCTGCTGCGCGCGCTATGAGCTAGTAAGTTAGCTAGAGCTAGATTCACTGAAGGCACCAGCCCTGCTGCTGCTGCTGCTGCTGCTGCTGCAGCAGCCGTTGCTTCGTGCTACCTGTGTCTCAGCACTCACTTGCAGAGGACCGGCCCTACTGCTGCCCCTGGCCGGGCGTGCCGTGCTGCCCTGCCCATCTGCAGAGCCTCAACCAGCTGCTGCTGCTGCTGCTGCTGCTGCTGCTGCTGCTGCAGGCTATGAACTAGTAAGGTGACTGCAGCAGCACTCACTTGCAGAGGACCTGGATGGCCTGCTTGTCAAAGTCGGTCAGCGCGGGCAGGTCGTTCTGCAGGTTGCTCAGGCTCTCTGCAGGGAGGGGGTGGGCGGCAGAGGGGAATGGGGGAGGCGGGTGGGTGAGGGCGTGGCCTACAAACAAGAGCATTCCGAACACCGGGAGCGCTGTGTGGGGGCAGACGGTGAGCAGGCCCCTGCCCTGCCTTGCCCTGCCCTGCGTGCCGCCCACACCAGCTTCTGTCCCGCTTCATCCCACCCCACCCCACCGCACCGTTGGAGCGCTCGGTGTGGAAGCCCAGGAGGAGGGCCCCTGCTGCCTGTCCTGACCCTTCTCCCAGCACCCCACATATTGCTTGTTCTCACACACAACCAACACCCACCCACCGTTGGAGCGCTCAGTGTGGAAAACCATGAGCAGTCCGTCCAGCACGGCGTCAGAGTTGGCGGTGCACACCACGTTGTTGCCGCTCACCTCCTCAACCTGCAATCACAGAGGGAAGAGGTGCAGGAAGAGGAGCAGGACGATGGCAAGGGTGGGTGTGCGCGCGGCGGCGAGTCGGCAATGGCGGCGGCGCGCGGCACACGCCGCCCCGGTGCGCCGCCTCAAAGGTTGCGTGTTCAGAGGAAGGGTTACCACGGCGCGGGAGCTTGGCGGCCACCCACGCACGCGCTCTCTCCGCATCAGCCAGCAGGCAGCCAGCAAAGGCAAGCAGCCAGGCAGCACAGCCGGGTGCAGGCCGCGTTTGCCTACGAGGGGACTCAAGGTCAACTCCCAAGCAAAGGACCAAAAAACCTTGGACATGTAAAGAAGCGAAGCTATCCGGAAATAAAAGTAACATCCACTATAGCAGCCAGGGTGCGGCCGCTCACCGTGAGGAAGACGGAGGATTCGTCGGCGCCGGTGGCCAGGTAGCGCCCCAGGAAGATGGAGTCGCCAGCCTGGCAGGTGGGTGATGTGGCACGATGACATGGCAGGGAGGGTGAGAGTCACGTGGCATGCTGCATCTCACAGCTGCTGTGACCTGGGGGCACGCGATGGGCAGCCGTCGCAGAGCACAGGCAGGGGACAGCACAACACAGAACAGCACGGCACAGCACAGCACGGCACGGCACAGCGTGGCGCAGCGTGCCTCACCTCGCACATGGCGGGGAACTTGGGGTATGTGATGGGCAGCACCTCGTTGGTGCACTCGGCGCTGGTGTCGGTGGTGATGGTGACCTGGCGGGGGGAAGGCGGGGGGGAGGGGAGGGGCAGGAAGAGGAACGGGGGTCTGTGTGTGCGTGTGTATGTGTGTTGGGCTGGTGGCGGTGTGGGTGAAAGATCGACGCGCCCGTGCTGACGACGAGCTGGGCAGGGAGGGAAGGTGTATTGGAATAGGGATGCTGGTTGGGTAGGTGCTGCTCGACGGCACGCTGCGGCGTGAAGGGCAGGGGCAGCGTGAGAGAAGGCTCCGAGCAGCGCTGCCCCCACACTGTGCCCACCCCTCCCTCAAGGGCGCCTCTTGCACGAGTGCACTTTTAGATCCCCACCCGCCTGCTCAGTGCCAAGCCAGTGTCAGCTGCTCGATGCGCAGCACAGCACGCACAGCACAGCGCAGCGCAGCACGCACCCGCTGCCCCTTGGTGATCTTCAGCTGCTCAAAGATGCCCGGCCACCCGCTCTCGTCCACCCCGTATTTCCGCTTGATCATCAGCTCGCGGCCCAGGCAGTCCAGCATCACCGCGCACAGCCTGCACAGAGGGGACACAGCACAAGGAGGAGCACAAGCACACAGTGAGGTTAGGAGTGAAACAGTGTGGTGCACCCCCCGGCTGCCCAGAGTCGCCGCGCACAGCCTGCACACAGGGGCGTTGCTGGGCGATGGGTGCCAGTGGCGCGGTGGGACTGCAGGCAGTTGGGCACTACCGCACACAGCCTGGAGAGAGAGGATACTAGTGCACCATGTGGGCACGAGTCGCAGGGGGGGCAAAGTTGGAGTACGGCCCTGGCAGTCCAGCAGCGTCGCCGCACGCAGCGGTGGTGCAAGTGTGTGGATGGGCCAGTAGCTAGGGATCCAGGCGCGGCACGAACACAGTCCAAAAAACAAGGCCAAGGGCGCGCCCGCCTCTTGCTGTTGTGCCTCGCGCCTTTTTAACCGAGCAGCAAACAAGCATGCCGGCAATGACAAGGGCGCGCCCGCGCACCTCTTGGTGCGGCGCATCGCCTCTTGCAGGTTGAGCAGCGAGGTGCGGTGGTATTCGATGGGCGCCCACGTGAGGTCGATGCGCGCGCACGTCACCCCCGCCTCCAGCAGCGCCACCAGCTTGTCCACCGTCTGGCAGGCGGGGCCCACGGTGATGACGACTGCAGGCCGGGGGGGCGGGGGGGGGGGGGGAAACATTCAGATACACCATCAGGTGAATGGCAGAGCAGGAATCGGAGGGCTCACGGTGATGACGAATGCGAGCGGGGGAGGGGGTCCCGGGGCGAGGGGGCAGGGGGGCAGCAGCAACACAGGTTGAGGGCTGGACAGGAGATGGGGGCAGGCGGGGCCCATGGTGGTGACGGCTGCACGTCGGGTAGTTTGGCAGGAGATGGGAGCGGGTGGCAAATGGGCCAGGAGGTGGATGGCAAGGGTGCAGAGAACACAGTGGAGGGCTAGGCGAAGAGGCAGGAGATGGGTTGGGGGCGGGAGTTGGGAGAGGGGGAGGATGAGCGGGTGCTGGGGCAGGGTGGGGGCAGGAGACGGGCAGGCGGGCGGGGTCTGCAGTGATTCCGGCAGCAACCGTGGGGCGAGGGAGCAGGAGGGGAGACGAAGAGAGCGGGAAGGCGAAGAGAAGTTGGGTGGAGAGAGGGGCAGAAGGCAGGGGAAGCGGGTGGAGATGGGGAGGTGAGGGGGAGGTGAGGGTGGAGGCGGTCAAGAGGCCAGAAGACATGAGCGGGCATAGAGGCACGGCGCCAGGAGGTGAGAAAAAAGTGATGCTAGGAAGGGAGGGATGCAGGCGGGCGAACACGGGACGCGCACTGAGGTGGGAGGATGCAGGGACGGGTGCGGCGATGCACAGCCAAGAGAAGCGTGTGTGGCACGGGCGACAGAAACGGGCCCAAGTGGCTCGGCCAGCAGGAGGCGCCCGCCAGAATGCTGAGGAAGTTTGCACAGCCGTGTGAATTCATTGATTGATCGAGCACAACCGGCGCCACAGGAGCAACCACAGCCTGCAGCTGCGCCACGACTGCGGCAGCCGGGGCGGCAGGCAGCCGCTCGCCGCGGCCCGCCTGGCAGATAGCAGGGCGGCTGGCGCGCTTGCATTGTGGGCGGCGAATTTGTGGGGCCCGTTAGCGGCCCTGGGGCGTTCAGGGCAAGGGAGGGTCCGCGGGGCAACAAAGCCCCAGCGGCCAGGGCAACTCACTCTTCGTCTTGGCTGGGGTGCTGCCCTCCTTGGGCAGCGATGTCAGCACTTGCGCGAAGTCATCGTTCTTGAAAAAGTGGCACTTGGCCTTGGTAATATGCTGCCGCTGCGCCATGTTGGGCACAGGCCCTAGCCGATGGGGTTGGAGGCTGGAGCGGGGTCCTGAGCTGTCGGTGGGTGCCCCGAGACTCTATTTCCCGTGCCGATGCTGGACAGCGGATGGCCGGCGGTGGAGACATCCCAGGCATGCACTGGCGGAGGTACACCAGCCGAGGTACACCTCCCGCTGCGCCAGCATCGTCTTCCGCCAGCTCCTTGTAGCAGGCACATTGTGGAAAGGCGTGTCGGAGGTCCTTTTGGAGCTGCGGGAGGGGCATGCAAGCCGCATCGGCCCAGATGCATGGGGGGAGTTGTGTTTGCAGCCTCTTGCTGCATCTGAGCGGACGAGCAGCCGCTTTGGCACGGGAACACACAACGTATTGCAAGAGGGCGGCTTGCGGGCGCTGGCCTGGGGGCGGCCGCGGTCGCGCGCACCGCCGCCGTTGCCGCCAAGTGGCCCAGCATCCCAGTATGCGGCCGCCGCCGCAGCTGCCCAGTTCTGCCCCATTGCCGTCCAGGCATATTGCTGCACATGCAGTGCGCAATTGCACCTGCTGGATGCTGCCAACGTGGGGCTGTGCTGCAACAGGCTGAGTCGGAGGTGTGGCGGTCGCCGTGCATGTGCACGTCAAGGTGCACCTGCAGGCGCTGCCACTGCCCACGCCATGCTGGGATGGGAGCAACGCACACATGGGAAGGGGCACCGGAAGAGAGGGAAAGAAGTGCAACTGTATTGTTAGTGGGGGCACACTGGCGGCAGTTTGGTTCCGCACCCACGCAGCGTGGTGTTGCCGCCACTGCGTGCCGAGGAACTTGAGACCTCCGCTGATGAATCCGGGGGTCCAGTCTGCAGCACAGTACTCAAACTTCTTGAAGAAAGAGCAGGATTGGTGCTGGGAGAACGTGCTATAGTCCCAGGCCCGACGACTCCTTGACTGCTGCTGCACACCGCTTGTGGGGCTGCACAGGTCACTCCCGGCCCTGCCGCTCCTGGGCCTGCTGCTCCATTCCTCTGGCTGCCCAAATCCTGCTTGGGACCCACGATTGGCACAGCACGCCGCTGCTGCATGCCGAGGCACGTGCGGCGGCAGGTGCAGCTGCGGCACTGCCACAGCTCATGTCCGATGGCGCTGCCAGAGCAGGTAGCCTGCATTTGCCATCCATTGGTTGCCAGTTTGCTCAGCCTCATCTAGTTGAGTTTGATGCATTGTGTGTGCGTGGCTTCCACTAGGCACCGGCAGTGCCCAGGCAATCAGCATGGGCGCATGTGGGCGCGCACACGCGGCGGAAGCTAGTGCACCTGCTGGCACTGATGCGCCGCTCCTCTGCTCCCCCCACCCCCCCTTCCTGCCTGATCCTCCGCCTGCATCCCTTGCCTGCATGAGTGTCGCAGTCCAGTCGGTGGTCAATTCTTGAGCCACACACAGGCTCTAAGAACCCCCCATGCGGTCCAACCGCATCACAGACCCTGCAGCAATTACATGGTGTAATGAGTATAAGAGAAAGGAGTAAGGACTGCTGCCTGTAGGTGAGAAGGCGTCCCGCAGCTTTCATGCCATGCGTGCTGTGCACCATCCAAGGAAGTTCCAGCGCGACCCCTCCCCCTCCTCTGAACTGAACTGAACCTAATTCATTTCAGGAACCTGAACCCAATTCATTTCAGGGTGCAGGATCACGTGCACAACTCCACACCAACCTTGCTGTGTGTCGCCACTAACGGGGCGAGCTCCACACCCAACCGCAACCCAGGTGCCCGCACTTCCGACAGCATGGAACAGCACATTGCCTGCCTGCTTGTGAGCTGCTTGCGCTGCTGCACGCGAGGCCAAGCCGGCGCTCCGTCCTGGGCTGCGTCTCCTCACTCTCCCCAGACTTCACCCCACCCCAATCCACCCCCCCGCCACTGCCGCCTACTCACCCTCGGCATGTGCATCACTGGGCAGGGCACCTATACCTGACCCCCGCTCATGGGCTAGTGCCACTGCCCAGCAAAGAAGAAGAGGAAGGGACACTCTGCCGCTTCACCCTCTGTCTCAATCCCTCCCGCCTGTGGTTTCAGAACCTGACGTTCAACGGTCCCGCCGCTGCGGTCCCGCCTCTGCTGACCGGGCGGCTCACCCCTCCCTTCTGCCCCCCTCCCTTCTGCCCCCCTCCCCCGCCGGCCCACCCTCGGCCTTCTTCCCACTGATATCTCCCCCCAGATCCGGTCCGAGATGGCCCCACGCTCAGCAATTACCGCCAGCCTGCTCCTGGCCACTCTCCTGGCGGCTGCCTGCCACGCCGCCACGGGTCGCGGCCTGCTGCAGGCCGCCCCGGCGGACGGGGGCGGGGCCACCAAAGTGGGCGTGTGGAAAGACATGCCCGAGCCCTCCAAATGTGAGAGCGGGCGGCGGGCAGGCGGGGCAGGCGGGGCAGGGGCGATTTGATAGCGTGTGGGTGGTGCCAAGGAGGGTGGGAGGTCAGCGGGCACCCCTCGCCCCCGCCAGCACCAGTCAGCTAGCTGGCGGGCCATCACTCGCACGTGGGTCTACCCCGACACCCACAACATAAGCGTGCCCCCCCCTGCCCTTGGTTCTTTCCCCGCCCCTGTGCAGCTTTCGAGGACGCCATCCTCAAGCGCGTGGATGAGCTGGCGGGCCTCAACTCGCAGGTGGTGGTGCTCGACACGCTGGACGAGCGCATCACGGCCCTGGAGAACGGCACCGTCAACTGGGTGATTGCGGGTGCGCGCGCTGGGAGGCTGCCTGTGGGAGCACCTGGGTGGGTGCAGGTGCACTGGCTGCGTGTGCACTGGAGGGGTGCAGGTTCGCTGGGCCGCCTTGTGCTGCCCATGTGCTAGCCACGTGTGCGCTGGGAGGTAGCAAGTGTGCACACACGGCGTCACTGCCGTGCGGGTGCCAGAGCCGGTTACACTGCGCTGCACTGGCAGGATGCGCATGGCAGGCACCTGCACAGTGGAGCATGCATGCATGCATGCATGCATGTTGTGGTGCCGCTTGCCAGCCTGCAGCCTGAGCCACCCTGCGTGCGGGTAGCCTGGACTTGCTCACCTGGACTTGCTCACCGTGTCCTCAACTAGGGGAGCTGTGTGCCTGTGTGCAGGGTTCTCGGTTACGCCTGAAAGGGCGCAGCGAGTGCTTTATGTGGAACCGTATTACTTTTCTGCGGGTAAGGCGCATGTGGAGGGTGTTTCTGGGAGGGTGGGGGTGGGGCAGAGCAGGCAGGCGGTGGGTCGACGTGGCCGCACCACAGCATGCACGCCGCGCGCTGGGCACACAGACGGCACGCTCCAGAGGCAATGCGCCCCCAGCTGCTCGCACTAGCCTGGTGTTACTGAGCAACTGCCGGCTGGGTGTTGCCAGAGAGAGGAGCACCCGCTTTGCCGGCGACCGCATGCACATGAGGGCACGCAGGATGAGCAGTGCACACACACCCTCCCAGGCCTGCCTCCTCATATCCCCCGCCTGCCCCCCGCCTGTTGCACAGCACCTCGGGGCCCTGCTGCCACACTTCCCATCCCCTCCACTCCTCCCTGCCAGTGCCGTGCCTTGGTAGACGTCTGGTGCGCCCAGGAATGCTGCCTCAAGCTCATGCCTTTGGGCTGCAAACTCCCCTCCCCGCCACCTCACCCCCCTCCTCCCCACTCCCTGCAGGTGCCGTCCTGTTCACGCCCCAGGGCAACGCGCCAGAGGGCGTCCAGGGGTGGGAGGACCTGAGGGGCAAGAAGGTGGTCGCCCTGCAGGGTGCGTCGCCTGCGCAGCTGGGGAGGGTGGGTGGGTGGGTGGCCAGCGCCCTTTTGGAGGGTGGCCTGGGTCGCTGTGCAGGGGTTGGGTGGGGCCCGGAGCGGGCCGGTCTGCCCTCGTGGGAGAGGGGGGCCCTCTCCCACCATCCCGCCTCAACCCCGGCAGCGCAAGCTGGCTGGGGCAGAAGCAGAGTGCATGGGCAACTGGTGTGTCCTCCCCCAAGCTGACCTTGTGTCCAGCAGCAAGGGCAGCGCTGGGCCCCAGCCGGGGGCGGCGCGCTGGCGTGTGCCTTGGCGCTGCTGCCAGTGGCTGGCATGCCCCTGGTACATGCAGCGCTGCCCGGGCCGCCTGGCCCTGGCGGCAAAGCGCATCGCCCCTGTGCCCACCTCCCAGTCGCAGTGCATGCGTCCGGTAGCTCATCAGCCCTCCTCCTGCACTCTTCCTTTCCTCCTTCCTGCTGCTGCGCTGCTCAACGCCTCCTCCCCCTGCCGCACTGTTCCTTTCCCCTCCCTGCTGCTGCGCTGCTCAATACATCCTCCTCCTGCTGCGTGGACTGACTGCCCCGTCTTCCCGCTGCAAAAGGGAGCCGAGGGGAATGGGCAGGGAAGGCCACTGTGTCATGCGGCCGCCCCGTGTCCCGCTGTACTGCCCCACAGGCTACTATGCCAACGACGCTCTGGAGAAGCAGTATGGGGCCCAGCTCGTCTTTGCCACCGACCTGGCCGGTGAGTTTACATGTTCACAGCCCAGAACAGTACTGGCTGGCGCCAGGCAGGACGGTGCAGGCAGAGGGCGGGGTGGTGGCCTCCGGGGCAGCGGGCGAATTGAGCATGTGCTGTGTTGTGTTGTGGTGTTGCAGCGGGCAATGGCCTCCCCCGCAAGTTGCGCTGCTATCCGCGGTTCTGTTGTTGACTACTGCTCAGGGCCTCCCCCTTGCGTGCTCGGCATGCCCCTCTTCTCTGCCCCCACTGGGCCTGCCCCTGCCCGGCGACCTGCCCCTGCCCTGCTGCTGTGGCCTCTGCCCCACCCCACGCCTGCCTGGGGCGCCCCCCTGCTGCCCTTCCCCTCGACTGCCTGGGGCCTCCCCCTGCTGCCCTGCCCCACGCCTGCCTGGGGCGTCCCTCTGCTCTGGAGCCCTTTGGGTTGAGGCAGAGGGGTGCTTGACAGACTCGGCTGGACGCCCGCTGGCCCCTCCCCCCTGCAGACGCCGCCCGCCGTGTGCAGCAGGGCGAGGGCGTGGGGTATGTGTACGACAGCACTGACGTCACCCCGGCAGCAGGTGGGGGCCTCAAGATTGTCGCCTCCCTCCCGCCCCTCCTGCCCACCCCCTACGGCATCGCCGTCAAAAAGGGGGACACCCAGCTGGCCGACAAGTGAGGCCAGCGGCTGCATGTGCTGTTGCTGTTTGGGGGTTTATTCCTCTGGCCGGCATGCTGTGCGCGCTGGGCGAGGGGGTGTCGGGCCTGCGGGCCAGCCGACGCGCCGGGTGGGCGTGGGCTTTGTGGGGCCTCCCACTCACAACCGGCGGTGGGTGGCCAGCCATGCGGTGGCCAGGCCTGCCTTTGCTCTGCCCGCTAGACTGCCGAGCAGTGTGCAATGTGCCTTGATGACCCGCCCTGCTGCCCGCCTGCACTGCACTGCCTGCAGGATCTCCAAGGCACTGATGCAGATGGCCACTGGCGGCGCCGACAGCGACCTCGCCCGCTTCGAGAAGGTGGGCGCTGGCTGGCAGCCTGGGTGGCTGGCTGGCTGGCTGGCTGCATTGAAACAGCTACTATTGTACTCTGTCTGTTGCCGGCCCATATACACAGTTCCTACAGATTCCACCTCCATATACCCTCCTCCCCATAGGCCGTCTCCCTCCCGCCCGCCAACTCCGCCCTGACGCCTCACCTGCCTCCCCTCCCCTCCCCACCACCCCGCCCAGATGTACTTTTTGTCGGCTGGAGCCCCTCCCAACCCAGACCTGGCAGCGCTGGTCGCCGACCCCTCTGCCAAGACCCTGCTCACCACGCCCATCACGGGGTGAGGGCAGCCCCCCGTCTCGAGACGAGCAGCCTGAGTGAGCAGCTCATAGAGCTGTCAGCTGCCTTGGGCTGGGCACACCGCACTCTCGGGGCCCTTTGCCGGGCCGCGCCTGCCGGCACCCGTCTCCGGCTCCGACCCAACAGACCCCTCCAGCCAAAGCCAGCCTGAGCAATTGCCGTTATTGCCCTGCATGCGGCTGAGCAGGCGCCAGGGTCTCTTTCCTGAACAGTCCAGACCAACCCCTCCTGGCTGGAAGCGCTCCCCGTTGCCACCGCTCCGAGCACGCGACCTGCTGGCAAGAACAGGGCACTGCTGCATGCACACGGCGCCCGATCGAATCAAAAAATAAAATTGCGCCATGTACAGCGCACCAGAGTGCACCACCCGCATGTGTGCAAGTTTTTTTGGCCTGTGCTAAGGGCCGCCGAACGCGGCCTTGTAAATACTTGGCAGTGTGCTGAGGACAGGCATCCACCGGTGACCACCGGTGACGCACAAGCAAGTGATGGCACTGGGCATGTGGGGCCAAGCAGGGCGGTCGCTGGCGTCCCGAGTTTCAATGGGGTCAAGGACTCAACTGCGCATAGTATCACAGCTTGTTACTTTTGACACGGATATATATTGGTCTGCTTGTTGGCAAGGGCTTCCCAACCACCGGGCGGCGGCAGGAACTGGAGCAGCGGTGCTGCCGCCAGCGACGTCATCGTCATCTTGTTCTTCTGTCTGAACCGATTGCCACGCGGCGGCTGTCTCCACTACAGCCTCCTGGAAGCTGTATGGCACGCGCCAATCTACCACACACGGCGTGCCAGCAAGTGCGCCAGTTGGCGCCGCGTTCCATGCTGCTGCACCGTGCGCGTGGTGACCATGCTGCGCCTCCTCGGGTCTTCCATGTGCCGGCCCGTTGGACAGTGCACTCATTCATTAATCGCTCTCAACACGCCACCTTCCTGCTCCTGGCCTAGCTCTCCGACTTCTATCCCCTACAGCCCTCCCTGAGCACGATCCGGCCAATCTTTTTTGCCTCGCCGCGTTCGCCCATTCCTCGGCCCTCCCTCGCTACCATGATGACCCTCGCGCACGCTCGCGCTGCTCTGCCCGCGGCCGTGAGGCCGGCCACATCTCGTGCGCCAGCCAAGGCTCCGCATCCGTCCCCTGCGCTGCACGTGCCCGGCTCCAACCACATCCTCCCCCTCAAGCCCGCCGCTGCGGCCACTGTGGCGGCCCCCGTGGTCGCCGCTGAGCAGGTGGTCCAGGCGGCCCCGGCCGGCCTGGCGACCGCCGAGTCGGCGCAGCCCAAGCAGCGCTCGGTCATCGACCGCCTGCTCCACTGGGAGGACTATCAGTGAGAAGTGCCCAATCCTGGGGAGCCCCTTCTGATCAAATCCGGGCCCCCCTTTTTGAACTGAACAGCGAACCCGCCTCCGCCTTCCGCTTCTCAAAACCCGAGCTGAAATGCCCTTTGCCTTCTCGCCTGCCCCAGCCTCGCCCCTGTCCTTGCGCGCCAGCCCTGTTGGCTGCGCCGCCTCCCCTCCTCCTCCCCTGAGTGTACTGCTAGCCCCTGCCCATGATACACGCGCGCCCCCACACGACACTATTCTTCCTACCCTCGTGTAGCCTGATGCGATTGGCCGCCGCCCCTTCCAATTGTGGCGGTGGCGGCCCCGCCCTGAGCACCCCACCCCCTGCCCTGAGTGTCCCCTGTCTTTGCACATCTTCTTTGCCAGTCCTCCTCACCCTGTCTGCCGCACCCCCTGGCCCTGCTGTGGCGGGGAGCCTGCCCGCCCCGAGAAGAGATCCCGTGCAGCACCCTCAGCTGCCTGCCCCAACCCCCCCTGCCTGGCGCGGCCCTCCCCCACCCCACCCCACCCCTCCGTCCCATCCCCACCCCACCTCTCAGCACTTGTCTGCCTCTTTTCACCCCCTGTCGCTGTCTTTATTCCCGTTCCCCTTTTGCCTATGATTTGTCCCGATTGATTCATCTCCTTGCAGCCGCTGTGCGGTAATGACACACAATGCATGATGCACAGCGGCTCACGCCCCCTATACAAACACTGGTGGCATGCCCACCCTCCCAATGTATGTAAAGCATGCCACAGTCGCTGGAGGTGACAAGAGCAGCGCACAAGGAGGCCGAGGGGTGTGGTTGGCAGCGGGGGCGCCCAGGTGACACCCCACGAATGGTGTTGCGCAACAGCTGCCGGTTGGAGAGGGTGGCTTGGCTCACCGAAGGGCGCGAGGCGGAGGCCGCACACCAGATGCAGCACACTTTGCTGAGCCTAATGCAGTTATGTTCTGGGACCAGCAAGGTAAAGTTGATGTGCTGCACATGTATGCAAGCATGGCCACTCTGTGTGACGCGCCGCCCGCCATCCAGATACCGTGCAGCCCTGCCCCTGCCCTCGTGCCTGCCCGTGAAGCACTTTGCCAACACAGGGGCAACCTCCCAACCCACCGTGAGCATTCAGTGAACAAGAGGCAACGGTAAGGCTCCAGGTGGTATGATTACATGCTTGGGGAGAGGAAACAGGGAGCAGGGGCCAGGCGGAGCCTCAACAATACAAGAGGGTGGGGCAGGAGGGGGCGGCGCTATGGGCGGCACCCACCGCTAAGGACTGGTGCGTGCCGGATGCCGCTGTGCGCAATGCCCTGGCTGGTCTGTCCTGCCCTGCCCAGCCCTGCAAACCGCCAGCCAGCTGTTTCACTCTCCATCTCAGCGCCAGCTCGGCGCCAGCTGGGCGCCAGTGCCAGCTCAGCTCTCCATCTCCATGGGCTCCCCCTCCACCACTGTGACCGCCTTCTTGACGTCGTAAATGCGCTCCCGCACCACGGCTGCAGTTGGAAAGGGCGGTTGCACGGGCGGGGGAAGAGGGGAAGGTGGGAAGGGGACGGCTGGTTGAGAAGGGGCCAGGCAGGCAGGACAGCAGGACGGCGGCAGCAAGGGCAGGGCAGGGGTTGCGGAGGAGAACGGCAGCAAGGGCGGGGCAGGGGTGCGGAGCACGGAGGCAGCACGGGCAGGCAACACAGGCAGCTGGGCTTGGAGGGGTGCCGTAAGCAGGGCGTGGTGTGTGTGTCGTGGGCTTACAGGGCAAGGGCAAAGTGCGTGCCGGCAGCAACACCAGCAGCGGCCGGAGTGCCGGCAGCAGCTCCAGCAGCGGCACCAGCAGCGGCACCAGCACCAGCAGCGGCAGCAGCATCAGCAGAGGCACAATGAGTGGGGTGCCAACTCACGTACGGAGCCCGACGCAAACCGCTGGGGGAACTGCCGCTCGTATGTCTTGGCCTGCAGGGGACAAGAAAGGACCACGCAATAGTAACATGACTAGACTCTGAGTGTCTCATAGCCGCTGTGTAAAATATACTGGCCTGAGGGGAGAGGAAGGGGTTCCCACAGCGCGCAGCGCCAGGGCCACAGCGCCAGCCCACCCCCACCCCCACCCCCTTCCGCACTCACACGCCTCCCATGCTGCCACAAGTTTGAGGTGAACAGACGTGTCACCCACCGTCAGTCAGTCAGTTCTCATGCTACCACAGCATGAGAAGGCCTGTGGCCCCCAGGCGCAGCTACTCAGCAAGCAAGCAAGCAGGCAGGCAAGCAAGCTGTAGGCTTCCCACCTGCAGGTACTCGTGGTTGCGCTTGTACTCCACCCCCTCCTGGGTGATGACGCACAGGTCCACGTTGCTGCCGCTGCCCAGGTCGTTGAACACGCCGCTCCTGCACACATTGAACCAAGGCAGAGGGCCGGGGCACGAGGCGCTGGGAGGGGCGCACGCAGAGGAACAAGGGGCAGGCCCAGGTTGCTGCCGGTTCCCAGGTCGTTCAACACGCCGCTCGCGCACAGAGCATGGGGGTGGCAGGGTGCCAGCTAGGTGGGTGCGGGGCGTGGCAAGGCGCCAGGGGGGCTTGCTGGGCCCGGCAGAGAGCACAGCAACCACCTGTTCATCCCACACCCACGCCTGCGCCTGATGATAAACTGCTGATGCCCGTCTGGGCCACATGGTCCGTCCCCCCATGTGCCCATGTGACCCCTCCACGTCCCCAAACCAACCTTCCTGTTGCATGTGGCCAACCCGCAGCCCACTGCGGGAACACCGCTCCGCCCTCACACCATCCTTGTGCACCCACCGCCATGACACCCCCCCTGGCTTGTGCGCTCGTGCACCCTCAAACGACCGCCTTGAGGTGCAAATGCATGCACGCTCTCTTGTGTCAACCAACCCACCTGATGGCGCGTGCCACCAGGTCCAATGCCTCCTCTTTGCTCATGTCATCCTTGTACCCCGCCTCGAACACCGCCATGGCATTGAGGCTGCACAGAGGGGGGCAGCAGACGTACAACAGGGAGGCTGTGAGGCACAACAATCGAATGGAGGTTCATGCCATTCTTGTGCCCGGCCTCAAACACGGGCTTACAGTGGAGGCTGCAGGGCAGAGCAGGGAGCGCAGATGCGGGTGCAGTGTGCAAGGCGCAGCAGGGCAGGGCTGGGCTGTGCAGGATGTGAAAGGAGGCGCAAGCAGGCAGTGGGAAACAGCGCAGGGTGGCGAAGCAAAACTGAGCAGGCAACCAGCCAGGCTTCGACCGCCGCTGCCCACGGCTGCATCCGGGCCCAAAGCTGTGGGCATGCGGCAGACGGCGCACCGACAGTGAGGCAGAACAGCGGCAGTGCCTCATTGCTGTCGCATCGCGCTTCATGCCATGCAGGTGCCATGCAATGCGACCAACCAGCGCCTCACCTGCCGCTGCCCATGGTTGCAAAGGGGAGCGAGTCTGTGGAGCCGTGCGGGTAGACGGTGAACAGGTGGGGGCCCCGGAAGTCGACCCCGCCCAGCACAAGCGCCGCAGACACATGGCCCTGGTACCTACAGCACACACAAGGATGCGGTTGCACGGTTGTACACAACAGAAATTGCATGGAAGGCCAACTATCATGGAAGCTTGGCGCCGCGCGGCGAGCAGACGTATGCCCCCCATGTGGCCTCCACCCCCTCCACTAGAACGCACGTAGGCAAGGAGGCCATGCCCACCGCCTCACACCTGAACAGGTGGCTCTTGAGCAGCGTCATGGATGTGACCACCCGCGACTGCGTGCCCGTGGCGTAGCGGTGCAGCTCCAGCTGGCTCGCCACCATGCCCGTCACCTGCAGAGGCGGGGGGCGGGAGACTAGCAATGTGCGTAAGTGCACAAGCCTATTAACAAGTGCAAAGGTGAATTCTTGAAGACGGGGCATCGCAGTGGGGCAGCCCCAGCATTTAGCACCCATGCCCATCACCTGAGGGGGCATGCGTGTGTGCAGAGCGGAGAGATGCACGTGCCGCGGATGTGGGCGCGAGGCCGTGCAACATTCCCAACCGCTCTGCCCTGCTCATGGCCCCACAGTTTCCTCAGTCCACAATCCCCACCGCCGCCACGCCCCCACATAAGCTGCCACCCCGAGGCCACCCGACAGTCCCCTCCCTGGCCTCCACGCACATTCTCTGTGTCTGCTGCCGTGCCCGCCCCGCAGCAGTAGATGTTGGGCGCGATGAAGTGGATCTTCTCGCAGTTCTTGTCCGCCACTGTGGTGCCTGCTGTGGACCGGGTGTCTGCGCCTAGTACCACGCCGTCCTGCGGTAGTGCGAGGCGGGTGGTAGGGGACAGGTGGTGCAGCATGGGCGGAAGTACCGTGTGGAAGGTGGGCGGGCCGAGCAGGCTTGGTCGGTCGGGGCACAGGCGTGGCAAGTATTGACTGTGCAAGGCGGGTGCTGCATAGCCGATAACAGCATCTGCAGCCCTGCCCGGGTACGTTTGCTTGCTGCCTACAGCACCACAGGAATGCTCAGGCCGCCGGTGCGCAGCTGCGACGGTGCATCGCCGGGCAGGGGTGGCAGGCAGCAGCGGCAGCAGGTGCACCGGCCTGGTCACAGACTGCAGTGCCCCGACGCATGACTCCTCCCCTCATGCATCAGCCAGCCAGCCGGCCAGGACACAGCAAGCAGCAGCAGCTGCAATTGGCAGGCCCTGCTGCCGCCGCCACCGCCAGTGGCACCCCGCCTGATCAGGTGGCCCGCTCAAGTGCCTACCGTGCTGAGCCCTACGCACCTTGAAGATCACCCCGGCGATGGTGGTACCCGTCTTGGTGAAGCCCGGGTGCGTCACGCCCTTCTTCTCAAAGAACTCATTCCGCTTGCACAGGTCGAAGTTAAAGCCGCCCTGCTGCGCCATCCTGCCGCCCCTCCACGCTCGGCTGGCAAGCTGGGGGCTCTGGAAACGGCGATCGAGCGGTCTGGGCGATCGGAGTGGAGACTGGCACGGCTGGTTGGGCTGGCGATCGACGGCAGCTGTATATGTGTCGGGCGGGGGGTAGGCAGCCAGGCAGGCTCAGAGGGCCTCGGCAAGGCGCCTGCCAGCGCAGAGCAGGCCGAGCACGACATTTTGCCGCTGCCCCATTCCGTGCATCCATCACGCCTGTGGCTCGCTGCCAGGTATCCAAACCCTGCT
Organism: Micractinium sp. NFX-FRZ; assembly: GCA_029339195.1. Lineage (NCBI taxonomy): Eukaryota > Viridiplantae > Chlorophyta > Trebouxiophyceae > Chlorellales > Chlorellaceae > Micractinium > Micractinium sp. NFX-FRZ. The sequence continues at coordinate 260,795 of JAPTJF010000024.1, forward strand.
CCAACACGTCTCTGCTCCTTCCCTGCCTGCCCGCTCACTTCTGCCAGACACTTGATCGCACTCGTCTCACAGTCGCCCGCCGCCCCCTAGACTCTCCTCCAGGCGTCAGCGGCGAGTGGCACAGCCAGGATGACGGAAATCGTGGACCCCACCATACCGGTCGTCAAAAACATGCTGCTGCTGGACTCTGAGGGCAAGCGGATTGCGGTCAAGTACTTTACGCCCGAGATGTGAGCACAAGCGCCCCGCTGCAGGCCTCGCAAGCGCCCCTACTGCCCACAGCGACGCCACCCGCCACTGCACTACCGCCGGTGCCGCCCCGCGCTCCGCTGCGCTGCCTGCCCCTTGCCCCTGCTCTTTTGCACTTTCCCGCGTCCCTCAGCGTCCTGGTGAACTCTCTTGAAAGTTTTCTTTCGTGCAGGAACAGCGTGGCGTCGCAGGCCAACTACGAGAAGTCGGTGTTTGCCAAGACGGCGCGCACCAACGCGCGGGGGGAGGGTGAGCGTCGGCACGCAGCTTGGCTGGCTTGCTCTCAGCAGGCTGCGCGCCCGCGGCCCCTATTGTTGCTGGAGCTCCCGCTGATGCTGCCCCTGCTGCTGCAACTGCCTGCGTGCTGATCGGTGCTGCTGCTGCTGGTGCCGGGTGCTTGCTGCTTGTCGTCGCAGCCAGCACCCAACCGCCCATGTTGTGCCCGCCTGGTGCATTCCCCTGCGTTGCTGGGTGCTGCAGCCAGGGTTGTGAAGGTGGTTCGGAACTCATCATTCATGTGATGTCGTATCCGTGAACGTTGTTTCGTCCATTCCTTGTTTATTCTGCAGCAAACCGCGGTGTTGGTCCGCAACTTCCTCCCTCCCGACCATCTCAATGTACAACGTGCCCGTGTCCTGCATGCCTTCCAATTCCATGTGCAGACGAGACCATGGTGTTCGGCGCTGTGGTGGTGGTGTACATATTCTTTCCTGATATCCAGTCAGCAACTCACTGTGTGCCTTCACACCTTCCAATTCCGGGTGCAGCCGAGATCATCATGTTTGACGACGTGGTGGTGGTGTACAAGTTCCTGGGTGACCTCATGTTCTACGTGACGGGGGACCAGGACGAGAACGAGGTGGGTGGGCAGCTGAGGCAGAGGGGGAGGCACAGCGGGGCGGGGGGTGGTGCCACAGAGGTTGTTTGGAGGGTGGGCAGAGGGCCCCCCAGCATGCTCTACATCCACTGGGGATCAGGGCAGCACGGCAGGGATGGAGAGCCAGGGATGGGCGAGCAGCCGAGGGCAGGCCTGTGGTCCAGCAGTTATCGCGCAGCGCACGGAGAGCGGCGGGCGGCAGGTGCAGAGTGCGGGGCAGTGGCTAGCAGGCGCACTTGGAAGCGCTGCCCTGCCCCCCCACCGGCCGGCCCAGCTTCATGCGCCCTGACGTCCAAGGTTTCACATGCCCCCATGTACTGCCTGCCCTGTCCCGCAGGTGGTGCTGTACAGCGTGCTGCAGGCATTCTACGAGTCCATCAACTTGCTGCTGCGGTGAGGGGGCGCAGGGCACTTAGGCTGGGTCAGCGGGCAGAAACCTGTGTTTCTGTGCTAGGCTAAGCCTGCCGTACCCTTGCTAGAAACAGCCTGTGCGCAGCAACGTGTGCACAAGTCCATCAAACCTGCTGCTATGCTGAGGGCAGGTGGGCACCGTGGGTGAACCGGGCTGCTGACCAGGCCGAGCCACGGATGTGTGAAGGACTCGAAACTTCCATGACGCAAAAAGCACTTGCTTTGGTGCTGCAGGAATGCTGTGGAGCAGAAGGCAATGTGCTGAGAATCCGAAGCAGCGCTCCACCAATGTCAAGCCATCTTTGTATGCCCCATGTTGCTGCCGCAGGAATGCTGTTGAGAAGAAGACGGTGCTGGAGAATCTGGACCTGGTGCTGCTGGCCATGGACGAAATTGTGGACGGAGGGTGAGGGGGCAGGACGCATTCTTTGCTGACCATGTGGGACTCATTTTGGAAGGGCCTTGTATGCGGCTTGGTTCGCATGATGAGACGGGCAGGGGGGCGGCTGCTAGGCTGGCTGTGTGGTCCCATCTTACACCCACTCACCTTCCTGCCTGCCCCTGTGTGTCATGTCATGCTGCAGGCTGATCCTGGAGGCTGATCCTGGAGACGGACGCTTCCACTCTGGCCACCCGCATTGTGCACCCACCTCACGCCTGCCTGCCCCTGTGCGTCATGTTTTGAGCTCCCATCTTACCCCTTGTATTATCATGCTGCAGGCTGATCCTTGAGACGGACTCCTCCACGGTGGCCACCCGCGTGACGATGCGCCAGGACGGCGACGGCAGCCCCATGAGCGCAGACGCAGCCAACGTGAGGCCGCCCTGCCTGCTGTGTGGTGCCTTGCCTGTCGTGCGGTTGTGCACGGTGCTGGGTGGTGTGTGTGCGTGTGTTGGGGATTGGGGCAGGGTGGATTGCACGCCTACGGAATCAAGCACTCGACATATGCATGAGCTGGTGCTTCTCAGCGGCTGCACAGCATGATGTGCCCTGCTTGGGGGGCTGTGCTGCGCACTTCTGCGCTGCCAGCTGTCGTGCCGGCTGCAGGCCTGCCCGCACACGACTCGCGCTGGCTGGCCGCACGTGATGGCCTGCACTGCAAGCTGCGCAGCGCTTGTTAGCCGGTGCCGCATGCCTGCGCTGCCTCCTCCTTCGCTGGCTGCCACTGCTGCCGTGGTGCTGGGGCATGCCACGGCCTCATCCAACCGCCCGCCCCCTGCATCACCCTTTTTCCTGCCCCTTCGGCTTCCCCAAACAACACCCTTCCTGCCCCCTCGCCTTCCCCAAACAACACCCTTCCTGCCCCCTCGCCTTCTGCAGAACCCCGGCCTGGTGACGCTCTCGCAAGCATTCGGGTCCATCAAGGAGCAGGTGGCGCGGTCGCTACTGAAATGAAAATGCAACACCCGCAGCAGCACACACAAATGCAACACTTCACAACAGGCGGCACGCACGCGGCGGCCGCCGGCTGAAGCACCCCACACGTGCAGCTGGCGGTTGGGCGCTGCAGCACCGCGCGCAGCTCCGTTCATGCAGCCGGCCGCCTCCTTCCTTTCTCTGCGTGCCTGTTTGGCGCCCTCGCAGGGCAGCCTGGCGTGGACTGCTTTGCGCGTGCAATGATTGATTTTCGCTTTTGCTACCTCTGCCGATTCTCCTCCTCCATGGAGGCAGCCTGCCCACACTTGGAACCAACTTGTACTGGCCACCATCCCAGTCCACAGTGCTGCGTGCTCTTGGCCAGCGGCGGCAGCAGAGACCCATCCACACAGCCGGCACCGGCGCACAGAGCGTGGGTACAATTGCACAGTTGAGCGCAGGGCGCATTGCCGCTGCTGCGTGGCGCGCTTCTGCGCACAACAGTTGGCAGTGGGGCAGGGAAACAGGGGAGTGGGCTATGGCAGCGGAGGACCAGGCAACCAGCTGCGCGGCCAAGGCACAGACAAAACTAAGGGGGGATGGGTTGGGGGGCGGAAATTGAGCCGGGCAAGAAGGGAGGGAGCGCTCAGCGCTGTGTTGACTTGCGGCTCCAAAGCCAATACGGGTGGGTGCGATACAAAGCGGTGGAAAAAGTGAGCAGGTGGCGCTCATGGCAGGCGGCAGTTCCCGCGAGCAAAGGGGTTGTCTGATTTAAATTGACGGAGAAAAGGGTTGGTTCGGTTCGAAAACTCACAAAACACACTGATGGGAGGGATGGGCGCACGGGGGTGCACACAAGCTACGGTCTAAAATTGCACCAGGGGTGCGCTTGGGGGCAGTTGAGCGAGCCCCGCCGAGCTCCCTGGCCGAGAGGGAAGAAAGGGGGGCAAGGAATTGGCAGTGTGGGAGATCCATAAAGGGGAGGGTCTGCCCCGTCTCATACGTTGATCGTCGTCAAGAGGAGCGCAAGCGAACAAACAAACTTCAGTGGCTGAGGGGGGTGCGGCGCCAGGTGGCGCCGTCTCAGGTGAAAACGTGGGGTGGCAAGGGCGCCCTGGCGGGATGTCTCTAGGGCGGGACCACAGGCGGCACAGCGGAGCGGGCGCCCGGCGGCTGCGCTTCCAGGCAGTGGGGGGTAGCGCCATGGGGGTTCCGTAACAGCTTCCCCCCGGCGCCGCAGCCGCCTGTGGGAGCTGGGGTGCCAGGGTGGCATCAGCACAGCACAGCACAGCGTGCCACCTCAGTTGAGGTCCATGCTGGAGGCCGCGCTGCCCACGCTGCACATGCTGCTGACCGCTGCGCCTGCTGAGCTGCCGCTGCCATTGCTAATGCCGCTGCCGTTGCCGTTGCTCGCCCCGCCGTGGGAGGCCAGCTGCTTGGAGAGCAGCACCTGGTCAAGGGGCTGCTGCTCGATGCGCTCGCTCCACTGGAAGCAGCGCTGGATGGAGGAGAACCAGTCGGTGGTCTGCGGCATGGGGAAGAAGGACACATTAGAGGTAACAGGCGGCAATAGAGGGAGGAGCGCTGGAAGCTGTGCTGGACAGAGGAACCAGTCGGTGGTCAGCAGCATGGGGTCGGAGAGATAAGTGAGATAAGAAATGGGTAGAAACAGGAGCGCTGGAAGCAGCGCTGCATGCAGGAGAACCAGTCAGGGGTGTGCACAACAGGAGGGAAGGCTTGCAGTGAGTGAAGGGCTGGGGTAAGAGGGAGGAGCACCGGAAGCAGCGCTGAATGGAGGCGAACGGCCAGAGGGACAACAACACGTGCAGACAGAACACGCGCCTAGTCTGCGGGCCCTTTTACTTCTGGGCTCAGGGCTTGGGGGGCATGCGCGCGCGCGGACGGGCGGGCGGGCCAGAGTAACAAACTATCAAGCAACCAAGCAGTGGGGACCCACCTGGTCTGCGTGGTTGATCGTGGGCACCGGGTTGGGACTCATGCGCACGCGTATCGAGTCGCCCTGCACCAGCTCCCGGCTGTCCCGCCCGTCAAAGCAGACCACAGCGGGGCAGCGCGCGTCGGGGGAGATGCGCAGCTCCAGCTCAACATAATCCGGCAGGATGACGGGGCTGCAAGGGACGCAGGTGACATGGCAATAGTTAGTATGGGATGCGAGTAGCACACCTGCACTACCCATCAGCCCTGCACGTAGTATGGGCAGGATGACGGGGCTGCAAGGGGTGCCACGAATCAACAGTGATGTGTAGCAAGAGAAAAAGGGACAGAGGTGGGGATGCGAGTGCCGCACGTAGTCAGGCAGGATGACGGGCCTGCACGCAATGCAGGCGACACAGTGATGTATGTGAACGGGTGAGGCAGAGAGCAGGAGAGTGTTGAGGATGCAAGTGCAGCACGTGAGCCGGTAGGATGACGGGGCTGCACACCATGTTGTAAAGGAGTGAGCACGGAAGAGCAACGTCCACAGCCAGGCCCCTCCCCAGCAGCATCAGTTACAGTGGGTGGCTGCCCCTGCTGGAGGCGCTCAGGCTCACCGGAAGTTGAGGGAGTGTGGGCAGATGGGGGTGAAGAGGATGGCGGGCACCGAGGGGTGAACCATGGAGCCGCCTGCAGTGGGGAGGCAGGCAGGCAGGCAGGAGGCAGGGCAGGAGTGTGTGTGTGCAGTGCGGTGGGTGCAGGGGGAGGAGGAAGGGAAGAAAGGGAGGGACCAGGAGGGGTGCGCCATGGAGCCGCCTGCGGTGGGGCAGAGGCAGGCAGAAGGCGGAGAGAACGCAAGTGTGGGCACTGTGGTGGGTGCAGGGGGAGGGGGCCGGCAAGAGGCTGGCGGGGCAGAGGGGTGCATCAAAAAAATTGACTGCGAGGCGGCCCGAACGTCACACCAGCTGCATGTTTGGCGGGTTCAGGAAAGCGGAGTGCGACCAGCATGACACCATCAACACCACCCCACCTGCCCGCCCCACCTGCCGCCACGTTGTACGCTGTCGAGCCGGTGGGCGTGGCCAGCATGACGCCGTCCGCCTGCACCTTCGTGATCAGCTGGTCGTGCTCATACACCTGGAGAGAGAGAGAGGGTGAGGCAGGGGCAGTCCAAAGCAAGTGCGGGTTCGGGGGGGGGTCGTGGCGGCGCAGAGGAGGCAGGGTGGGGAGTGCGGGGCGTGCTCGCACACCGGCTGCTGCCATGTTGCCGCCTGGCCTGCCGCCGGGCACCCACGGCGCAGCAGTGGCACGCGCAGCCGAGGGAGTCGTACCTCGATTTTGGAGAGGTACGGGTTGGCACCCCGAGAGAGGACCACCTCGTTGAGCACCTCAAACGCCTCGGAGGCCTCGCTGGCGCCGTGCCTGCAGGGGGCAAGGACAGACACGCCACTTTCTATCTTTACAGATGTAGTGCAGTTAAAACAGATGTTGCGATTGTGCGTCTGTCCAGCACACTGTAGCCGCGGTTGCATCCTTTCTATTGATCACAATAGCGTGATTGCAGCCCGCTCCCCAGCCTCGCCGGAGCAGGCAGTGGCAGGCCGTGTTGCTTGTTGACCGCCGGAGCGCAGGCGCCGTCGCCGCTGCGGCCCCCAGGCCACACCCAGCAACAAGGCGGTCAGCCCCGCAGGCCAGACCCAGCAACAACGCAAGCAGCCCGCAGGCCAGACCCAGCAACAAGGCGGGCAGCCCCCCAAGCCACACCAGCAACAAGGCCGGCAGCCGCCCGCCCTCCGACCCCTACCTCCAGATCTCGCACTGCAGGCGCATGCGCAGCGTGATGTGCACGCCGCGCAGCGGGCTGGCGTCGGCCGAGGAGACGAGCTGGCAGGAGGCGAGCTCTTGGCAGCCGTGCACCACGTTGTGCAGGTGCCGCTGGTAGTCGGCGTAGCTGCGGGAAGGCGGAGCAAGAAGGAGGAAGGCAGAGATGGTGAGGGAAGGCAGGTGTGGAGGCAGTTGTGAGGGCAGTCGCGCCCCGCGTGGTGCTGGTGCTGCTGGTAGTCGGCACAGCTGCGGCACGGGAGATCGCTTTGCAACCAACGTTGACATTGCTACTGTGGCCTACTGTCGGAGGGCCTCGCCAGCTGTCCAACCATCCTGTGCCTGGCTCCTGCCCTCTCCACCCAAGTGTGGGAATGCGCAGCATGCGCGGGCCACTGTGCCCGCTCACTTGTGTGCTGTGAGGAAGCCCAGCGAGCCGAGCTTGAAGGAGATGATGGGGGGCAGGGCGGAGCCAAACAGGCTGGCAGCTGCAGCACAAGGGATGGGCAGACTTGGTTGAGATGCGGGAGGGAGGGAGGCTGGAAGGATTGATGGGGGGCAAGGCGGAGGCACACAGGCTGGCAGATGCACCACAGGGATCAAGGGAAGGGTGGAGTGTGTTGCTGTTGACATCAGCAGCCTGGAAAAAGGCGTGCGGCTGGCAGCGGGCACGGCGGTGCAGCTTGCAGCGCAGGCAGCCTGCAGCTGACTGACCGCTCTGCTTCTCGCCCCTGACCCTCCCTACACATGCACCTGACCCTCGCCCCACACCGTGCATCAAGCACCCCGCGAACCAGCCCAGGCAGCCCACCGTGCAGCAGGGTGCCGTCCCCTCCCAGGCAGACGATGAAGTCGACAAATGAGTGCAGCTCAGGCAGGTCCTCCGGCGCATAGCTGTCCACCCACTTCATGCACAGGCCCTCCTGCAGGGGTGCGGGGGTGAAGTGTGGGAACCAGGGCGGAGAGCAGGAGGCAAGGTGCTGCGGCGCATAGCATGTCCACCCACTTCATGCACAGGCCCTCCTGCAAGAGGGTGGGAGTAAGGGCGGATGGTCAGAGGCAAGGTGGTACGGTGCATACGTGCCCACCCACTTGCAAGCACAGCCCCTCCAACATGCCCGCCCCGCCCGCTCCTCGGTGCCTGACGCAACCTCAACCCCTGTGCTCCATTCACATGTTCACATGCCCCCCTCACTCACCAGCTCCCGGTAGTCGCGCGGCTTCACCACCACCCTTCATGCTCACCCCATTCCCACCTCCACACCCAAGCTCCGTCCTGCTCATGCATGATCATATATGCCCCCCACCCTCCCCTCACCAGCTCTTTGTAGTCGTGCGGCTCCACCACCACCCGCATGCCCAGCTCCTCCCCCAGGTAGCGCAGCACATCCACATACTCCTCCATCAGCTCATCCCCCAGCTTCTTCAGCACCATGACGCTGCAGGGGCAGGCAGAAAGGGTGAATTGGTTATTGTTGTGATTGATATGAATCAAGTTCTTTATTCATGTTTTCTTTTTTTGGGCACGTGCAGTGAGTAGGCGCCTCCATGGCCCAGATTCTTCAGGACCATGACGCTGCAGGGAGGGGAGGGGGCATGGTGTAGGCGAAGGAGGGAGCAGGGGAAAGGCGGCAGATGGTGGGCGCGGGAGCACCGCCCGCCACGCTGCATATAGAACTCCGCCCACCGCCTCCCTGCCTGCCCTGCAGCATACAGCAAGGCTGCTTGGGCAGCAGCAGCGGCAGCGGCGGCAGCAGCAGTCTGCCGACAGCCGCCTGGCGCGCCGCTGCGCCATTCCCGGGCCGGGCTGGCCGCCACATCCCTGGAAGTCGCATACGATGATTAGGCACAAGAGCAGCACGGGTGCAGAGGTCCCCAGGCTGCCTGCTCACCGGCGGGGGCGTGTCTTCCACACCAAGAGCTGCTGCTGGCTGCTGGGGCAAGCAAACTGCAAGTTGCCGCTGGCTGCACGGGTGGGTGGGGACAGGTGGGATTTGGGGGATGGGGCACGTCAAGCAGCGAACAGCAGGGCGTGGGGCAGGCGGCGACAGCTGCTTGGGGCGGGCCAGGCCCGGCGCAGAGAGGCGCAGAGGCAGGCGAGCACGGCAGGCACTGCCGCGAGCGCAGGCGAGCAGCCACCGCTGTTGCTTGCTTCAGAGCAGGCGAATTGCAGGTTGGCGGGCTGGCAGGCGCCGAGCAGATGTGGCGTGGATGGGCAGGCAGGGGCCGGGGCAAGTGCAAGGGGGAATGGCAGGCAAGGGCCGGCAAGGGGCACGCAGCGGCACGCACGCTGCACGGTCTCGCGGGTGCACGAGTGGCCGTCGCTGCGCAGCAAGTACAGCTCGCTCTTCTGAGGCCACTGCATGGCAGTGCGCTGATCCTGCTGCGTGCTGGAGCAGGGTGCCTCGCAGGCAAACCGCGGCACCTGCACCATGCTGCTGCTGCTGCTGCTGCTGGCGGGCACCGCAGCTGCCGCCAGGCTCGTGGCAGCGCCCGCGGCACTGCCGCCGCCGCAGGTGCCATTGCTTGAGCAGTCCCCGCCGGTCGCCGGGGCTGCCTCCGCAACGCAGGCCAGACGGGGACGCCGCTGGGAAAAGGCGCGGGAGTGCTGAGGGAGCGGAGGGGCGGGACTGCGCGCTCGGCAGCTCAGTCGGGAGACTTGCATGGCGCACGGGTGGTCTAACCCAACAGACCGCAGCGGGCGTCGAAGAGCGGCAGAGCGGCGTGAGGAGCAGGGGGGGGGTCGTCTCAGCTCAGGTTGTGCTCAGCGAATAGTCGCTTGCGCTCGCTGGCTGCGCCTGCAATTGAACTGCATGCACCCACAAGTGTGATGGGATGGCGGGTGTGGAGAGAGCGGGATGCGTTCCGTGCTGGCGAGGATCGCAACCTCTGAGCGTCGCTCAAGTACCAAGGGGCCTCTCCCTTGCGTTTTTTAGCTTCATTCATCCCACAATCAGGACATATCGAAATATAACATCGAAAGGCAGCAAAAAGGGGCGCCTTGCTTCGAGCTTGGTGCCTCTTAGGGTTTTTGCCCGCCGCCGACAGCGGGCGTGGCGTTGCCAGGCAGCAACACAATCCCACTAGGCCACAACAGCCACCACCAAAGTTCCGGTGCTCATGATAAGGTGGCATCGTTAGCAACACAGGTGCTGGTGAGGTGCCGCAGCAATCAGCTGCGCCGCTGCTCACGAGTGCTCGTCCTCCTCCGCCCTCCGCTGCTCCCTTTGCCCCTGCCCTTCCCCATCCCTCCCCCTGCCATTCCAGGGCTTGGACTCCGACTTCTTTTGTTGTTGGGCCCCCCTGGTTGGCACTCAATTGGATTCAAGTTGAATGTGCGCATCACCGCGTCATTCCTGTGATCGCACGCCGGACGTCAACCACTGCTCTCCCAGCTCCCTGCTCTGCTCTGGCTGTGGTGTGCCAACTCTTATGCTGTGCTTGGATGTTGCGCGAGGCGCGTGGTACCGCCATGCATACAGCACAACATATCAACTAATTGCACGCCTGGGCTTCTATCACGCCTCGCTGCACCACTCATCAGCCGCTACGCTGTGCGTTGCGCACGCGCCTCACCGGCCATCAATAATTCTGGCATCATGCCGCTCCGCCGTCGCTGCACCCGGCTGCGCCTGCGCCTCCCTAGCAGCCTGCCCACGGTCACTACGCCCTGCTTGCTCTCTCCTCAGTCCGCCATGAGCCGCTTAATCCAGGCAGCGGCCTGAGGGAAGTCCGCCAGCAGGCGCGCCTTGTCTCCAAACTCAAAGGCGGAGAACTCAAAACCTGCAAAGTGACGATGGGGGCGTGCGAGGTACATGCACTCGTAAGAAGCGCCTTGTGCTTGCACGCAAGTGCCGAGCGCTCACAACACGTGGCAAAAGAGGAAAGTGAGGTCTGTGTTTGTGTTGTTATATAAGAAGCACCGGGTTGCCAGCGCAGGCTGTCCAGCAGCAGCCTCTTGCCCGCCAGGGCCTGTGCCGCAGTGTTGCTGCAGGAAGCATAGACAGCCGGAACGAGCACGCAAGGCCTGGTGGTCCCCAGGCTTGCGCCGCAGAGCAGCCCACCAGCGCCCGCGCCCCAACCTCTAAAGGCCCACACGCCACACACAGCTGCTACCACGCCACACACAGCTGCTACCAACCCACACACAAGCGCCCCCCGCACCTACCTGGCGCCACAGTGCACCCCACCAGAGCCCAGTCCGTGGCATCCCCAGGCGCAGCTCCAAACCAGGTGTTGGGCGGCACCACGTGCTGCAGCTGCTGGCCGGCTGCCAGGTCACGCCCAAGCACGGTGGTGCGCACGTGCCCGGGCGCTGCTGCATCTAGCTCTACTATCGTGATGGGTCCGCCTGCAGTGGGAAAGGGGGTGGGCCAGAGGTGCGAGCACCGGTTAGCCCGACCTTGCATTCTGGACAAAAATCAGGACAAGCAGACGCCAGGTGGTTACTTTGCACGGTGGTGTGCGCACGCGCCCGGGGCTGCTGCATGTTTTTTAAAATTCACGACTTGGGACGCCTGCACTGCGATTGGGGTGACGCCAATGCAAGCAACTGCCTGCCATGGTCTGGATGCCAGCAGGGGCCAGCTGCCTTCAGGCCTTGATTGATTGGGCAGCCAGGCAGGCATGCTCGGCAGCAAGGTGGCGTGATGCAAGGCATGCCACTGCTGCAGGCAGAGGCAGGGTGCGCCACTGCAGCCAGCCAGATGTTCAGACTGGGAGCGCTTCCAGCCTGCCAGCCTGGGATGCGCACGCAACTCGTGCTCAGCACTGCGGGATGGTTTGCCTGGTTGCCGGGTTGCCATGCCGCATCCACCCCCCTGCAGGGCAGCTTCAGGTGTTGGCCCGCACCCACCCTCTGGAAGGCCCCAACTCCCGCACCCATCCATGTCCACACACACTTGTTAAAAAAACCCACCCCCCACCCACCCAGGTAAGCGTGCCAGCATTCGGAGGCGTCGAGCCTGTGCAGCTTTGACTTGGCCCCTCGGGGCAGCAGGTAGAGGATGGCTGTGCTGGCGCTCCGCCCGCCCTCCCCTGCCAGCTGTCGGCTGTCCCGGAACGTCTCCTTGTAGAACCCGCCCTCTGGGTGAGGCTCCAGCTGCAGCTGCTGGCGCAGCTGCTCCACGCTCGGCTGCAGTGCAGGGGGCAGCAGGCGGCGTGCGCATGGCGCTCAGCGCTGGCGGCGGCGCAGGCGGCGCAGGCGGCGCAGGCGAGCGAGCCAACGGCGGTCGGCGGCGGTGCCATGCAGCCATGTGATTTGGCGGCTATCTGGCACACTCAATTAGACATGTCTGGGGTTTGGTACCTCTGCCATGCTGTCGGTGGGCCGGACGAAGAGTGAATTCAGAGAACCGCCGCGATCGCCGAGTTTCTAGGAAGCACAGGGGCCAGGGTTGCCTTCAAAACGTCTATTGCGCAGCATACATATGATTGTGCGCAACATCAAACAATGCAACTCTCTGCGCAGAAGAAGAAGAAGAAGTATACGCGGTATGCGTGATTCGGCAAATGCCCGGGAGGAAAACGAGGGCGCAAGCCCAC
>JAPTJF010000025.1:0-199294 GCA_029339195.1 Micractinium sp. NFX-FRZ
CCCCCCCCCCTGTGTCTCCCCCCCCCCCCCCCCCCCCCCCCCCCCCCCCCCCCCCCCCCCCCCCCCCCCCCCGCGCCTCACCCTGGAAGCCGATGTCCACGCGCTGCACCATGTCTGCCAGCATGAGCCCAAACGCGCGCACCTCGTGCGCCTCGTACGGCACGGGGCCGCCCTTGTGGTAGGGGAAGGAGGCGCCTGCAGCGATTCAGAGAGCAAGGTTAGGGCAGGTGGCAGAGGCGAAGCAGTGGCTGAGGGCATGGGGCCGCCCTTGCTGCGGCAGGGGAAGGACGCGCCTGTTCAAAACCCACCGGCCCGTCCATCATGCTTGGCCATCGTTGCGTAGCGTGGGTGTGCCCCTCCTCACACCACGCCTCCCTCCTCACGCCGCCCACCCGCCCCCAGCCCACCAGCACGCCTCACCATCATTGCGCAGCACGGCATGCCCCTGCGCACCATGCCCGACCCCAGCCCACCAGCACGCCTCACCATAGTCGCACAGCGTGGCGTGCCCCTCCTCATCGGCCATCACGTTGTGGGCATACACATCCCCGTGGGCAATGCCCCTGCAGCAGGGGAGGGGGGCAGCAGGCGCAGAGAGGCAGTGAGGAACGTGTGGTGCCTGTGCTCCAACGCCCCCGCCGCCCCCGTGGCACCAAGGTTGGTATGCCACGCTGACCCAAGCTGCAGCAATGAGGCTACGACCTGCCAGAAGCGCTAGACTGTAACTGAAGCCCTCCCCAGCAGTGCCTGTGCTCCAGCGCCCCGCCACCCCAACAGCAATACATGGGAGGCCACCTGGGCCAACCTGCAGCAATCAGGCAAACCCACGCTGGCAGAAGCACTGCCTGAAGCTCACCGGTAGTGCATGTGCTCCAGCGCCCCCGCCACCCCGATTGCCACCCGCAGCACCCAGGCCAGGGGGAAGGTCTCGCCCGGCGCCCAGCGGCAGCGCAGCAGCGACTGCAGCGCAGGGGGGCGGGAGGAGCGCACGCAGAGTGGTGGGCATGCACCTGTGGCTTGCACCCTGCAGGATGCCAGCACATCTGAAGAGCAGAGGGCAGAGAAGCGCCTGGGCAGCGGGTCCGGCTGGGGCAAGGCATCGCAGCAGCCACCGGGCCCGCATGCAGCCACACATTTTGTTCACGACGCGACCACCTGCAGCTTTGGATTCTCAGCGGTGGGGCCGCCCCTCTGCGCACTACACCACCCCAGTCCCAGCCTAACGCAAGCGATGTCGCGACATGTGCATCTGGCACCCACCTGCAGGTTTGGCTTCTCAGCAATGGGCCGCCCCTCGGCATACTCCATCACCAGCCCCAGCGGCTCCTGCAGCTGCGCCACCACCCGCACCAAGTGGCGCTCCGACACTGCACGGGAGAGGGATGGGGGGAGAGGGGGACGGGAGGCACTTGTCGAACAAGGGAACGCTGGGATGCTAGGCTGGGTGCCAAGGCGTGGTGGCAAGGAGCTGGCCCTCGCACCCGCCAGGTGGCGCTCCGACACTGCAATGCAGCACAAGGTGGGAACGGCAGCCGAGCAGGGAGGGTCGGGAACGAGGTCGACACAAACCATGCCAGGGGTCCAGCGCCGGCACACGCCCTGCGCTGGCCGCCGCTGTGCGCATCACCCACTCCAGCGCTGGCCACACTTTGCAAGCCCCACAGTCAAAGCAACGTCCCCCACAACCCAAAGCCCACACTTAACACCCAGCCGTTGTGCCCACCACTGAAGGAGATGGCCATCTCGTCTCGGCTGTGCCCATCGGGCGAGCGGGAGGCCACAAATATCTTGACCGCCACGCGCCGCCCCCGCCAGCAGCCCAGGAACACCTCGCCGCTGGCGCCGTCGCCTGCGGAGGCCGCAAGAGAGGGCAGCAGCAGCTCGTTTCGGAGGGGCACCCGCACGCAGGGCTGCAGCCGTTGGTGGCGTGCCGCACGCAAGCAGGAGTGCACTGTGCAGAGCAGGCAGAGCACAGGCGAGCACCCAGCTTCCTTACTTCAAGCCACGCTGCACCAAGGCACAACATGCGCGTGTTCCCAGCTTGATTCCTCAGCACCTACGCTAACCCCCAATATAGCACTGGTGATGACCCCACCCACCCACCCAGCTTGCGCCCCATGACTCCATGCGCTTGGCTCTCTCCCTTGGTGCTACATCAGCCCACACTCGCACTCGCACTATTAAAAAAACCCGCCCACCCACCCAGCTTGCGCCCCATGGCCAGGTGTTTTACTGGTGATCACCCCACCCACCCACCCCGCCCACCCACCCAGCTTGCGCCCCATGGCCAGGTCTTTGAGCTCCACAGTGGGCGGCTTGCGGGGGGAGATGGCGCGGCAGGCGGGGTTGCTGGCCAGGCTGCAGGCGCACGCGGGGGAGGGAGAGAGTTAGGGGTGTTAGGGTTTGGGGAATCAACATCTTGTTGTTGGGGGTTGCTGGCCCAGGCTGCCGGCATGTGTGGGCGGTGCAGGGGAGGCGGCGGAGCTTGGGAGATGGGGAGGCACTGGGGCAGGTTGCCGTGCAGGCAGCAGCAGTCATGACCAGGACCAGCCCTCCGGCCCGCGGCCCGCGGCGCGCCCGGGCCGCCCCACACCCTCACCTCATCCACGCCAGGCGGGGCGCATCTTGCAGTGCGGCAGGGCCCCACCCCTGCCACCTCACAGCTCGCACCCTCACTACCCCTCGGCACCACAAACACTGTAGCCCCAGCTCTGGCCCTCACCTCATCCACGCCAGTTGGGCGCGTCCTTTGAGGCAGCTGATGCCTCCTCGACTTCCCAGCTGCTGCTCAACACAGCGCACCCTGTTGCCCCAGCTCTCGTCCTCACCTCATCCACGCCAACCGGGGCGCGTCCTTCAGGGCAGCGGGCACCTCTGCAATCTCGCAGGAGGCCACGCGCAGCATCTCCAGGCGCGGCAGGCGGCCCAGCTCCGCCGGCAGCCCCTTCAGGCAGTTGAAGGAGGCCTGCAGAAGCGGGAGGGGGGAGGTGCACCAAGTAGGGGCCCATGGGTGGCAAGGGGATGCAAGTTGGGCGCGGGATGGGTGGTGGGTGAACTGCACTGGTGCGGTGCAGGTGGGAGGCGGCCCGTGGGGTTGGTGAATGATGGGGGGTGGGGGTGAGAAAGGGGAGGAAGGGCTAAGGAGCATGGGGCAAGGAGGCAAGGGGGCAAGCGGCATGTGGGCACAGGCCCCCTGGACCCATGCAGCGGCACAGCTGCCCCCTGGATTGGTACAACCTTGCCGGCTCAACAAGCAGTCAGGTCACCAGAACACAAGGCAGGAAAGAGCGAGGCAGCACTTGCCTGCAGCGTGACCAGCGATGTCATCTAGCCCATCAGTCAGAGAGGCAAGCAACGCAGCAGGACACAACAAGCGCCCACAAGAAGGAGACCAACTGCTTGCCTGCAGCTTGACCAGTGACGTCATCTGGCCCATCTCAGGGGGCAGGCTCTCAAGCAGGTTGTCTGCCGGTGGGGCGAAAAAGCAGGGGGGGAAAGGGAGGAGGGGTGGGAGGCAGGGCAGGGCGGCAGGGAGGAGCAGGGGTGACCACACACACCTCCGCTCCATCAATCCGACCCGCTTGTGAGCCAATCCCGGCCAGCGGCCCTCCTCACTACTTACACTCCACACCCTGACCTCCCCGACACAACCACCCCGCCTGGCCAGCACCCACCGGTGAGGTAGAGCTCGACCAGCGAGCGCAGCTGGCCCACGCCGGGGGGCAGCGCCACGAGGCGGTTGTTCTTCAGCCCGGCACGCAGCAGCGCGGTGCAGCCGCCAATGGTGGGGGGCAGCTCCTCCAGCCGGTTGGCCATGGCGTTCAGGTACCTGCAGGGGGGAAGGGAGGAGAGGGGAAGAGGGTGTTGCAATCGGATGCCTGAAGGAGCAAAGGCAGGTGTTCACGACAGCAGGCCTGGGCATGAGGTTGACACCCTCGCCAGAAACCCTGACAGCGTGGGCCAATGGAGGTTCACCAGGGCAACCACAAGATGTGCCGCCGCCAGGGGGCTGTGGGGCAGCAGGCACAGCAGGCACATCACACAGCACAGGGCTGGGGCCAGCCAGCGTGCACCCACTTGAGGGATGTGAGGGCGCCCAGGGAGTCGGGCAGGCGGGTGAGGCTGTTGCTGGACACGTCCAGATCCTCCAGTGCCTGGCAGGGGGCGGGGAGGGGGCAGACCAGGCAGGTGGTGGGCAGTGAGTGCGGCGGGTGAAGGCGGCTGCTGGTTGTGGTTGGAGGGGAGGACACAGAGTCGACACGCACCGGTCATGAGGGATGTGGGGTGAGGGCAATGCAAGAACGGAGAGACAGTGGGTGGGTTCTCGTGCACACCACGCTGGCTGGCAGGCAGGCGCCCCTCGGCATCACGCACGGCAGCGCCAGCACCGCCCTGCCGCGCCAGCAGCAGCCCGTGCATGCCGTGGCGTGAGCTCGATGCACTGCATCGCCAGGCTGCGGCAACACGCCCAGGCATGCGTTTCCTGTACATGGCATCGCCACAAGATCGACGTCCCTAACCCCAATAGTTCCGTGTTGCAGCACCCCCTACCACTACAGCCCTCTATTCCAATGGCTGGACAAGCACACCTGCAGCTTGCCAATCTGCTCAGGCAGCGATGTGAGCACGTTGCCAGACAGATTGAGCCTGCAGGGCAGACAGGGGGGATGTGGGGCAGGCAGCCATGGCACGGGCAGGCAGGCGTCAGGTGTGCATGTGGGGAGGCGGGCGTGCAAGCACGGGTCGGGCTGGTTGGGTGCCCTTAAAATATCAGATCGGGCAGCGCCAAGTGTTGTGTGCTCGCATGGTTTCAAGCCACCCGAAATCAAATGCGATGCTTCGCCACCGTGCAAGCAGTGCAGCGGATGCCCTGCCCCGCCATGAGAGGGCGTACACAGCACCCCCGGCCCGCCAACTGCCACCCAACCGCCGCCGTCGACCGGCTGCCCGCCCCGCACCACCCACCGTGTGAGAGCCGTCAGGCGGCTGATGGCGGCGGGCACTTCTGTGATGGCGTTGCCTCGCAGGTCTAACTCCTTCAGCTGGCGCATGGCACAGATGGCAGCTGGGAAGGCAGCTAGCTCGGCACCTTGGCTGGTGACGCATATGCTTTGCACCGATGAGCCCAGCAGACCGCCCAGCAGCGGCACGCGGCAGCGCTGCAGCTGGGCCAGCGAGGTGATTGCTGTTGGCTCATCCTCCTCGTCTGCAGCTTCCTGGCCGGGCTTCGCTGCATCATCCTCCGCTGCGTCCGCCTGCTGCCGCCGCCGCCGCTGGCGGCGCACAAGCAGGAGGACAGCGAGGCCGGCGGTGCCGGCTGCCGCCGCTGCCACCGCCGTGGCCGCCTTTCTGTTGTCGCGCAGGGCATTCTCCAGCCGCGACTCCTGCTCGGCAAGGGTGCCGCCCAGCGCTTGCAGCGACGCGTGGACGTCCGCCAGCGGCGCCACAACAGAGGCGCCTTCCATGGTTACCAGAGCCTCTCAAAGCGATGCAGGTTGAATGCAAGCGGCAGGGGTGCAGGCTAGGGGCCGTCCAGTGCCATTTACTGGGCGAGAAACACCAGGCGCCAGCACGGCAGCAGGAAAATTGCAAAACCCGCGGCAAACAGCCTGGTTTGATTGCCTTTCATCATGCACATATTTGCGTGGTCCGTTTCTGGGGTCGGCCGCTGGGTGGGAGGTTTAGCACCGTCCCAAGGCGCACCTGGTGCAACCCGCCGTTGGGCACTGCCAACCACCGCCCCTGCCGGCGCCCTGGTTCACCCTCCTCAGATCTCCGACTTGATCAGGTTGTGTAACATCGACAGTGGTAAAGCTTCCTGACACATCTGGCATACTCAGCACGCCACAGCTGTGCAGTTGAAAAAAGCGGGTGGTGCAGAACACCCACTGGACAGGAGGCAGGTCGGCTTAACAAACAGCACTAGCAGGCGGGGGACATCATGCAGCGATGGCAAGCTTGTTAGACTGCACCCGCATTGTATCCCCACTGGCCGCTGTGCAGCACCCGTGGTTGCATCACTCCCGCGTGCTGCTGCATTCACGGCACGCATTGCCCGATCAAGGCATGGGCGGCGGGACGGTCCCAGTGCCGGCAGCGGCATCGGCCTGGGCGGCGGCCTGGGCAGCGGCCTGGGCGCCGGGCGGCAGGGCGGCGCCTGAGCAGCGAGCGCAGGTCTTCAGGCAGTAGGGTCCAGCCGCCACCTCGGTGGTGTTGCAGACGGCCAGGGCGCAGGAGAAGCCGTCATAGGGAGGCTTGTCGACGCAGGCACCTGCGCGGGGGTGGAAATGGCGGGTGAAGGAGAGGCGGCAGCTTGGTGGATGATTGGAGAACACATGCAGGGGGTCGATGGGTGGGAGGGAGGGCCGGCGGGTGGGCTGCATGGGAAGCATGCGGGCTGATGGTGGGCAGCGTGGAGGGCCGGGGGGAGGTGGCCTTGAAGTTGTAGGCGGAGAGCGGCGAGGGTTAGGTGGACAGCGGCAAGGAGCGGTCAACTGCAGCCGTGGGGAAGGAGGAGGCAGGGAGCACGACGGGCAGGCGGGCTAACAAGAAGGCTCAGGCATACAACGCCGGCATTCAACCGCTGCCGGCAAAACCATCCTGCCCACTGCTGGCTGCAGGACCCACTGGCGCAGGAGGTTGAGTTGAGGTTGCGGGGCCAAGGCCCCCTGCAGACGACCACAGGCACCACTCACCGCCGCAGCGGCCACATGAGGCCAGGCAGTAGGCGCCGAGAAAGATGAAGTCGGAGTCTGCAGAAATTGATGGTTGAAAAAGTGACTAACGTCAATATGAAAAGGAGGACCTCCAGCAGGGCTGGAAGCAGCAGAGGTAGATGAAGTCGGAGTCTGCAGGGAGGGAGGGAGGCAGGGGAAGGGAGGGCGGTGGAAAGTCGCAGGGTCAGGGAGGGGCTTCGCGGAGGATCGGGCAGGGCCCGCTCACCGCGCTGTGCCGAAAGTGCCCCGCCGCCACGCGCCGCCCCGCCCCGCCCCGCCCCATCTTCACGCAATCCCTCAAAGTGGAAGCTTTGCCGCGCCCCACCCCACTCACCGCACTTGCCGAACTTGGCCTGCTGGGCGCAGTCGTAGAAGGTGCCACCATCCACAGGGGCGGGAGCGATGTCGGTGCAATCAATGGAGCGCTCTGCAGGGAGAGAAACGGAAGTTAGGCAGCGGGGCAGTTGAGCGTGCCCGCCAGAGGGAGGCGGGAGGAGGGCTCGGAAGTGTGCGGCAGGGGCGGGCAGGTGGGCAGACAGGCCGGCGGGCACTCAGATGGGCAGGCAGGTGGGAAGGCAGGCAGGCAAGCAAGGGGGCGGTCGGGCCAGGACTTGGCCCATGCACTGCCAGCCTGGCCCACCACCGCCGCCACTAGGTGTCGGCCACCGCCTGCACCCGCTGTTATCCCGATCTTTCTGCATTTTCTATTTGTAACAGAAGAGGCGTGGCGGCGGGCTGCCATCCCAGCACCAAACCCAACATCCAGCGACCTTGCGCTCACCTTCGGTGGTGAGCGTCTTGCAGGCGGCTGATTCGGCGGGGCCGCGCACGCAGGCATCCACCTTTTGCCCCACTTGGCTCACGCCTGCCACCTGGGCCCCTGGCCCTGTGGCAGACTGCTCGGTGCGGGCCACGCCAGGCCCTGCCACAGCTGAGGCGGAGGCAGACCGGCCGCCGGTGGCCTGGGAGACGGCAGAGGAGGGTGCTTGGTTCAGGTGGCGGCCTGCGCACGGGGGAGGGGCGGCGGCAGGTCGAGGATTCACAGTTGGGTGCGGCGGCGGCTGGGGCGGCAGCACAACAGACGGGGGGCGGGCGGCGGCAGTGTCTTGCACCCCCAAACCCCCGGTGTTTGCCCCCGGGGCGCTTACCCGCCCGCAGCTTGGCTAGGCTATCGCGAAGCAGCTGCTCCGTGCGTGCGTCCGTGCTGCAAGGCGAAGGAGGGGAGCAGGCAGGGTGAGCGAGCCAGCAGGCGCAGGGACACCGACGGCCTTGGCACCTTTTCCCGACTCACTTTGGACGCGCAGAGGCTGCTACCAGAACAACGCAGAGGGCGAGCAGGCAGGGAAAGGCCCGCATGGCTGCCGAAGTGTCGATCGGGCTTGTGACGAGTGTCGGGGAGCCAGAGCAGGAGGGGATGCTCAGGCAGAGTGATATCGGAGACCGCGTGAGGAGCGAGCTAAGGGAAGCCTTCGCCAGGAAGGTTCATTCCTCCTGCATCTCACCACCTGCCCGCTGGCTCTTGGACGCTGCGAGGGGATTACCGCGTTGCGACCTAGCCCGCCGTCCTGGAACCATCACGGCGTAACACGGCCCAGAGCCCCAGGTGGGGGGAACTTTGAAAGCGGCCGCTGCAAGGAAGGAGTTGCGCCGCTGGCCCCGCCGTCGAGCAACGTGCATCGCATCCGGATGCATGCCTGTTTGCGCTCATCCATCATGGCCCACCAACCTGCACTTGACACCTGTAAGCTGTCATAACCTGGAGAGTGGCAGCTGTAGCCGCCGGCAACAGGCGGGAGTGAAGACGTCCTGCACTCGCACCGGCACCCGTGCCGGCACCGCCTCTTCCTCACCAGCTAGGCATCTGCGCCAACTCACCCAACCTGCTGTCCATTGTTGATGGAGACTTCAATGTAAGCTCAAAATGCTATGACAATAAGATGGCGCCATGCCACTTGTGCCAGCGGCAGGGGACCGCCGGCGGCGGTGATGCCAGCTGGCAAACCCTCGTTCCCTTCTGCTTGGCTCGCTGCCTGCACACCTCATCTTGCACATCTCTACTCCAACCTCCCACCGAGCCTAGCCCTCTAGAAGGCGCGGCCTCATGGCTTCCTACAGATATTGCAGGTATGTGAGGGTTTTGACTGGTCTGTAAGAAGCAGAACGCGCACCCAAAACGGGTTCTCTTATTCATGCAGGCAGAAACAGCCTGCGCTCTCCCCTTCGCACCTGCAGGGTCCCACCCTCCTGCAACAGCGCCGGCTTCGTAGCTAACAGGCTAGCCGGCGCACCGCTACACTCCCAAGGTGTGGTGAAACAGCGGAGGCTCGCTGGGGACCACTGCAGTACCCTGGCAGTGAACGGGCGGCAGGCGCGGCGGCGGCGGCGGGCACCCGCCTGCAGGGCCAGGCAGAGCTGCGTTTGGCGCCCCTGTCCCGATCTGATGTCTGAGTTGCGGTTGTGAGGAGCATCGGCGGCCATCAGCATCAGTGTCCATTGTTGGGTCCGCAATCTAGCACTCGTAACCAGCTGACCCGTCCCTCCCTGCGTTGCTCGCAGGCGGCCGCACGGTGGTGCCGCTGCTGCACCCGCAGCAGCACGGCCTCCCCTTCCTCCTCACGCTCGAGCTGCACGCCGCACCCCCGGCAGCGGCTGCCATCGCGCCGCCACCGGCAGCGGCCCTCGACAGGGGGCTGTATGCACTCCACTATGTGCTGGCAGGCAGCGGCCAGCTGGTGCGGGCGGCAGGCGGGGCGGAAGAGCTCCAAGCAGGGGATGCTGTGCTCATGCACAGCGGCGCCGCAGCCTGCCGCGCCACTGCTGCCGCAAATGGCGGCAGCAGCAGCGGGTGGGGCGCCGTAGGCAGTGGCGGGGACGCCGGTGCCGGCCTGCCAGCAGATGCACCCTGGCAGCTGGCGGAGCTCGTTGCCTACATGCCCCGCCAGTTGTTTGAGCAGCAGGCACAGCAGGCACAGCAGGGGCAGCGGCAGGCGGCAGAGCATCAGGCACGGGAGCAGCTGCTGCGCGCCGGCAGCCTGCAGCCGCTGCTGCTGCCTGGCATCAGTGGCGGCGGGGACGGCGGCGGCAGCAGCAGCGGCAGCAGCGAGGCGAGAAGCTTGCCGGCAGAGTTTCTGGATGCGCTGCTGGCGGGGGCGCGCGACACCGCACGCCACGCGATGGCGCAGCAGGAGCAAGGGCCGGAGCCAGGGCTGGGCGCCGGGCTCAGCGCCAACCCCAGCAGCGCCCCCAGCAGCAGCAGCAGCAGCAGCAGCAGCAGCGCGCCCACTGGCGGTCTTACCTTGTCGGACGTGCTGCCGCCAGTGCTGCGCGCGGCGGCCACCAGCCTGGCGGCCTGGTGGAGTGCCCAGCAGCAGCGCACCTGCCCCGTCACCAAACGGACGCTGGCAGAGCTGACTGCCTTCCGGCTGCCCAACCAGACCAACCGCTTGGCCCTGCAGTTCGACCCGTACTCGCGCCCTCAGGTGGGGCAAGGGGCGGGGGCGCAGCGGTTGGGCAGTGGGTGGTAGTGGGGGAGGGGTGGAGGTTGGGAGTTAGTTGGAGGTCCGTGCTGAGTATGTGGGTGGGGATGTAGGAGGCAGGAGATGAGAGGTGCGGCAGGTAGAGAGAGGTGTGGCGCTCCGAAGTGTGGCAGGTAGTAGTTGTGCGGCCACTCACGTCCAACACCCCATCGGCCTGCCCCTGTCGAGCGCACCCCTCCCCTCCCCCACTGCCCCCCTCCCCTCCCCCGCCCCCCTGCTGCCGCCAGGTGCCCTTCATCTCGGGCATCGAAGTGTTTGAGCGCGGGCACCGCACCACTCCGCACGTGCACCCACAGGCACACGAGGTGTTCTTCATCCTGGCGGGCCAGGGGGAGGGCTTCTGCGGGGAGCAGCGCTTCCCAGGTGCGCACACAGAGCGTCGGGACGGGCATTGAACAGGGTGTCGCCTGCCTTTGGGGCAGGGGGAGGCCGTATGCGGGGAGGAGCAGCAGGCGCAGGGGGGGCGTGATGCTGAGGTCTCTCAGGGCTTGATTGTGCGTGTTGTGGGTGCTGGGGCATGGGGAGAGGTTGCATACCGATGGCCGCGATGAGATGCATAGGCGGGGCATGGCCGGGCACCCCGTCAGCACACACCTGCCCGCTCGCTCTGCCGCCATATGCACTCATCCTTGGTCACCACCCTGTTCCACTTCATTCAGCCTCCCTCCTCCTGCCTCCTGCCTTGACTTCCTTCATTTTTCTTTCCTTCCCCCTCCTACCCCGTGCAGTGGCGGCCGGCGACGTGGTGGTCTTCCGCCCAGGGGCGCTCCACGGCATTGACAACAGCGACGCCTCCCGCATGTACTGCCTGGAGGTGAGCTGGCGGCCTGCATGTACTGCCTGCGGGGTGGCGGACAACTGCAAACACTGCGCCCTTTCTTTTCGCCTCCCCTCCATCCCTCCCCTGCAACTGCTTTGCAGCGACCGACTCCCCTCCCGCCCTGCCCGTGCCCTGCTCCCCCCCGCTTGGAAAGCTGACCGCACCTGCCTCCTCCCCCCTCCCGTCGCCCCCCTGCAGCTCATGCTCCCAAACGAAGCTTTTGCTGAATACGTGAGGACGGGGGAGGACACTGGGAGGCTGTCCAACACAGACATGTGTGTGCTGGCCGCCATTGGCTGCCGGTAGCGGCGTTTGTAGCGGCCATCGGCTGCCGGTAGCAGTGTGCTGGCCGCCATCGGCTGCCGGTAGCGGCGTGCGTCGCACACGGGCGCCAAACGCCGCCGACGTCGCGGGTGCCAAAGTTGCGTGGTTCCCAGCATCGGCATGTGTGTGTGCTGGCAGCCACTATTGGCTGCAGCTGCAAGAGCTGCAAGTGCATTCCAGCTGCTACATAGTCATGAATCACGACTTTCAGACTTATCAGGCCACCCGCTGCCATGAGCTGCGTGTCCCTTCGTCCACATATTGTCTTGCGTCCCTTTGGCTTACAATGTCCCTGTCGTTGATGACCCCTGCCTGACTGTTTTAACGCCCTCGCAGCTATGTGCCTGCTGTTTTGTATCCAGCTCACACCCTCGCAGCTATGTGCCTGCTGTTTTGTATCCAGCTCACGTCATCCAAGCTCTCCAATTGCATCTGTGTAAGCAGCCCTCTCAGAAGAGAACGCCAGGCAGGCAGCGGGCAACACACAGCACACCTTCCTGCCAGCTGGTCTCGCACCCTTTGGCAGAGCTAACCCCACGTCTCCAACACCCCCCTTCGGTTGGGAGCGCTCCCCATCCCCGGCACGCCTTCTCCGCCACCCCCAGGCGCTGCCCCATGCTCTCTTGGTTTTTAAGTTATTACCACGTCAGGGAAAGAATGTGCAAGAGGGTGACGCTCGGCGGAAGGGTCGGTGGCGGGCATAAGAGCGGTGGCTGGGGGGTTGCTGCTGGTGGTGGGTGGGGTGATACGCATGCAAACCAGTGCAAGCAAGGGGTGTGTGTGTGGTGTGGTAGCAGGGACATGTACAGGGCTCCAAGGCGGTGGCGGGCGCAAAACAACGGCAGCCCCACGTCACAAGTCGGGGGTGCAAATCTGTTTAAACCAACAGGGGGTTGGGGAGCGCGCGCCGTCACCTATGGGCAAACAAGCTAACGAGACGACGGCGCTCCCGCCCGCCAGGCAGCGCTGGCTAGTGCTGGGCCGGCTGTCTACTTGTCCATCTGGGCAGCAATCAGGTCGGCGGCCTCCTGCAGGCCACAGGGGAAGAAGGGGACCGAAGGAGGGAGGGGAGCGGTGAGGAGAGCCGTTGACGGGACAGAGGAGCAGCAGGGTGACGTGGCACAGATGCGGCAGCGGCAGCAGGCAAACATCATCGTTTGCAGTGTAGCAAGGCAGGCGAGACGACAAGAAGGGAGGCCGTCTACTGCATTCAAGCCAAGCCAGCTTGCCCTCATGTTCGAACACTGCAGCAATCGAGGCTTGCCTGCACGGTGGAAATCTTCTCGGCGCCCTCCTCGTCCAGCTGGATGTCAAACTGCGGGAGCACAAAAAGTGCGCCAGGACGGCGAGTTCAGTGAGTGACGCATGAATGGGGAGTGCGTTGGTTGGCTCGCAGCGCACGCGAGGAGGAGCACGGGCCGGCGCGGGGCCGGGTCGTGTGCACACCCCCACAGATCTTCGCTGCGTGCCCTCGAACACTCTGCCCTCCAAAACCAGGCTCCCCGCCTTCCCCCCACCTCCTCCATACCCCTGCCAGCCCCCCAGGCAGCTCTCTCCCGCCCCACCTTCTCCTCCAGCGCCATCATGATCTCCACGGTGTCCAGAGAGTCGGCACCCAGGTCCACAAACTTGGAGTCGGCGGCGACCTGCGCACCGAGGGTTGTTCAACCGTGGAGGGGGAGGGCGAGGGGGGCGGGCCGCGGTGAGCACAGGGGGCAGAGGTTCGGGGGGGGAGGTGGAGGGGCTGGGCCTGGAAGCAATGGGCCTGGAAGCAATGGGCCTGGAAGCAATGGGCCTGGAAGCAATGGGCCTGGAAGCAATGGGCCCAGGCGGTGGCGGCTGGCGCTGGAAGAGGGATGTATGAGCGGACGGGCAGAGAGGCGGTCTGGGCGCTGGACGGCTGCCGTGAGTGGCTGCCATGCCTTGCACAGAGCCGGAGCTGTACAGTTCAGGCTGCGCCAAGAGCGCTAAGAGGCCCAATGTTGAGGCTGGGGGGCTGCGCTCGGCTGCCCACACGGATTGCGTGGCATACGCCGTCGCCGCCGCCTGGCACGGCCGCAGGCACTCTGCTGGGCTCCAGTTTGCTGCAGTGGCTGACAGGGCGCCTCCCAAGGCACGCTGGCGCCCTCAGAAGGACTGATCACAGCATTGATCGCCTTGATGCTTTGGGTTTGGGGCTGCGGCGGCGGCTGTTGACCGGCAGCGGCCGGCCGGCAGGCGCTCGGACGAGCCCACGGGAAACCCGCTGCCTGCTGCTCACTCCTGGCCTGCGCGAACCCCGTCACATGTGCTCCAACCTGGCACAGCCTATGAAAACAGCAGTGCTTCTGCCTGCAACCCACGCGCCAGGCTGTAGGAGCAGCGGGTGGCGGAGGCGGTTGCCTGTGCGCCCGCCCCTGCCCACCCACCCCGCGCGGACACCCACCTTGTCCAGGTCAGTGCCCAGCTGCTCGGCGATGATGGAGCGCACGTCGGACAGCACAGCGGCCTTGTCCTGCAGCCAGAAAGTATGGAGGAGGGCTCCCAAGGTCGGCAGAGAAAGGTGGGCAGGTTGAGGCATGCTCGGCCTCGTGTGCTCTCAGGCGGCGCGGCGTCCCGACTCACCGCTGCGGCGCGCACGATCATGCGCTGGGCGCGCATGGCACGGGGGGCCTTGGCCTGCAGGCGATGGAGCAGCAAGCGGGGGAAGGTCAGCCCGGCACCCAGTGCCAACTTGGGAGATAGACCCCCTGCAGCACGCCCCGCTGCCTCAGGCTCCAGCCTGAGCTACATCACTGGTGGTCACGGCCGGCATCGCCGCAATGAGGTTGCACCGGCACCACAATTTCACCTGGACGGCCAGGGGGCGGGACAGGGCCACGCGGGAGGACAGGGCGGAGGCCATGGTGTCTGTCTGTGTGTGATCGGGTGAACGAGGGAGAATGGAGGCCGATTTTCATGTGTAGCGGCAGTCTTCACAACCCACACCACGCAGCACGCCAGGCACCCCGGGATAGGGGAAGTGCTGATGCACAATGCATGCCGTTGATCACTGCCGCCACCTGCCGAGATGCAATCCAAGGCCAGCAAGCGGCCTGCGACGCCCCGCTGCCCGCCATCATGAGGCCCAAAGTGCGACGAGGAGCACTGTTACACTTGCCAAGAGGGCAGGGGGGCAGGCAGGTCTAATGACAGAGAGAGGAAGGATCAGGGGAGCGAAGTCAGCTCGGAGTCATTGGCGGTGTTGCCGGTAGGCTGGCGGAGCAACCGACTGGTCGCCGCCGCCACTGCTGGCGGCGGGACACAACCGAGCGAAGAGGGGGACAGATGAGAGGCGGGATGCTGGTGACGTCTGCACTGCGGCCTGCCGGCAGATCAAAACTCGCGGCGCCAAGCTTGGTAACAGTCAAATGTTGGGTTGGTATCAAGAGGGGCAGGGCGGGGGGCAGTGCGGTGCCAGGTTTGGTAGAGGCAATGGGTGGGTGCACACAACAGTCGGTGGAGAGGGAGCAGACAGGGGAGCACAAGTGCGGGGATGCTGTAATGGGAGATTGAACAAAGGGGTCGATGCCGGAATGGGGCGCGCCTGCCTGAAGGGTTTCGTGGTGCTTGCTGCTCTGGTCCTGCCTAAGTAAGTGGCGTGAAAAAATCCTACATCCTGAGTACCGGAGGGATGTAAAGGGAGGGGGCGGCTGGCTGCGTCGTGCCAGCTGGCGGGAATGGCCGCCAGCCGGGGGCGCAGATTGCGAGCCACCCCAGGGGGCCCACCGCGCCTGGGCTGGTATCAGCCGCAGTCGTGGCGGGATCGGGGCGGGGGGGGGACGTTGGGGGATGAGCCCCCTGCTGCTGCAGCGGCTCATGAAGTGCCTGCTCAGCACATGGACGAGCTCAGCTCAAACAGCGCGGAAATGGCGTCCTCGTCTTCCGCTGTAGGCGCGCACTGCGCGTGCGCCAGCAGCGCCGGCAGGCTGCCGCAGGCGCCAGCCGACGCGGCCGCAGCGGCGGCTGCCGCGGCCGCTGTCTCGCCCACCAGCGCTTTCTTCAGCAGCGCCACGCGGTCCGACACCTTGGGCCGGGCGGCGGCGCCCTTGCTGCCGTTGTCCAGCGCGACCTGCAGGGGTGGGGGCACAGCAGGCACAGCACGAGTTGGGGTGTGGCAGCGCAGCAGGCAATGCATGCTGGCGTCTTGTAGAGCGCACAGCAAGGACCGTGGGTGCAGCGTGCAGGGATGCAGGGAGGCCCGCAGGGATGGTTGGATGCAGCGGCGGTCGGGCAAAGGAGGCGTGTGGAGCATGAAAGCGTGGGGGCCAGGGGGAGCGGGGGATCAGGCGAAGAGTGTTTGATGCGGAAGCCTGGGGGCAGGGGCGAGGATCAGGCAAAGGAGGCGTGTGGAGCATGAAAGCGTGGGGGCCAGGGGGAGCGGGGGATCAGGCGAAGAGTGTTTGTTGTTGATGCCTGGGGGCAGGGGCAAGGCTCAGGCGGAGAGGCCTGTTTACAAGCCTTCCGTTTCATGGTTCAGACGTGGAAACGTGGGGCAGGGTCAGGGTTGGGGGACTCACCGGCAGGGAGTTGGCGCGCTTGAGGGGCGGGGAGACCATCTCCAGTCCCCACTGCGACGCCTCGGCAGCCACAGCGCCCAGCACGCCGCCGCTGGCCGCACGCCGCGGGCGTTTGCTGCAGCACGGGAGGGGTTTGCACGCAGGTGGCAGGGACGCGGTGAGCAGTGGCCGCCAGATGGCAGGACAGAGTGAGCGATGGCAAGCAGGTGGTGATCAGCATGGGTAGAGGGGAGGGGGTGGCAGGAAGGCGAACCTGGACACCGCGCATTGCCATGGCTGAGAGGCAGGCAAACAAGCAATGTGTGCTGGACAGTACAGTGCCGGCCACCGCAGCGCAAGCATCAATCCGGGCACAGGGCGACGTGCGCACCTGCGCTGTGAGGCGGCGGTGTTGTAGCTGCCCCCGTCGTTCTCGTCCGCCGACCCGTGGGACAGCTGGCTGTCGGCGGTGGGCGAGTTGGCGCGGCTGCGCACACGGCTGCAGCAGGCGGGGGGCAGCGGGGGAGACGGCCAAGGGGTCAAGCAGTGTGGTGAGTGTGTGTCAGCCCTGGGAAGGTGTCTGAGCTAGCGGTGCTGCATTCTGCGCTTGGAACCCAGCCAGCCAGCGGAGCCTGCCTAGACTACAGCTGTAGTAGGTGAACAGCTGGCAGGCTGGCAGGCTCACCTGCCGGGCAGCGGGGGGCGGCCCTGCAGTCCGGCCACGCCCCCTGTGAGGGTGCCTGCCGCGGCCGACACCAGCTTGCGGCGGGCCACCAGCTTGGCGATTGCCATGTGGGGCGCGGGTGATGTGGCGGTGTCTGCAGAGGGAGGCATGAGGGGCGGCAAGGCGGGTTGGCAGAGGGGTAGGGCGGAAGGCGGGAGGGGCGGCAGCAATAGCAGGAGGGTTGGCAGAGGGGTAGGGCGGGAGACGGGAGGGGCGGCGGTTGCAGGATGGCCAGGGGCGCAGCTGGGGAGGCAGGAGCGGGGCTTGGCAGCAGGGCTGGCGGGGCACGGCAGGCTGCAGGGGCACCCATCCAAGCCACGAGAAGACGGGGCCGGGCCGAGGTGGGCAGCCCTCTGCCGCAGTGGAGGGCAGAGCAGTATGCTGAGGAACAACAGCCTTAAGTGCACGGATTTCACGACTTCACTCACCATGGATCTCAGAGTCCATGGGTCCCGCCACGTCAGACAGGTGTGACGTCAGCGCCGACGCCATCTTGAAGGGGCCGCCCGGGGTGAAGGCCGCCACCGGCGCTGCTGCCGGCACGGGTGCTCCGCCCGCCGAGGGTGCCGCCGTGGTGGCTGCAGGGCAGGACACCGCATCCGCCATGCTTTCCTCCAGCTGCTGCTGCTGCTGCTCTGCCAGGGTGGCAGCTGCTGCATAGGTGGCCGCCGCTGCCGCCGCCAGAGGGTTCAGTGCAAAGGCGGCTGCGGCTGCGGCATCAAAGGCTGCCGGCAGCGGGGGCGGCGCCCCAAACATGCCGCCTGCCGGCTGGAATGCATGCAGCACGGCCGCCGCGGCTGCGCTGGCGGGGTTGAGGGCGGGCAGGCTGGATGCCGGTGCGGGCTCTGGCATGGGCGGCAGCCCAGCAAAGGCAAAGCCCGCCCCAGCCATGTGTGGCATGGGCAGGGGGGGCAGCTGCAGCGGCTGCGCGCGCGCGCCCCTGCCCCGCCGCCCGCCGCTGCCGGCTCCCTCCATAACTGACGCTGCCGCCACGGGCAGAGGCTGGTGGAACATGGCCAGCACATCTGCAGTGGCATCGGCCCAGCCCTGGGACGCCGCCTGCTTGGCCAGCATGGGCCCCAACAGAGCATCGCCATCGCTGCATGGCAATCAGTGGTGGACACGGGTGGGCGGGGGGTGAGTGGGCGAGGGCGGAGTAGGGAGGGGCAGCACAGGGAGGGGGTGCATCAGTCTGTTTGGCCAGCCAGCAGAGGGGGAGACAGACAGACAGTCTCGGAAGCTGCGGGTGGGTGGCGCACATATGGAGTGGTGTAGGAACAACAGAAGCGGTGCATGGGCTTGATAGTTGGAGAGGGACCACAGCATGCACAGCGCGCATCGGAGGAGCGCATCAGCAAAACAAGGAGGAGGAGAGGAGGGAAGGTGCGCGGCCGCCTCACGTGTTGCGGCAGTCGTCACACTGGCAGATGTCGGGGTTGCAGCGCGCGCCGGCGTGGAAGCACTCGCAGTACTTCTTCAGACACTTGCTGCGCTTGCACTTGCACCCGCGCTTGTGGCCCTCGGTGGCGGTGACCTGCGGGGGGGGGGAAGAGCGGGGGAAGGGGAGGTGGGCGGGTGGGGGCGGTGGGGGGAGGGGGCAGGTTTGGGGTGGGGCGGGGAGCGGGGAGGCAGCGCCAGTAAGAGGCCAGGGTTGCCCATGCCACCCTCCTCCAAGAGGATAGGGGGAACATGAGCAGCAGCCTTAGCCATTCTGAGCTGAGAGGCGCCATGGTTCTGTGCCAGCACACGCCCTCAACGGAACACGCGATGGAGCACACGCTGCGTGCTTCGTCGCACTCACCTTGACCTCAAAGGCGGTGGGGTTCTTTGCCAGGACCACCTCGCGCGCCGCCTGCACCGCGCCCATGTCGGCTGCCGTGTTGCTGCAGTTGAGGCAGGAGCAGGAGGGGGCGCAGAAGCCGCCTGCAGGCAGGGAGGGGGTCGGGGCAAGGGGGGGTGAACGCATGGGGTGGAGGAGGGGCTGCATAGAGTCAGCGCCGTGGAAGTGTGGAGAAGCGGGCGGATGCAGGGGCCGGCGCAGCAGGTGTGTTGGCTTGTAGGCACGGCTGGAAGGCGGGCATGGCATGGCAGAGCCGGCTCCAGCTGGCTCCAGCTGGCACAGCTTCAGACAAAGCTGCCCCTGCGGCCCTCACCTGATGCGAAGCACTCGCAGTACATCTTCAGGCACATGCTGCGCTTGCAGTTGCAGGGCCGCTGCTCCCGCTGCTGGGAGCCGGCGACAGGCAGCAGGGAGGAGGCAGCCGACTGCCGGCGCAGCACCGGCAGGGCGGGGCCTGCAGCGGCCGCCGCAGCGGCCGCCGCCATCGCGGCTGCATGCATGGGCGGCGGCGGGGGCGCCAGCGCCGCCTCCTGCAGCAGGCTGGCCAGCGCAGGCACATGCTGCTGCTGCTGCGGGAAGCAGGTGGAAGCGCCGGCAGAGCCACGCTGCTCCAGGCCACCGCAGAGGCCGCTGAGGGTGGCAGCGGCATCACCGTCTGCCGCGTCTACTGCTGCAGGGGCGGCTGGCGCCGCCGCTGCTGCTGCCGCGTCGCTGCTGCTGCCCAGGGCACCGGCCAGGCCTTGCAGGCTGGCCAGCACCTCGGCTGCCAGCGGAGTGGTGGCTGGGAGGCCGCCGCCGGGGGTGGGGGCTGGCGCCCTGACCGCCGTGGCGGGGACTGCTGCGGGGGCGCGGCGCTGTTCAAAGGGCGTGGCAGGGAGCCCTGCGGCCTGCAGCAGGCAGTAAGAAGGGGCCGCGGAGATTGGTCAAGAAACGGTCCTGGGTGGTGCCATGGTATTGGACAGGCCTGAGCAGAGGGCTGGCGCCCGCAACTCGCATGCCGCCGGTGCCATCCCGCACTCCCTGCTGGCGCCAACACCCCATGGGGCTCACCTGGGCCCCAGCTGAAGCGCCCACTGCAAATTGGGGCGTTTGGTCAGCTGCGCCTGGCTGCCGGGGCGCTGCAGGTCAAACAGGCGGGGTGTCAATGAGGTGAGTGGCTTGGCAGGCGGGCCATGGCGGCAGCGGGCGGGGCGGTGGCGGGCACGGTCCGGCCTGGGCAGCAAGGCGGCAAGGGTTGTGCAAGCCGGCGCCAATGTAGACACGCAGCCTACCCTGGTCTGCTGCTGCCACGATCGCGGCGGGGAGCGCCTTGGGGTGCAGCAGGGCCTCCAGCTCTTGCGTCATGCGCTGCAGCGCCAACAGTTGGCTGGTCTGCCCATCTGTGCCCAGCGGCTTCTCGCTCAGCGTCGCCTGCGTGCATGACCCATGAAGCGCGGTCGTGAAGACGCGCAGAGCGGGTTCGAGCGTTCAAAGCGGTTGCCAACCGGGCTGACTCGCCGGCCGGCCAACCGACCCCTCGCCCGCCGCCCTGGTTGCGGCGCCCACCTTGAGCGATTCAAGCCGAAAGGCAACGTCTGCCAGTGCGTCCTGCACCGATGCCATCACGCAGAAGGCGCTCAGCGGCAGTGGGCGGGGTAGCGGAGAGGCCGGAGCTAACACCGCTGCGCAAGGTGAACGGGAGGCGTTCAAACGCCTCGCAGATGAGAGGGTAGACAGCAGAAATTGAACTGGGCTTTTGAAACCGCCCCGCCGCCCCGCTTGAGTTCAACCGACCCTGCCAGCCTGGCGGCCGGCGGCAGTTGCAGTTGGGGCAGCGGTGACGGCTGCAGCCTTCTGGTCAGCCGCGCGCTCAGGTGCGATGTGTGGTGTTCATTTCAACCGAGTTGGCCGGTTGCAGAGATGCGCTCTGCTCCCCGCTCGGCCGCCATGGTGGTTAGGGTTATCGCTCGCAACACCATCACCACTTGAGCGAGCGCACCGTCATGGTCACCGTGCAGCCTGCAGGGGCCCGTACCGTAACATTCACATGGCCCAGAAGACCCCCAGCTGCCATGCCCTTCCAATGCCAGCGACTGCTGTGAAGGTCAGGTGTGGTGGCGGGGCCGCTCGGCTCACAGCGTCTCAGCCCTCTTGCTGGGCCAGTGTCCACGCCTTCCAGCCCTCGCTATGCAGTACCCTATCTCAAACCGACTTGTTCCAGCCTCCTTTGATTGACGAATGTTTTGGTCATAAAAGTAGTGTGTGCTCGTCTGGGGTTGGCTAGTGCAGGCAGGACGCTGGCGTCGTGCGCCTCACTCAATTCGGTCTGCACCCTGCTTGGGCACACAGGGGCGTGCGTCAGGATAGCATGCTGCGAAGCGTCACTTTGGCAAGGGTGTCGCACTCGAGGTCGTGGTCGAATATCCATCTGCGTGGTTTTGCATGTAAGGTGGCAATGGAAACACAAGGAGGGGAGCAGCAGGCGGCGCGTGCAGCACTTGCAGCGCAAGAATCGTGGGGCTGGCAGCCATGTGGGAAGCAAATGCTGGGTGCCAAAGCAGGGGGGTGGGTTCAGATAACCCATCATACAGAGGGAGATTTAA
The DNA here is from genome assembly GCA_029339195.1 of Micractinium sp. NFX-FRZ. Classification (NCBI taxonomy): domain Eukaryota; kingdom Viridiplantae; phylum Chlorophyta; class Trebouxiophyceae; order Chlorellales; family Chlorellaceae; genus Micractinium; species Micractinium sp. NFX-FRZ. The sequence continues at coordinate 21,060 of JAPTJF010000025.1, forward strand.
TAAGCGGCATGGGATAGGCGTACGAAATCGATGTCGACAGGTTCGGTTGCAACAGGTATGCAGGATAGGCACAGAGCATGCGTGGGATGGGGAAGGCGGGAAGCGGGCCAGTGGGGTGGTGGCGCTGCACTTGGGGCGGCACGGGGCGCACGCATGAGGGCAGGCTTTTGCCATGTCATGCCAGGCGGGCACGCTTTGGAGAGCTGCCGCCGCAGCCGGCGCCCCTTCCGTCGCTGCCGCTGTCGGTGCCTGGCGGGAGCTGGTCTGCTCCGCTCCCGCCCTCCTCCCGGCTGCCTCCATTGCACAGCGGCGACTGCGCTGGCTGGCATTCCTGGCTGCCAGCCCTGGCTCTGAGCTGCACACCAGCTGCCGTGCCTCCGCAGGACGGCTGCAGCGTGCTCAGCGTGCTCAGCACAGCAGGCAAACCAGGGCTGCTGCTGGGTAGGCCCAGCAGCCCCAACTGCTGCAGCAGCAGGTGCTGCTGCTGCTGCCCCTGCATCCGGGCCGAACCTGCTGCCGACGTTGCAGCGAAAGCTTCCTGCCCTGGCAGGCTGCTTGGCGGCAGCAGCGGGCCGCCTGGCAGGCCCAGCGGGCTTCCGAGCAGGCCTGCTGTGGCACCAGCATGTGGGGGCTGGGGTGCACCAAAGCACGGTGCAGCGGGGGGCGCAGCTTGCAGATGTGCCAGGCTGAGGAGCTGAGCTGGCGCCAGCTGTTGCAGCGCGGCGCTTGCGGCTGCTGCTGAGCCTGCTGCTGGGCCTGCTGGGCCTGCTGGGCCTGGCTGCAGCATGGCCAGCAGAGACAGCAGCTGCCGGGCCTCATCCTGCTGCTTCTCCTGCCGCTGAGCGGCGTGCAGCTGCTGCTGCAGGCGGCCCAGCTGCTGCTGCGCCTGCTGCACCGCCGCTGAGAGCGCCAGGGAAGTGGGCGCGCCGTGCTGCTGCTGCGCCTGCTGTGCTCCCGCCAGCAGGGCCAATGCAAGGTCCCCCGACTGCTGCTGCTGCTGCTGCTGCTGCTGCTGCTGCTGCTGCTGCTGCTGCTGCTGCTGCTGCATATGTTGCGCTCCCGGGGCGCCCAGAGCAGCCAGCACTGCTTGCAGGAGCTGCGGAGGCAGCGTGCCTGCCAGACCGCCCTGTAACGCCACCTGCTGGGGCTGCTGGGCGGCTCCAGGCGCCAGCTGGACGGCAGGACCCGCCAGCACCGCAGCCGCTGCTGCCAGCTGCTGCATGCCGTTGCCCTGCCCCAGCCGCAGCGGCGGCGGCGGCAGCTGTGGCGCCAGTGCACGTGGGCGGTGCAGCAGGGGGTGCGGAGGAGCCGCCCCCGGCATGGGAGCTGCCAGCGCTGCCGCCGCCCCCGTCGTAACTACCGCTGCCGTGGGCAGAGGCTTGTTCAGCGAGCATCCCAGTTGCCCCGGCGCGCTGCCGCCCGCAGAGGCAGCCGCTTGCCACAGCGCGGGCGGCATGGGCGGGTGCGGCAGCCCCTCCTGGGGCCCCGACATGGATGCCAGCAGGTGGGCGTGGCGCTTGTAGTATCCGGGGACGGCACGCTTGAGGAAGGCCTGCAGGGGCATGGCGGCAGCGGCGGGCGGCATGGTCCAGTTACCAGCTTAAAAGTAGAGAAGAGGAACGCTCCAACAATAAAGGGGGGCTGGACAGCAGGCACCTGCACCCCTCCTCTTGCGCCAGGAACGGGGCGGGGCAGCTGGTGTGGGGGGCAGCCCAGGTGCGGCAGCCACCTGTGGGCATGCAGCCGGCGGCTGAGCAGGCAGGCAGGCAGGCGGGCAGGCATTCCCGTCAAGGCGGTGCCCCAGGAGGGTCTATCTAGCACCAACTATCATCAAAGTGCCATCGAGGCGCTGGCCAGGTGGCACGTGGCAGGCCCACCTCGAGCTTGGTGAGGAAGTGAGTGGGCTGGAAGTCTTGCCAGTCCGGCGTGGGCTCCAAAAAGTCGGCCTCCAAGTATCCCACCACCCCGCGGCCTGCTGCAGGGAGGGTGGTGAGGGGATGGAGGGGGGACGGCGTGCTGAGAAGGGCAACCAACAGAGCACCGCCCAGGGCTCTGCTGCAGGCGGAGGACATCGGGAGGGTGTGGTGTGTGAGCAAGGTAGGTCAAACATCCCCTGCAGGTTGGCAGAAGGCGGCCGCAGGTGGCGTGGGCGGGCGGGCAGGCTGACCGGCAGGCTCCGTCTGCCCTGCCCGTCTTGTGGCCGGCCGGCAGGTGCTGCCTCCCTGCTTGCCTGTGGCGGATGAGTGGACGCGCCAGAAGGGCTTGACCAGCCGGTTTTCCTGGTACACGCACACACCCTGTGGGCGGGGAGGGAGGGGTGGATGAGGCTCGACACATACCGTTCAGAAGGTCCGGGCATGAATGCGATTGCAGCACAGCGCAGCACATTTGCCAGCAGGCAGGGCGAGGTGCCGGTGTGCCTGCCAGGGGCGGGCAGCAAAGGGGACAGCCAGGCGCAAGCAGTTGCGTCCCCACCCACCTGCAGGGCGGTTTGAGGTGCGTCTACCACAAACCCAAGGTGCACTTGCACCACGTGCTGCACATGAAAGGGATCATAACCAATACACACGAGTCAGGCCAGGCATAACACGTGATGGTGGTGAGGGGGGCGCGGTGGGGCGGCAGCAAGGAGCTGAGCGGGCTCGGGCTTTGCATCTGCGGCGCCCTGTGGATTCCACGGGGGGCAGCAAGCAGCAAGGGAGCTGGAGAGGCTTGCACGTAGCGGGCAAGGCAGCAGCACAGCACAGCACAGCACAGCACAGCACGCGATGCACCGGCGGCGCTCTGTGTCGGCCTGCATCACACCCCAGGCACCTGCATGTGGAATCCGTGCTCATCCACCTTGTCCCTGCAGGTATTCACCCAGCATGCGAGACATGCGTCAGCCTGGCACTGGCAGTGACACACTAGCAGCGGGCAGTAGCGGCGGCGGCTGAAGCAGGGGGCACCCAGCAGGGCAGATGCATTTACAGTGGCACTGAGAAGCCAGGCTGAGGTGCAGGGCAAACAGCTGGTCTGCTCTTCCTGCTGCGCTTGCAGGGTAAGCAATGGCAAGGGAGGGTGGCAGGGCAGTGTAGCACGGCCAGGCAGGGGTGCCACTATTTTTTGGTGGCAAACCAAAATATTGGTCGCAGGCAGGCAGAACAGGCAGGCAATGCAGGCGGGCAGGGCAGGGGCGCACCGGATGCCCCTGGGGCGGTACTCCTCCACGCCAGACAGCTGCATCCAATCCCTGCAGGCCAGCAGTGGTCCGGCAGCGTTGTTGAGGAGCAGGCAGTGTGTTGACTTGCAAGTTGGCTTGGCTGTGTGAGCCCACATGCGGGGGGCCAGGCGGGGCATGCCATGCTGTGCTGGCTGGGGCGCAGCAGCTGGCATGCATGGTCCCCTCTGCACCCCACCCCCGCCCCTTGCCTTGCTTGCGTGCATGGGCCCCTCCTGTCTGGCCCGGCTCACGCACCTGATGTGCTGCTGCAGCACGTCGGTGCCCCGCAGGCGCAGGCGGAAGCCGGCGGGCCAGCGCATGAAGAGGAGGGCCATGTAGGCCCGCAGGGAGCGCTGCAGGGCTAGGCAGCGGCGGATGCCGGGGTCCGGCTGCTGCGGCAGCGGCTGCCGCCCAGACCGCACTGCAGAGGCGGCAGGGGAACAGGCGGGGGGGCAGCGTTGAGCCAGTGGCTGGCATGCACAGCTTGGCTCAGCATGCCAAAGACGGGCAGGCAGGTAGGCGGGCAGGCAGGCAGGCGGGCAGGCAGGCAAGCAGGCGGGCAGGTAGGCAGGCAAGCGGGCGGGCAGGCGGGCAGGCAGGCAGGCTGGCAGGCAGGCAGGCGGCATGGCCATCCAGCATGCCAGCTAGCAGCAGTGCCTTACTCATCGTCGCCACCGTCTCCTCGTTCTGGGTGCTGGCTGCCACTGCCGTGCTGGGAGCAGGCAGCCTGAGGTCAGCAGGATCTGCCTCCCAATCCAACTCATAAGCTAGTGCCTGGGAGCCCGCTGCTCCACCTGCTGTTGCCGCTGCTGTCGGGTCCGCTGCCGCTGCGCCACTGGGGCGAGCAGCCAGCCCCGCAATGAGCAGCCTTAGACCCTGGGCTGGCATCACCGCCAGCTGGCGCTGCAGCTGCGCCTCGCTGGCGCCGCCGGGCCACCACCGATCGATGCACTCCAGCCCCTCCTGCCACGCCGCCGACGCTGCCAGGGCAAGGGCCGCACCTCCGGCGCGCTGCCATGCAGCAGCAGCAGCTGAACCCGTAACTGCGGCACTGTGTGCATCTCGAATGGTCTCCTGCTGAGGCTGAAAAGCTGCTAGCTGGCGGCTGCCATCCGCTGCAAAGTCAACCACCGCCGCCGTCACCTGCGCGCCGCCATCGCTGCCGCCGCCGCTGCCGCCGCCAGGCGTGCAGTGCAGCAGGCCGACACTGCCTCCCTGCCCTCGCCGCTTGCTGAACAGCAGCACCACTGACCCCAGCCGCAGCGCTGCGTGCACCAAGTCTGGCCATTTGCTGCCGCCCGGGCTGGAGTGGCCGTCAGCGACCCCGGCAGCGGCCCTGCCCACGCAGCTGTTGCTGCGGGGCGGCATGCCAAGGGTGCGCCTCAGCTGCGAAGGAGACGGGCCGGCAGCGTCATCCTCTAAAAGCAGCACCGGCTGCCGGGGCAGCGGCCAGGGCTCCTGCTCCCGCTGCTGCTGCTGCTGCTGCTGCACCTGCTGTGCATGCTGCTCCCCCTGCTGGCCCTGCTGTGCACGTTGCGCTTGCTGAGCCTGTTGCAGCCCCTGCTGAGCCTGCTGTGCTTGCTGCGGCGGCTGTTGTGCCGGCTGCTGCCGCTGCTCTGCCTGCTGCTGCGCCTGCTGCTGCCCCTCCCCCTGCCACTGCGCTGGCTGTGCACCTTCCTCAGTCATGCCGACGGCCTCCACTGCCGCTGTTGCTGCTGCTGCTGCACTCATCCCGCTCGCACCGTCACCATTGCCACCGCCCCTGCTGCCCGGCAGGAGCACATCCACGTGTGCATAGCTGGCGCCCCCCCGTTTGGCGCGCTCCAAGCTGGGTGCCAGCAGGGCAGCAATGGCGCTGAAGGGGCACCCGTGGTGGCTGGGGAATGCAGGCACTTGGGTGGCCGGCGGCTGCCCTTGTGCCGCCTGCGCCTGTGTGCTGCAGGGAGGGGGCAGGGAGAAGCCAACATGCCACAAGTGTCCAGCCAACCCCAACCTGGTGTGCCGACTTGGCTGGAGGGCACGGCCCGCCGGCAATCAGCACATATCTTCAGCCCTACAAAAGATTCCCTCACCACAAGCCTGCTCACCTTCTGCGATCGGACTGTCCCGAGCGCATGGCGCCTGCCCCGCCCTCCTCCTCCTCCCCAGGGCGTCCTGCCTCATCAGGTGGTGCCCCCCCAGGCCCTGGTTGCTCCACGGCAGCGACCACATCTGTCGGTGCCGCTGCAGGCATGTGGCGGCTGGGCGAAGGCGGGGACGCCGGCAGGCAAGCGGCGGCCACGCCGCCGGCGCCCCCCTCTGCAGCCGAGCCCACCCGCCCTTGCGCGGCTTCCAGCGCTGATCTTTAAGCTTCCGGCGATGAGCTTAGAAGCCTGCACCGGTCACTGACAAGGCGGCGTGCGTGAGAATAACTTTAATACAATTGCGGGCGCGGGCTGCACAGGTGTCCAGGGACAGCAGAAGATGTTCTACCGCTCTATAATTATGCGGCGGGGAGGATTTTGGCATTCGAAATAATGTTCCAAAATGATGCTGAAGGTGGGGGCAGGGCTTGAGGGATCCAGCAAGGTTGTCCCATGTCCGCTGTGCCCGTGGGTTTCCCGGCTTGTTACGCATAGTAGAAGACCACTATGTAACTACTCAAGGCGCGATAAACGCGAAATTCCCATGCCAGTCGCTGCCCGTACACTCGCTTCCATGGCAGCTGCAAGCATTCCAGCTTCATTGCTCGGATTTAGCAGGCCAGGGGTCCACCGGGGGGTAACCGGGCAAGCCAGGCCAGCCAGGCAGTAGGCAGAGCGGGACGGCGGCGGCCGCTGCCCGCTCCGCCGCCCCGCCCTGCCGACGCTCAGCCCCACTCCCCACCTACGTGGCCGTGCAGCATGCAACCCGTTTACCTCCTGCAACCCGTCAACCTATTGTGCAGCGGCCAGCTGCCTGGCTCCCCTGTTCTCTGCTCTGCCCCCTGTGCCTCTCCCCTCCAGACGGCATGTGTCGCAGGCATGGGTGTCAAGTTTTAACGTCGTGAGGCTCCACGGTTTGGTGGCAGAACGGGGCGTGTGCCCCGCCCAACAAAATCGGAGAGGTTGTGGGGAGCCTGCTTGCTGCACGATTCTTCCGCAGAGGAGGGCGGCAGTACAAGCACGGGGAGGGTGCCGCCGAGGGGCCAGCAGAGGGGGTCACGCAGGGGCCAACGAAAGAAAACAAAACGACAGCATGAATGCAAGGTGCATATGAAGAGAGCATCATAAATAATGTGCGTGATTTGCTAAAGTAGAGAGTCGGAGCGGTCGGAGCGGTTGCTTACACCAAGTCAAGGACCCGATGCCGTGCGATGCTAGAGCGGTCAAAGCGCGGGCGGGCGGGGCGACGCTCACAGCATGCCGTATCACGCCAGGATTTCGCCAATGGGGCAGCGCGCCAGAGCAGCTCACAGCGTGCCGATGCGGTAGCGTGCCAGGGTTGAGGCAGCTGTGGGCCTGCTCTTGTGCACGGCTGTCCAAGGTTTGGTATAGTCCTTGCCGCACCCCTTGAGGATCTTGCTGCCGCCTGCACCACGGGGCAAGAAAGAGGCGGGGGTGAAGGTTGGGGTCCTCCACCTTTTCCATAATGTCCTCCCCGAATGCCTCCTCCATTGTATCCACACCAGTCGGCTCGCCTCGATCAACCGATACTTGGCTCACTTTGTTCTTCATCGACACGGTGTTAGGCTGTGGCATGCAGCAGTGCGAAGCGGGTGCAGGCTGTGGCATGCTGCGGCATGCAGCCGTGCTGAGTTGGGAACAGGGACAGGGGGAAAGGCATCGCGTGCACCTGCCGAGGGCGGGCAGCGGGCGGCGCCACAAGGCGGGCCGGGCGCTGCATCTACAGCACGCCCCCCACTACACCGGCTGCCCCGGTCGCTGGCAGCAGCCGCAACTGCCCTTCCCTGTCGTTGATAGACGACCAGAGCACGCTGCCTGCAGCCGCCCCTCCCTCCCGCCATCGCGCCTCTGCCAGCTGCACCCCACAACGCCCTGGCAAGAGCGCTGCCCACCCCGTGCCTCCCTCCTTCCATCCCTGCCAACACACTGGCTGCAGCCCCTTCCTACAGCCGCCACATTCCCGCCCTGCAGGGTCCATTGCCTGTGGCACCCCCCGGCCTGCCGGTGCACTGACCAGGGTGGATCGGGATGAAGCGGGTGACGTCATACACCGTGCGGTTCACAACCATCCAGCAGGCGGCGGCGCTGCTGCGCTTGCGTACATCTGCCAAGGTGTACTTCTTCTCTGCATGTGTGATTAAGACCAAGGAGAATATTAAGGCGCAGCAGCGTCGGAAGGGCGGCCCGCGCACTGAAGGAGGCGGCAGGCATACAGGAGCGGCACGGCAGGAGCGGCGGGGGGCGCCCGCCGGCTTTTGGGCCAGTGGTAGGCTTGCTTGGCCGCATTGTGCAGTGAGCCCCCGGCTGGCATGCGCACTCACGGGCGAAGGAACCGTCCAGGGCGGAGAGCAGCAGCAGGGCCACGAGGGCAAAAGTCAGGCGGGCCTTTGTCGCCATGGCTCGTTGATCACCAGTGACTTGTGTGTCGCTTGTATGAGTAATCTGCACCGCGAGTGAGCCAGAAAACCGGATGCACAGTGTTGGAAATGGTGCAAATACCATGTGCCGCCTGCTTTGGGAGCTTTCCGGAGCCTGCTTTGGCCAACGGCAAGGCGGCGCGCCCACAAAAACGTCAAGGTGAAACCATGTGACGCCAAAGAAGACCTACGAGCTCCGCCCGGAGTTGCTGAAGGTGGCGCAAGGGCCAGCCTTGGCGCCGGCGCCGGCGTGGGCGGCAACCGGGCAGCACTAGTAGTGTTTGGATGGGCTTCCACCAAACACTTGCTGGGAGCGGGGATACTGCAAGTGTCTTGGTTTCCAGTAGTTGAGCACGTCGAGACTTTCATGCTGTGTCGCGCTCCCCTGTTGTCCCTCGGCGGGGTGCTCAGCTGAAGGGAATTTGACGGGCGCGTGAGACGGAGGGGCGCGAGGGCTGCAGGATGTGCAGGCCCACTTGCGGAGGCAAGGGAGGAGGCGATGCAAGGCAAGAGCGCTGGATGTGTGTGTCAAAGGCTTCTTTCAACAAGCAGTCAATGTGAGGGAGCCCTGTGTGCCCGCAGTGCCCTCACAGCCATTCTGTGCTGGGTGCTGCGCCCCGCTGGCAGCGTTCAGCGACGTGCCTGAGCGGCTGCGCTTCAGAATGGCCACGGAAAGTAACGTGCGGCTTGGTGTCATCCGAGCCATGCCACGTGGCACCTGTCAAAGGGAGCTGGGCGGCAGCTGCCCCGGGCGCTCTGTTTGCAGCATCAGCATCTTTGACAGCTGGTGGCAGGCAGTGTACTACCGTACTGCACCCTACGCATTCGCCAGGCAGGTGCGGACTTTGGACCCCGCTGCAGAGCACAGCTCAGCACGTTATTAGCAACAGTCTGTTGAGGCAGTGTTGTGAACTGCAATCACACACGGCATCCTCCTGTTCTGCTGCTGTAGGCCCAGGCACGAACCCACCGCCTGCTCTCATCAGGCCAGAAGGGGGGCTTGTACACAGGGAGGGGTCAGGGTGATGTGAAGGTGTCGCTCAGCTCAATGGCAGCCTCTGTTCTGCCTGCCGCCTAGGACAAACGGCGACGGCGGCACCAGGCAGCAGCAGACTGGAAGTTGCGGTTTGATGTGGCAGTTACTTATGTAGCCGGCACAAGGGAAGAGAGCATAAGGTACCCTCAGGAGCTTGTGCAGCCAGGCCAGCAAACATTGGTGATGCCCTGCCAGTGTACTGCCACCGGCCCGCCCCGCCCCGCCGCCGGCAGGTGAATGGTGTGCAGCAAGGGACAGCTCGGCCCAACTTTTCGGCTTTGAACGCCATCACCATAGCTGTTTACGTTCGGCTGCGCTGCCTGGCCTCCCACACCCCGCCCCGCACAAAGGCGCTTGTCGCTCTTTTGCAGCAGGGTGCCGCAGCCCTCACTCGCCAGACCCAGGCGCCGGCTCCAGGACACAGACGCTTCCCGAGGGACCGCGCTTTTGCCTGCGGGGGCTGCTGCCGCCGCCGCCTGCAAACCCGCCGGCGCTGCTGCCGCTGCCGCCGCCGCGTCAGCCTCTGCCCATGGCGAGGGTGCCTGTGCGGTCGGCGCTGCATGCCCCCACGCGGCCACGCCGCAGGGCAGGGCTTCTGGGCATTGGAGCTGTAGTGGCTGTCCTTGGCATCATGCTGCTGCTGGCGCGGGGCCAGTCGGTCTCGCCGCAAGGGCGCCGCTCCAGCCAGGTGCGCTTCCTGTCGGCATCAGTATCATAAATCATCAGGTTTGTCATATAGCTCACGATAGAAAGTGCATGAGAAAGCAGAACTCGTGAGCCACTGTCAGTCCGACATGGTCCGGCGTGCTCTCAAGCCGCAGTGTTTTGCCCTGCTCTGCTTGCCTCTAGCACTTCAGCCCCGCCGGCTGCGCATGTCGCCAACCCCTTTCCTGCTAGCGACCTTCCCCTCTCTCTGTTCCTCCCTTGGGCATGCCTGCAGGCGCTATCAGCAGCAACATTGGCGGGAGCAGCGGATCAAGGAGGCCGCGCGGGCGGGGCGGGCCAGGAGCAGGCGCAGGCGGCAGCAGGCGATTTGGCAGCAGCGGCGGCGGAGCAGGAGCGGCCTGTGGAGCAACGAGAGGGAGGCGCCGACGGCGCCAGCAACCAGCAGCAGCAGCAGGAGGGGCAGCAGCAGGAGGTGGCGGAGCAAGCAGCGGCCGCTGCAGAAGGGTCACAGGATAGCAGCGGCAGCAGCGACGGCGGCGGGCAGGGCACTGGGACTGGGACCGGCATCTTTTTCACGCTCATCGGGCCGGGCGCCAAGAACCAGACGGGGCCGGATGGCAAGCCGATCTTTGTGGAGCTGCTGAACGAGCCCGTCCCAGAGGTGAGCTTGCGTGCCAATAAACCCTGCGGTTTAATAATATGAATGATGTCGAGTGCTCCTGCCACAGAGTGCGCCCTTACCGAGGTGCTGGGTAGGTGCCTGTGCCAGGGGCAGGTAGGGTTTTGTGCTGATTGGGTGGCTGAGCCAGAGGCAGGTGGCTGGTGTGTATGTGGGCGCCCCGAAAAGGCCTATAAAAGCCGTGCGCGTGTGCACATGCGTGCATGTGCGCATGAGCGTCCGTGCGCGTCTACCACCTCCACCCCTCCCCTCGGGCCTCGCTGCTCACCGACCACGTGCGCTGCCCTTTCCTGAACAGAGAGACCCGCCACCCCCCGCCCAATGCAGGATTGCCACATGGAGCAGAATGCTGACTATGAGGGCAACGGGCTGTCCTGGGGGCTAGAGTGGAAGAAAGCGTCGGCGGCCCAGTGCTGCCAGGCGTGCAAGGAGGTGCGCGTGAGCCTGCCTGCCAGCGGTGGTTGGCTGCTCCGTGAACAGGCAGTCCTCAGCAGGCCTGATCGTCTGGTTGTCATCCAATAAAGTTGACATCAATCTGCACTCTGCTTGTTACCTTCAAACTCAAGTCACGTCACCGCAATCCGCTCATGTCACGCATGACACCCCGCTGACTCGCGGCACGTGGGCTGCCCCGCCTGCTCGGCTCCCCTCCCCCCACAGTTCAAGCCTCGCGATGACGGCGCGCGCTGCAACGTATGGGTGAGGCTGCCAAGAGGCGATATGCCCTTGGCACGAAGCCCGGTATCCTGATCAAATTCTGCCTGCACTGGTGCTGCAACGCACCTCGCACCTGCACCCGTGCATGCTCAAGCAGCAGCAGCCTGCGGCTGGCACTCGCTGTGTGACTTGCAAGGAAGACGGCTCTCCCCTGCCAGCCAAATGGATCCGCTGCTCGCTGCCCCACCCGGCCGTGCAGGTGTGGTGCGGCGACCCCTCGGGTGTCTGCTGGACTCCCGACTATTGTGAGCATCATCTCCCTTGCTGCACCTGCTGGACTGCTTGCGTCAAGCCTGCCTGGCCTCCCGTGCCCGCCCTGTCAACTGTCTTGGGCCGTGGTGCTGCACGGCGGGCGCCACACCTTTGCCGCTGCCTTCACTCACTCTCCCTGCTGCCGCACACCTGCCTGTGGTCCTGACAGCTCTCATTTGCACGTATTGCGTCCACGTTGCAGGGAATCACACGACTGGTGAGGCGGCATGTGGGGCACAGGCACATGCAGTAGTCTGCAGCCAGGCGGCGTGGCTGCTGGGGGAGGGTGGCAGGCTCCTGCCCTGCGCATGGGGCATAGGTTGCAGCCGGCCGTGTGACACGGCTGCCTCCCTCGCATTAATGGCGCGCCAGGCATGCTCTGCCAAGCATCCAGTCACTTTTGCTTGCTCACACCTTCCGCGCCCCCACCCCGCACGACACCGCACCTCAACCCTGCTTTGTCGGCGAGCAGGCGAGTGCTGGCTGAAGGTGAGTCTGTGCCTTCTTTGTCCGACTCCCCTCGGGCACCCGCCTGCCTGGTCAGCCTCATGTTATCCTTGTGCCGGGCTGAGGCTGCACCAGCATTGCCCACTTGTGCCCCATCTCCCACCCGCTGACTAGCACCTGGGCAGGAGGGGATGGGAGCACACGTGTACTGCCTGCCTGCCTGCATGCATGCATGCTTGCATGCCTGCCTGCTGCAAATGCAAATTGGAAATGCAACACTGACCCCCTCGGTGGTACTGCTGTTTAACCTGCCCCTGCTGCAGTACCAGAAGGAGTGGGACAACAACCTTGACCTGGAACAGACCAACCTCAAGGTCGGGTCGCGAGGCATGTACAGCAAGGAGTTCCGGGACTACCACAAAGAGTCGCCAGGTGGGTGAAATGCGCCGCTTCGTCTGAATGTTGTTTTTGTTGTGCGCGTTGGTGGGAGGATTTGGCCTTGTAGGGAGTTCCTGGGGCTATCACACAGAGTCGCCAGGTGGGCACATGCGCCGTTTCTTCTTTCAGTTTTCTTCTTCTTTTGCACCGAGTTGCAAAGGATTGGTCCATGGGGAGCTGCTGCTGTTGGCACACTGGGTGCGCCGCAGCAGCAAGGTGCCTGGCCACTGCTTCCCCAGCTGCGCAAGTGCTGCGCCTGGGCGGTGCAAGCCTCGAGCATAACGGGCCAGCCTGGCCACATGCTCCGGGTTGGGGCCCTGCCCTGTCCCCGCCCTGCCTCATAAACAGCTCGCCTCCCGCACGTCTCCCTTTCCTGCGTCCCTCACTCCCCCCTCCCCCTCATGGCTGCAGACCGGTCTCCCTGGACAGCTGGCCTCATCCCAACGCCATGAGAAGGCCACATCTGATGCGCCTTGCCGGCTTAAAGATTGGATGTCAAATTCAAGGCCATCAGCAGCCGCAGCAGGGAGTGCAGAGCGAGGGGCAGCTGGCGGGTGTGAGCACTGCCGAACTCCCTCTGCTGGTTGGGCTGGCTTGGTCACATAGCCTGCGTCACTCACACCCATGCTGCCCGAGCCGCTCGCGCCCGTACCCTCTCAATCCCGCAAGCTGTGCCCTCCCTCTAGAGATCTTCCTTTGTCTGTTCACCCGCTGCTCTTGCTTGATGCCTTGGGGTTGCGACGTCACGCGGTGTAACACGAGCACCTGGAATCAATAGGCACTACATCAGCGCCTGGCATCAGCAGAACACACACCTATTGCACTGGCACACAGACATTGGCAGACAGCACTGTTAGAGCTGCACTTGAAGGCGGGGGGGGCTTAGGGAGGGAGGGAATGCACGCATTACTGGAGCAGGGTGCCAGGGAAAGGGTGGAAACGCACGCCTGGCAGAGGGTGCCAGCGCAGCACTAAACTTGTTGCATGTAAAGCAGAGTCGCAGAACGCACATACATACTGTACTGTGCTTTGGGGAGGGAAGAATCAAGGGAGGACCGCGGCAGGGGGACAGGGGTCACAGAGGGGGGCAGAGGTGGTGCGCAGGGTGCTCGAGTACAGCAGGGCGAATAGCTTGAGGGGTGAGGGCGTTTGGGTTATCCTGGCTCCGTTCTCTACGCTGCTGCGCTCGCAGGTGCACTGCCTGTAACTGCCTGCTGGTGCGCTGGCTGTCTCTGCGCAGCCTAAAACAAGTGGCATATTTGTGGCACAACCGGAGGCGCCACGCTGCGCTATGCTCATGGGGGAGAGGCAGGGCCTTGCTGCCCTGCTCAGGAGGCTGTGTTCCAACTTTGCTGCTATGACATGTGCTGCGCCATGGGCTGGCACACACTACAGTACCGCCAACTGTTTCAGGCTGCGGGCACCTTCCGCGGGGCGGCAGCCTTGGGGGATTCATCCCGCTCCACCCCGCCCAGCTGTGCCATGCTGGCAGGCCTGGCGACAGGCGGCTCCCCTGGAGCCATGGGGGTGGGAGGCTCCAGGGACAGTGCCTGCACGGCTTCCTCCAGGGCCTGGCCCTTGGGGAGACCAGCGGGCACCGAGCCATCCAGCAGGGCGGGCTTGCCGGTGGTGGGCGGGCCGGTGAGGGATTTTACAGAGTCCAGGCCGGTGCTCGTCTGGCGCCCGGGCAGCGGCTGGCTGGCGGGGCGGGCCAGGCGGCCCTCAAACACGTCCCACCTGCGGGAAGTTCGCAGGGGAGGGCGGCAGCAGGGCGGAGCAGTTACCAAGAGCGGGGAGGGGGCCAGGGGCAGGGGTAGGGCGATGGGCTGGCAAATTTGGGGGTGCTGAGCCTCGGGCGCTGGTGCTGGCATGCCCACCCTCGGACCTTGCTGGGCAAAAGGCCAGGCTGGCACTGGCCTCTACCAGACGCTAGATGTTCTCTCTCTCCCACATAGTGCAACAACTCGCACACTTACCAATAAATAAATACGCGGGTTGCCCACAAGTGCACCACCGATCAGTGAGGGACGCGCTTTTGTGCACCAGAGGGCACGCTTCACGCTTCTCAAGGCTCCATCCGCCCTCTTCCTGCCCCCCTCAAGCACAACCTTGCTGCCAACCCACCAGTAGTCGCACTCCTCACGATACGCCAGGTTCTCCTCCGAGCACCGGTGGCTCCACGGTTTCTCATCCACTGCAACACCAAAAAACGGTGCATGCCCCATGCAGATGAGCGGAGCATGTCGTGTGCAACAAGTAGAGCCTCCTTCCCCCTCTCTCTCTTATCAACTACAATGCATCACGGGTGCTCCAACATCAGTCTCGTCTCATGCTGTATGCGCCCTGCCTCGCGCTGGACATCGGTGCCGGGCTGCCTGTGCACGAGGCAGCAGAGGCAGGGTGGCCTCGTGCACAGGCAGCCCGGCACCGATGTCCAGCGCGAGGCTGCCCAGCGCGAGGCAGGGCGCATAGAGCATGAGACGAGACTGATGTTGGAGCACCCGTGATGCATTGTAGTTGATAAGAGAGAGAGGGGGAGTCGTGTCGTGTTGTTCATCACTCAATGCACCCTGCTGTAGGTTATGTAGCTCAGCCCAACCACGACTACAGCGTGCACCCACCGTGTGTGATGTGCAGCTGGCTGATGTCCCACAGGGGCCGGCCACATCACACCCTGCTTGCACCACTCAGCAACCCCACCCACCGTAGTGTATGATGTACAGCTGGCCCATGTCCCACAGCCCCGGGTGGTGGAACTTGATGCGCTTCTGGCCATTGTACGTGTAGGGCAGGTGGCGCCAGCGGCCCTGCAGGCGGGGAGGGGGGTGCAGATGCGTGGCACGAGAGGGGGTGGGGTGTGTGGAAAAAATGGGTTTGAGCAGGGAAGGCTGGACATGCTGGGCGGGTGGGCACAGGATTGCACACCTTCCGTGGCGCAGCGCCCTGCCCTGACTGTGCGATGGGCTTGTAACATGTGCTTGCAGGTAGCTTCAGTTCCGCTGCATTGCTGTACCAGACAAGACCAGCCGCTTACTTGTGCTGCATACACGTGTACCCATTGAACCAGGCGCACCTTGAAGTATGCGTTGAGGAAGTCTTGCTCGGCAAAGAAACGCACCGGGCAGGTGCCCTCCTTGAGCGCGCGCTTCATGCCGGCCAGCTCATCCAGGCTGGCAAGGGGAGGGTGGGTGCGAGGGGAGGAAAGGGAAGGGAATGGGCACAGCAGGCTTGGGTGTGGGCGGAGAGGAGCGCTCAGGGGTGACCACAAGAAGGGATGCAGGCGAGGGGAGAGAAGGAAAGGAGAGCGGCACGGCAAACTTGGATACGGGCGGACACTGTCCTGCACGGGCGGACACTGTCCTGGCAGGAGCGTGGGCTGGCAGGAGGTGGTGAGGTGGCGCCATGACAGGGGATTGAGGTCGGCCATGGGCCTAAGACTCCTTGTTAACACTCCAGGAACGATGGTCAAGAACCAGCACAAGGCAGGAAAAAGCAGAGGGAGGCAGCATGGCCAGCCATCCCACCTGGGTGACATCACGTAGAAGCCTGGGAGGGTTGGGAGGGAGGGCGCATGCTTGTTGTGGGGTGAAGGGCGGTGCAGGCGACCGCAGCATGCTGAGCCCGCCCTGCTAAGCTTCCACCCCTTCCTGGACCCTTGGGCGATGCCTCTGCCAGCCCGCCCCAGGCCTTGCAACACTCAAAACCACCCCAACCCTCAAACCCACCCTTCCCCATCCCAACAAGAAGGAGCCACAACCATTGCCCCACACCCCTAGCCCGACCAGGAATCCAAACCTTAACACAGTTAAAGCCTCAGTAGCCCACCCTGCCCAGCAGGAATCCCTCAATAATGCTCACCCGCATTAAAGTAGTCGGGCGTGGCCTCCGGGGTGAAGTGGCAGCACGAGGTGCGCTCCTCCTCTGCACACTAAGGGCATCGAGAACGCACAATGACGACAGTATTCATAGTGCTGTGGGGTCAGTTGGTGAGAGGCCATCTGAAGGCGCTGTCTGGGAGAGGATATGGCAGCGGGGCGTGCGCTCCTCCCAGGGCACGCCCAGCGCCGCCGCCCGCCGCCCCCACGCTTCCTTCTGGTACTTGACAACAGCGGAGCCGATGGCGGCCACGCTGCCCGCTGGATATGTCACCAGAAGGCAGAGGGGCCGACATCTCTGCGGCTGACGTGAAGCACCAAATCGAAGCGTGGGACCATCTGGCAGCAAAGAGTGGCGGTGGGAGCGCCCGGCGCGCAGCAGGCGGTGCTTTGTTGGTGGCACTAGAGAGGGGCGGGGGACCGGCAGTTTGCGGCGCTGGCATGGCATTGACGTGCTGGTGCTGAAGCGCGTGAACAATGCACTGTCGAGGCCGTGACGGTGCCAAGTGAAGAGGAGGAGCACCAAGCGCAGCTGAGCTGCCATGAATGGCAGCCACAAGCAGAGATGCACTCGAGCCCGCCCCCGCCCCCCACCCCCCCATCCCACTCACCAAACTCGCGGCCGCCGTAGCAGTCTCCGACGGCGTAGAAGGCGGGGGGCAGGTCGAAGAGGTGGTCGATGGAGCGCAGCAGGATCATGTCGGCGTCCAAGTAGACAAGCCTGCAGGGAGGCGTGAGGAGAAGGGGCAAGGCCGGGAAGTGATGGGGATGAAGTGGAGAATGGGGGGGGAAGTGCAGGGATGTGGGGAAAGTGCAAAGGTGGCAGTAAAGGGATGTGTGAGAGACAGAGGATGGATCGTGTGTGGCGTCCAGGTAGACCAGCCTGCGCGACCAAGGCGAAGGGGAGGGGAATCAGGCGGCCCTGTAAGGCAAAGCAACAGGGGAGGTGGTAGCAGGGGTGGGAGAGTAAGAGAGAGAGCGGAGAGGAGGGTGACACATGTGTGGGAAGCCGGCGGGGACAAGGCAGGCGAGTGCCCTGGCCGTTGTGGTTGTGTTGCAAGGGTGAGGGGCGGGAGGGTTAGGCTGGGGCGCCAGCATGGTGTGAGTCCCTGCCATGTCAGCATCGGGTGCCAGGTCAGCCGCCGACCTGTCGTATTCAGTCATCTCCCACATGCGCAGCTTGTTCCAGCCTGCAGGCGGGGGCAGAGGGGGCGGACACAAGGTGGCACAATGAGTTAGCATCTCGCATGGGGGAGGGCAGAGAAGCAGGCGTCAGCAGGGACATCAGGTCAAGCTGCGACCCTCCTGCCCTCTTGCCCCAGTCCCCTACTGCTCCAAGTAGCCTACATCTAGTATATGTGTATGTTGGTTTTGATGAAAGCAACCCAGTATCATATCTTTGGTTCTTCCCCACTTACACTCGAGGTAGAGGGAGCGCTTGTACTCGCTGTGGTCCACTGCAGGCGCAAGGGGGTGGGAGGGGGGGGAGGGGTTGTTCACACGCAGTCAAGCAAACACAGGGGCACATGCACGGGCACGGAAGGAGGCAGAGACAGAAGAGCACGCCGTTTTTTCCCCCATGCTGTGGGCAAGCCCTCAGCGAGACACGCACGCAGAAGTCTGCAACGCAGGCTCAACCTCACCTTGCCCCTGCCAGTAGTGGCCACTACTATCCACGACTTCCGTTTCTTCTCCTGGTCCCTCCCCACCCCAGACCCGTCTGCCGCCCTCACCTCCCTCCGCCTGAAACTGCTCCGTGAACTGCAGCTCCATCCCCTCTGCGGCCAGAGCCTCCGCAGCGCCCTGGCTGCACCGCATTCGGGGGAGGGGTGCAGGCGCGTGGGTGCTGGAGAGTTGGCCTGAGAGGGCCAGCAGCACACGGGCACGCAGGCAGCATCGGGCGGATCCTGGGGGTACGGCAGGCAGGGCAGGGGCAGGGCAGGGCAGGCAGGGCAGGGCAGCTGCAGCAGGGCAGGGCAGCTGCAGCAGGGCAGGGCAGGGCAGCTGCAGCAGGGCAGGGCAGCTGCAGCAGGGCAGGGCAGGGCAGGGCAGGAGCGGAGTGCACTGCACGAGAGCGCGGGCACAAGGCCCAGGGGAGGGCGATTGGGGGCGAGCCCCTCTTCGATCCCACTCTGCCACCCCACCCCACGCCTCTCTCCCTCCCACCTGACTCCCCGGGTGTACATCACAATCAGCGGGTAGCGTGCCCCCACCAGGCGCAGGGAGCGGTACAGCGCCTGAACCCCCGGCAGGTAGGCGTCCCTGCGGCCAGGAGGTTGAGAAAAGGGCCAGGGACGGGGGCTGTTGAGGAGGGAGAAGGGCAAGCTTTGAATCAATTTGGTACTGCCATCAGGGGACAAGCTCCCTGGCTGGCTGGCTGGCTGACGGCGTGACGCCCGGCCCGGCACAGACCACATGGCTGCAGTTGATGCTGCTGCAGCCCCCGCGCCAGCAGCAGCCGCGGAGGCAGCGGCAGCAGCGGAGGCAGCGGCTGCGGCAGCGGCAGCGGCAGCGGCGGAGGCAGCGGGAGCTGCAAGCAAGCGGCAGCACAGGCAGCAGCAGCGGCAGCAGCAGCGGCAAAGCCGCCACCCTCAGCTTGCCTGGTGAACAGCGTGACGTAGGCAAAGCGCTTGGCGGCGGAGGCCGAGTGGGTGGCGGGCGCAGGCGGGGGCAGAGCGTCGCCGACATGGGCGCGGACGTGGCGCACCGATTGGGCGCTGAGCCAGTCAGAGGGTGCCATGGCACTGGGTGTGTGACTGAGCGGACCTGTGAGGCACAAAGGAGAAAGTGGGTGCGTGAGGCGCATTGAAGGTTGTCATCCGGTGCTGGCGGTGCTGAGAGCAGGCGACGCCGGCGCCGGCGCTGCGAGGAACCCCTCGCCTCGCAGGCACAGATTCCTCCCAACCAAACCCCCAATGCCAGCACCTCCATAGCCTCCGTGATTGTTGCAGCAGGCGAAGAGACAGCAGGGGCCTAGCACCAGGGGAAGGGGGGCACAAAAACGCCCGCCGGGCACTGTCCAAGGAGAGCGGCGTGGGGCTCCTGCCCTGCGCAGCTCTCCCCGCCTGCTGCGCTTCGCGGGGCTGCCCGCCTTGCCCCGCATCACACGCGCCACACGCTGTTGCTCACCGTAAAAGGCCGAGGGCACGGCGGCGGGGAGGGTTCCAAGAGAAGGGCGGCGTCCAAGGTCTCGAGCTGGAGGACGGGCAGATGGGCTCTATGGTATCTTTGATGATTGAGTATAACGAATGCCGTTCTCGGATCCAACAATAGCGTCCCTGCTTTCTGCCTGCTGCGGCCATGCTGTGTGCACCACTTTGCATGGGCCCGTCCCTCCATGCCGACTTCATCCACCGTCTTCCCGCTCATAAGGTACCCATCTTGAACATCTTGTCGGAGGGAGGCTGCAGCGAGAAATCACTTGCTCTCCCAACAACCCCGCTCGTACCCGAACCAAAAGCCGGCTGCTCAATGGAGAAGCAGAGAGGTGCGGGTGTGCTGCTTGAAAGCGACCAACGTCCTGGCATCGTCATCGCGGGTGGCGCCCGGGTGGGCCACTGCCGCCCTCAACTGCCGCCGCTGCGTCGGGCTCCCCAGCCTCGAGCTAGCTGCAGCCCAACTCTGCATCTAACCCGGCCCCATCCTTCCCCCGCCACACCAACCCTTTCAGACCTGCCCTCTCCAGCCATGCGGCAGCGGCAGAAGCGGCAGCGGCGCATGACGGCGGGCGGCAAGGCGGCGGGCGACGTGCCGCCGCTGGCGCTGTTGCTCGCTAACAACGCCGGTGGCAGCAGTTGCGGCATCCCGCAGGCTGCCGAGCAGCTGCTTCTGCAGCACCTGCAGCAGCAGGAGGTGCACCCAGAAGTTGCAGCACGGCTGGAGGTGGCGTGGCAGGAGTATCTCTGCCCTGGCCAGCCAGCAGTCTTTGCTTTCACAAAGCAGCTGCTGCCGCCGTCGCTCCTCCGGGGCATGCGCCTGTTCCACCCCGCCGACGTCTACCCCGCACTCTACCCACGCGAGCTCCCCCCAGGGGTGCCACGGCTGCCAGCGCTGCCAGCGGTGGCAGTGCCGCCAGCGCTGCCAGTGCTGCGGCCCGCAGGCGAGCTGCCGCTGCTGCTTCCGGCGGGGGCAGCGCTTGCAGCAGCCCCAGCTGCGGTGCAGCAGCCGCAGCCGGTGCCGGTGCTGCGGCCAGCGCTGGCGGCAGCGGTGGAAGCAGAGGAGGAGGAGGAGGAGGAGGAGGCAGGGGAGGAGGCATCCTGGTCATCCTCGGAGGAGGACGAGGATGAGGCAGAGGAGGCGGGATATTCTGTGGGAGATGATGATGTTGAGGCGCCCCTCTCCTGCTGGCAGTGGTGCAGCCACTGCTGCTGCACCGGCTGCGAGTGCTCCGCATCCGACGCCTACCTCAGCTCACCTGACAGCACACGCATGCAGCCGGGCAAGCGCATCTGCTGGCGGGCCGCTCTGCACGCCTCTGACCCCGTCCGACGCAACCTCATGCCTTCAATTGCGAGTGCGGCGGCGGCGGCAGCGGCGGCAGCGGCGGCAGCGGTCCCGCCGGCAGCAGCAGCCGATAGCGGCATCTCGCCAGCAGCAGCTGGCGGCTCCGCGACTGTGCCCGCAGCCATGCCCACCGCTGCGGCGCCCCAAGCAGCCGCAGCGGCGGCGGGCCCCGTGCTGCGCCCTCGCCGGCGGCGGCAGTAGCTGCACAGCTTAGCGCACCTGCGTTAGGTGTGATCCTCGCTCCTGGGCAACCCCACATGCACGGACGGGTATCGCCAGCATGAGTGTAGTGCTTGCATGCCTTTTTTGCGGACACACTTGGCCCCTCTTTTATCCCCAAGCCTCTTTTTTCCCCAACCCATCCTTTGTAAGTATAATGGCCACCCTTATCTCCCAGCCTCCCCTGTGCCTCCCCTGCTGCTGCACTGCGCAGCCATTGCGCGCAGTCCTTCTGCTCGTCTCGACCTAGTTTGGCTGTGCCCAGCGTTGTTTCGTAACGCTCCCGCCTGTGCCATCCCAACATGCACTCCGTTCAGTGACCCCTCTTGCCAGCACACCGTGACCCCACCTCCGTGCCATTGCCCTGTGACCCTCCCTTGCCAGCGCACTTCTCTTGCTCTTGCCTGCTGTGCCCCACCACCGCGGGCCTCCCGCCAGCGCACTTCTCTTGCGTTTGCCAGCTGCGCCACACCTTGTCTTGCCAGCGCCCCGTGACCCCTTCCTGCCATTGCACCGTGCCCCCAACTCTCCCCCTGCCAGCGCACTGTGACCCCTTGCCAGCAGTGACCCACATTTCCCTGCCAGCTGCGCCTCTGCCAGCCCTCGTGTGCAGTTGTGCTTTTGGAAGTGTGACACTCAACTGTGCAACCAAAGTGCTGTGCTGCTGCTGCTGCTGCTGCTGCTGCTGCTGCATGCTGCTAGTTACAGTGGGGCGCCCCCCACATCCTGACAAGGCTGCATGGGTAACCAAATGTTGGAATGGGGGCGGTGTGAAGTGGGGCTGCTTGCACGGATGATGCTGCAAAAGGTAGTGGCAGGACAGGTGTGACTTGAGGTTGGACAGAAGGGAATCTGGGAGAAATTGGTCCGGGGCACTGAGTAGTGAGGGGAGGGAAGTGCCAGGCATGCGTGGCAGGGCAGCCCCAGCTGTGCCTGTGTGAGCCGCCGACCTCAGCACACACATGCCCCCGCTTGACGCTCCTGCTGGCACTGCTGCAGCTGCTGCTCCTGCTTCTCCATTAGGCGCCAGCTTCCTGCTGCTGCTGCTGCTCCTGCTGCTGCTGCGCCAGCTCCTGCTGCTCCTTGAGGCGCACCATAAGCTCCTGCACCGCCGGCGCCAGCAGCGCCAGGTCACCCACCCACTTGCTCTCCTCCCCGTGCACCCACGGTTTGGGGGGCACAAAGGTGCGCCCCTCCTCCAAGAAGCACAGGGCCTGCAGGGGGTTGTGGCGCGGCAGGCAGGCCGTGTTTGTGTACCCCTGAAAAGTAAGGTCACTTTCCTATCGGCACAGCAGTGTCCATCAGCAGCAGCAAAAATAGGAGGCAGCAGTCCCCCTCCCCGTGGCACCGCTGACACCCACCCGCCGTGCCACCCTTCATTGTATTTTGCCTGTGCTCTGTGTGCCTCACCTGCAGGATGTCCTCCAGCCCATACATGTCCTCGTCGTCAGCAAAGAAGCGGAAACCCTGGTCGTGCAGCGAGCCGGGGCGCTTGGCGGCGCGGTTGTCCTGACGCTTGCCTGCAGCGGGCGGGGCAGGGGCAGCGGTAAATGGCAGGGAGGGTGGTCAGTCCTGGCGCTGCCTGCGGGAGAGTGTGCAGTGTGGGGGCCCAGGGGCATCTGCAAGTGGCAAGAGGAGCGCAGTTGATCCTGCCGCTTGCCTGCAACAGGAGGGGCCAGGTTGTGACACAGAGAGCGGCGGTTTGGTAGGTGGGCAGGCGGCGCCGCCCCGCCCTGCCCCACCTCAACCACTGACTTCCGCCCTCCCCCCACCACGCCGTGCACTCTTTCTCCCACTTCACTCCTCCTTCCTGCATCCCTAACAACCAAGGTTATGCAGGTGACCTCCCCCTTGCTGTGCGCCAGCCTCAGCGTCCGCAGCCTCCCCCGCTCCCCCTCGCCCCGCCCATCCTCTGCACTGCCACCCCCGCCCACCTTACTTACAGGTCACCTCCCACCTTTCTCCCAAATCATGAATCGTGATCACCGCCCACCTTTCTTGTAGGTCACCTCCTCCTCTGTCGGCTCCGGCCGCGCCAGCGTCAGCATCAGCAGCTTGCACCGCTCCCCAGCCGCATCCGTGTCCTCCTCTAGTGACCACAGGCACTCCCCAACATCAAGCACAGTGTAGTCCCGCCGCCGCGACTCCTCGTCCCTGCAGGGGTGAAGTGCGGGTGAGATGGCGCTGTGAACGAGGGGACCATAGGCTGCCCCACCGACATATACAGCCGTGTTGTCCCGGTCCTGCGATTCCTCGCCCCGGCAGGAGGGCAGGGCGGTGGGACGGCGCAGTGTATGCTGTGCCCATGGCATGCTTGGCCCCGGCCCAGATCAAGCATCAGCTGTGCCTATTGCACGCATCAGCGCTGCACCATGATGCATGCTTGATCTGGGGCGGGGCCAAGCATGCATCATGGTCCCCGCTTGCGTGCACACTCACACGTTGCGCCAGTAGGTGCGTGCCAGGTGCAGCGTGTTGCGCACGGTCACCCGCAGCGCGCGCTCCCCGAAATCAACCGCCACGTCTTCCGGGTCAATCCAGAAGGGCAGCTCCAGCTCGAACAGCAGGTCGTCCTCCGTCTCTGCATCCTTGAACAAAATTCAGAACAAGCACATTCAGGACGGAGAAGTGTGTGGTATGCAAGAAAGCTAGAGTAAGGTGCTTGAAATGTCGTCCACTGTCTCTGCATCAATCGAAAGCAGCACGGCATTCATATCATAACAGAGAAGGTGGTGACAACAGAAAGCTAGTGTGAGGTGCTCGAGATGCAGGGGTGAAGTGCCAGGTCCACAGCAAAACAATCCAGCGCATGTGTGGGTGACTACCGCTGGGCAGGGCAGTGAAGCAGGGCGCCCATGTGGGGACAGCAGCCGGCTGGAAGCAAGTGTATTTCTTTTGGATACGTGGCCCATGCGTGCCAGCATCAGGCAGGTCAATGGCAGGGGAGTGTGCTAGCCACCCCTCGCCTCAAAGCCTTGCCACCAGCCATCCCGGCAACCCTCCCCTCGCCACCAGCCGCCACTCACCCGACAGTGTGTAGGGAGCCTGCATGCAGCGCACACCCTCGCTGTCCCCCCGGAACAGGCAGCGCCAGTGCTCCCCCGGCTGCGCCTTGGGGATGGCCAGCACGCACATGCGGTTGTCCTCGGTCCTGTGGGGCAAAGCATCAAGGGAATGGCCGGCGGAGGGAGGGGGGTGAGGTGGGAATAACCAGCCAGCTACCGCGGTTGGGGTGGGGTGTGGGTGGAAGAGGTGGGCAGGCGTGGCGGCGACAGCAGCAGCAGCGACAGCAGCAGCAGCAGCAGCAGCAGCGGCAGCGGCAGCAGCAGCAGCTGCATACCCCCTGTCCACGCTGCCCTTGCCCTGCACCTGAAACTTTCAATCGGGCGGTCGCTGGACACCCCGTGCGCAAACACGCGGTCTATGAGGGGAGGCGAGTCCTCGCTCTGTATCAGCAGCTTGGAGGGCGAGCACTCTATTACCAGCTCTCGGTCGCCGTAGCCTGCACAGTGGGCAGGGTGAGTGGGAACCATGTGAGTGAAGGTCTACGTGTGGTCGGGCAAGTGGGCTTTGTGGGCGGGACGGCATTTCACCACCAGCTCCGGTTTCCACAGCCCGTGGGAGCAAGGCTGGGGGTTGGCGAGGCACATGCGCGCTGCCACATGCCCCCTCCCGCATGCGGTCTTCACGCCATTGCGCCCTGATGTAACCCAGTCACCCGTGGGCACGCGGCAGGCCAGGAAGACAGTGGCGGCTGTCTGCTGCCACATGTAGAAGCGGGCGATGCGCAGGTCGTAGGTGGTGGCGCCCTTGTCGGGCAGCTGGCGCAGCTGCGCGGCAGCTTCCTTGAAGGCGCGGATGTCCCGCAGCTCAGCCTCGCTCCTGCGGGCAGGCAACCATGGAACAGTTTGTCTGGGCAATTGGGCATCCTTGCTGGTATCTGTGGCGTGGCTGCCTTTTCCTAGGCCCCTATCTTTTGTGACTTGACACGCACCATGGTTACGTGTGCAGCCGGAAGGTGCGGGGCAGGTTGTGCTCAAGTGAGAGGACACCTGTGCCTGAGAAGACGAGAAGGCACAGAGCAAGTGGGGGGGTGCACGCCTGGTGCCTACCTCTCTGGCTTGGCTCCTCCAGCGCCAGCATGTGTGTCTTGTCAACTCCCTCCCTCACACTGCGCTCCGCCACCACACAACTGCATCTGCCACTAGCACCAGAGCCACCACCCACCTCTCCTCTCTCTCTCTGCCCCTTCCCTCGTCTCCTCTTCGCCCCCCTTCATACCAGGCATACTGCAGCCCCCACAGCCACTCACGTGTGGTTGGGTTCCTCCAGTGCTAGCCATCTCCCCCTCCCTCTCTCTGGCTCTCCCCTTGTCCCTGTCTCTGCCCACCCACCTGTGATTGGGGTCCTCCAGTGCCAATCATCTCCCCCTCCCTCTGGCCCTCCCCTTGTCCCTGTCGCCGCCCACCCACCTGTGCTTTGGGTCCTCCAGCGCCAGCCTGTTGGCGTCATCCACCCGCTTCTTCTCCAGCTCCTTCTTGGCCAGCCGCTCACGCATGTGATCGCTGTTCACCAGCGGCCAGTGCAGCGGGAAGCTGCCCTGCAGCGTGGGGAGGGGGGTACTGTGCACGATGAAAGTTTGAGCAGGGTTGACCAGCGGCCGGTGCAGCAGGAAGCTGCCTTGCAGCAGGGGGGCACAACATTTGGTGACAGCTGGGTGGCGTTGACCAGCTGCCAGGTGCAGCAGGAAGCTGCCTTGCAGCAAGGGGGAAAGGGCCACGTTGACCAGGGGCCAGATGCAGCAGGAAGCTGCCCTGCAGCAGGGGGACACGTTCCTGGCAACCATGGGCAGCGGCACAGAAAGGGACTGGGTTCTCTGCAGGGGATCAGGGGTGCAGCGGGAAGCTGCCCTGCAGCAGGGGAGGGGGGCCAGTGAACAGTGGGTGGTGGGGCCAGTGAACAGTGGGTGGTGCTTTCAAGCTTCGGTTAGTGGCATGGGTAAACGCATGGGTGGCAGCGCAGGGAGGGTGTGGATACTGTGGTTGCAGGGGAGCAGGGGGCATGTGCTTGCTTTTCACCACGGAGCATGGCAGCAGGGAGCTTCCCTGCCAAAGCTCCCTGCCAAGCACGTCCAGAGCACAGACGGGGACGCGGGAGATGTGGGGAGAGTGATGCGGCTGGGCTGCCATGCTGCCATTGCACCTTCCACTGCCTCCTCACGCCCACCATCCATTACCGCCATCCTCCCTCATTGCCTCTGGATCCCACCTTAATGCCTCTTGATCCCCCCCTCGGTATCCCCCCTCAGTGCCTCTTGATCTCCCACCCACCCTCCAGTGCCGCTTGAGCGTGCAGAACTCGCAGATGGCCATTTTGCAGGTCCAGCACTCCTTGGTGGCAGGGCGCCGACACACCTCGCACGTGACCACCAGCTGCACTTGGAGGGAGGGCGGTGCACAGCATGCAAAGCACGTCATGTGAGCGTGCGTGTGTGCGCGCGGGTATGCACCCATGTGGGGGCGTGCATGCCTGCCACGTCATCTCCAGCTGTACCCAAATTGTTGTACTCGCGAGCATGCACAGCATGCATGCAGAGCGCGCGGCATGCAGGCGGGTGTGCATGGCAGGTGGCGGGGCACCGGCACACCTCACGCGTCCATGCCAGGCTCTCAGTGCATTGTTCTCGACACCATCAGTTCAAGATTACACAGCACACTTGGCACCAGTCCCATTCCCGCCCCACCTGGGTGGCGGGGTCGCAGTGTAGTCCCAGGCCCTCAAAGCCGTCCAGCAGGACGTCCTCGCCGCCTTGCCCCATGCCCCCTGCCGCCGCAGCAGAGCGCACATACCTGCGGTGGCCACGGGGCAGGGCGGGGCATTCAGGGGGAGCATGGCATGCATTGCTGTGTGCAGGCCAGGCCCTGCATGCCTACCTGGCCAAGTCTGGCCTGCCCTCACCTGCCTGGCCCGGCCACTGCTGATGCTAAGAGCTGGCTGCAAATGCAATGCTCTCAGTGGCATGCGTCCCCCTCCCAGTGCCTCTGTGGGCGCCAGTCCCTCATGCAGGTCCGATTGCATACGGCATCTTGGCGCATGGAAATGTGCCCCACGCATGCAGGCCTGCAGCACCCACCTGAACTGCAGCTCCTTTGCCCAGGTGTCGTACACCTGCCGCTTCTGAGGGTTGCCCAGCACCTCAAACGCCATCTGCACGCGCCCAAAGACAGCTGGGTCTCCCCCTTTGTCGGGGTGGTGCCGCTTCGCCAGGCGGCGATAGGCCTGCGCGGAAAGGGGGTGGCAGGAGGTTGGAGGCACTCACAAGGATGTAAATGTGAGCAGCACAGGTGGCGGCGGCGGCGGCGGCGGCAGGGGTGCGGGCGTCAGTGCCCACCTTCTTAATGTCCTCGCCGCTTGCCCGCGGCTCCACGCCCAATGTGCGGTAGTGAGCGGTGCCATCGATGTCATCAACCTGCGCGAGGGAGAGCGGGCGCCTCGCAATCGGGCTCCCGCCGGCTGCTCGGCAGCTGGAGGCCTTCCGTGCCCGCACGATCACTGTGCAGTCTTACCTGTCCCCAGGGGTCCACAGGAGGCTCGGTAGGCGCCATGGCTGTATCGCAATCGAGCAGGCAGGGTTCTGCGGGCCGGCCTCTTGGTCTTCCTAGCGATCGGCGGCACGCCTCAGGGTGGCTCTGAGTAAATCAAGATCGCACCGCCCAATATGTAGAGAACGTACAACAGTGCAGCAGGCACGCAGGCGCCAGCGGGGGTGCCGCCAGCGAGGCGCAGCGGCGGTGGGGGCCGTGGGTCGGGGCGCTGGGGCCTGCGGCCCTGGTACAAAAGGAGCTGTGATAAAGTTCTGAGGTACACGCGGTCATACACCACATGGCATCGTGCTTCCTGCCTGCGACTCCCTCCCGCCACGCCCAACCGGGCCTATGGCCCCTCACTGCCGGCCGCTCCCTGGACAGCCTACAAGCTGGCCTGGGCGCCGGGATTCTGCTGGCGTTCGGTCGGTACTTGCTTATCACAAGAGGTGAGGCCGGCAGTGCAAGAGCATGCGTGCAACTAGGATGTGTGATATGTAATCAAATCAGATCAGATTATTGGGAAGGCTTGCATAAAGCCTTTCAAATCGGGGGGGGTGTTACGGGGCGTGACAGCACCAGGCGTGCGCGCCCCACCCAAGCCGTGGGCTGCCTGAGCAACCCAGCCTGGCCCCAGGTATGGCGCCCTGAGCGGCCGCTTCAGGGCTGGCCCTGGGGGTGCTGCTTGGGGGTGGGCTGATCGCTGCGCACCCGCGCCGGCTGGTCGTTGGGGTCGCCCAACTCGTTCCTGACGATGTGCCGTGTCTCTGGTGCAGCCGTTGGGCAGTCGTTCAGGGAGGCATGCTGGGCCTCAAACCTGAGAGCCTCCAGGCTGCCAGGGGCTGCCTTGAACGCGGGCCACTTCATGACTGCGACTGCCTGTGGGGAGGGTGGGTGAGTGGGAAGGAAAGGGTGGTTGGGACAGGTGGCGGCGGCACCGCCGGGTGACTGGGACGGCACTGAGCTGGATTCCTCAGACCCAAAGGCGCGTGGGCGGCAAGCCGCGCCAGGCACAGGCGGGTGCCGCGCAGCTGAGGAGCAGCACGTCAGCAGCGGCGGCAGCGGCGGCAGCAAACTGGCGCCGATGACGCCGGCGGCGGGCGGAACGCCACCACTGGCAGTGGGCGGGCAGCCGGCGGCAGGCAGCAGCTCGCACTGGCGGCCAAGCGGTGCCTCCTCAGGAGACTCTGGCGCATGAAATGAAGGCCTCACCTCGGGAAGTTGGTGGCAGGCGGAGTTGGGCTGATGTCAACAGTGGTCCTGGGGTGGGGGTGGACGGTTGCAGGAGGGCAGTGGGGGGCAGAGGGAGGCGCAAGTGGCCGTAGGCGGAGGCGGCTATGGGCGGCGAAGTGGAGGTTGAATTAGTTGCCGGGCACGCAAACTGCCAGCAAGTAGGCGCAAATGCATGACAACGCGGTTTTGCAAGAGGGGAGCAACCCCGAGGGTCAACCCCGCGATATCGATTCCCCCAGCGTGATGCGACCACAACGGGAGCGAGATAGAGACAATGCTGACTGGAATCGGAAGAGAGCTGGATGCGCGAAGCGGTATCCTGCTGGGGCGCCGCCAGAGTGGCACTGGCGCAGGCGCCGCTGCCGGCGGGACAGCCCCTGGCCCCTGTGATTATGGGAATGGTTTTCGCAGCCAGATGCACGACGATACGTAAGACACCGTCGATCTTGCACCAGCTCTTGTTCCGTGCGCATGTGGTCGAAAACTGCCCCCATCCCAAGCGGCGGCGGACACTGCGGCACCCTTTTGGGGCACGCTGGGGTGGAACCGCCATCAATCAAAGTCCTCCAATTGTTCGGCGTTATATTACACGTCTTCTTTGAACTGTGGTGTGTCATTGGAACAGAAAGAAACCCTTTTTTTGGGCACGGCAGGCACGGAGCGGCGGTGGCTGTGCCGCTGCCTGGTACGTGCAGCTCGCAAGGGGGGGGATGGATGCAATACAATAACAGGAAATACAGCGGAAAGCAAGCATGAGCTAGCATTTTGGAAAGAATGCTGGTGCACGTGTGTTGGCTGAGCAAATGATGCGCAGCAGAGTTGGGTTTGAGCCAGGTAAGCCGTCAGGGAGGCCGGGCCGGGGTGCCCAGAGCCGTGCGGCAGGGGAATAGCGTTGCATTTGGGCCCCTGCCCCAGCGTGCCTCAGGCGCAGAGGTGCCCTGTGGTGGCAGGAGTGTAGAATCGCAATATTGTCCAGGGGGGCCTCAACTTGGAGGCCTCAACTGTTGAACCGTGGGGTGAGGCTGCATGCCGCTTGAGGTGCGCCGCGCCACTGTGACGGTCTGCACCTAAACATGAGGCGGCGCAGTCGCCCGCAGCCCCTCACGGCTGCGCAGCCATCCCAGCGGGTGCCACCTTGCCCATTTCGTTGCCCGATTTGAAAGAGCTGTCGGGGGAGGTGAGGGTGGAGCCGCCGGCGTCCATGGCGAAAGCGGCCTGCAGGGCAGACGAGCACAGGCCGGCACACGTGTGTGTTGTTGCATGCAGACAGCTAGCGCAGCACAACACAGGAAGGCGCAGTGCAGAAGGCACAGAAAGAGCAGCGCAGCGCACCGCACGGGGGCACAGCGTACAGCATGCAGCTGCACACTCCACTTGCCTGCGCGGTTGACTGGCTGACTCTGAGCCTCCTGCCTCCGGTGCCGGCGCCGGCGCCGCCACCGGCACCGCCATCCCTGCCTCCGGTGACCATGCGGCGCATGCTGCGGTTCATCGTGCGCGCAGCGTACGACAGCTTGCGCCGCGCGTTCTGTGCGGGCTTGCGGATGTGGGAGAAGGCGAGCACCGAGATGATCGGCGCCACCGACATGATCGTGAGCATACCAAAGCCCTCGGCTGCACACAAGCGTTAGGCACAGGGAAGGCATGGGTGGGGTGAATGGGAGGTGACTTTCACACTATAATCAGCCACCCAAACTGAGCCCAAATGACCCCTCCCCCATTGCCGGCCATCCTGCCGGCATCTACTTGGGCCTGATCACCCTATTATCACGTAAGTATCCATGTGAGATGCATGGTAATGTGCGCAGCATAAGGGTTGGCTGCATAAGGGGAACCCAGCCTCCTGCCCCACACACTGCCGGCGCCACGTCAGCGGCGGCGGCAGGTGACACCCGGCACCCGTCCCGAGTGCAGTTCATCGCCCCATAGATCTTCAATGTGCTCCATAAGACCGTCCGTGCAGCGACTTCATAGAAGCACAGCACAGCACAGCACAGCACAGCACAGCCAGCACACAGCGGCACCTTCTTCCGCCGGGCCTCCGCCCTGCCCCGCACACCTGAGCCGACTGCCTTGGAGAAGCCGATGCCGATTGAGAGCACAAATGGGACGGTGACGGGGCCGGTGGTGACGCCAGCACTGTCCCAAGCCACGGCAGTGACCGAATCATCCGTGAAGACCGTGAGCGTCACAGCCACAGCGTACTTGGCTGCATGGAGGGAGGCGGGCGGGCATGGGGGTTGCAGGGGTGCCAGGGTTGCAGGGTTGCAGGGGACGCATGCAGTGGAAGCAGCAGCCGGGGCAATGCTCTGCGTGGCGTACCCCATAACCTTCCTGCGCTAGGCACCGGAAGTCAGCCCACCCCACCCTGTGCTGTACTCACCCCACAACCCCACTACACCCACCCCGGTACCCCCCACATCATCCCACCATCTCCACTGTGACGCACCTAGGAGGAAGTAGATGAGATGCACGTTGTACAGGATCTTAAGGGAGCCTGCAGAGCGGGGTGGTGGATGTGACAGGCGCGACAGACAGGCGCTCAGCGTACAGGCGTGTAGGCAGAAGGCGTGTAGGCAGTAGATGGCACGACCAGCTTGAGTGGGGTTGGGTGCACCCACGTGGGATCCAACAAAGGATGGGGCCGGGGAGGCGCTGTGTGTGTGCCTGTTGTGCCCGGGCACCGCGCCGGCCAGCTGTCACAATCACAGGGAGCATGCTGGACAGGCTGCCTGGCATGCTGGAAGGGGGGCAGGTAAGTCACACGTCACACTCCGCCCAGTTGCCACCTGGCTGCCAGCCCAGCTGCAGCAACCCCTGGCCTGCTCACCTGCCACCATGCCAATGCCCACCCCCACGCACACGGCGCCGATCAGCATGGCTGCCGTGAAGGAGCCGCCGCTCAGCTTCTCCACAGTCCTGCAGGGGGCGGGGACACAGGAGGCGGTGCTGCTTGTAAACATCGGCATTTAGGGCCCCCCGCCATGGGGGTCCACACCTCTGCTGGTTCCCTCAACCCACGCCCAAGGGCGTATTCTTCTTCTTCTTTCTTTCTAAACATCGGCGTGGCCCCTCGGCTGCACAGGCTAGCAAAGCAGCCAGCTCAGCTCTGCCATCCATCCCAGCCAGCCAGCTCTCTCATGCCCCTGCCTGCCAGCCATTTCACCTTCCAGTCCCGCAACACCGCTGCCTGCAACTTAGCTTGCCACAGCGTCACAACCACAAGCCCGCCAGCCTGCCAGCCGCTTTCCCCGCCCGGCTGTCTTCCTCCTGGCATCCCTCACTGGCCCTATGGCGCTATGACTGCCCTATGGCGCTCTGGCTGCCTGCTCCGCGGCCCCCCCACCCCCCCGCCCAGCGCACCTGCCCAGCACATTCAGCGCAGGCTCCGCCCGAGTGGCCAGGATCCCGAGGAAGAAGATGACCACAATTGTGAGGATGAGGCCGCCGGCATAGCTGCGGGCAGCGGGGTGAAGGGGCGGCCACGGGGCAGTTGGCAGCAAGCAGGGGCAGAGCCGTGAGCGTGCGGCCCTGGGGCACAGTCCTTGTGCACAAGCCATCCCCTTGCACAACCCTGACCTGGAAGGGAGTTGTCTCAGGCCGCCTGCTGCTTGCTGCCATTCCCACCGTGGGATCCACTGGCATTGAAATGTAGGCACCCGTGGTGAGGCGGGTGCTACCCTCCAGATGCTCTACAACCGCAAGCCGGCAGCTGCTCACGGCAGGCTGGAAGCTGCAGAAGCTGCAGTACCTGAAGTACGGCGAGCGGGGGTCGTAGGGCACCTCTAGGAAGGAAGCCGGCAGCGTGGTACCCGTCTGGTCTCCCAGGGCAGTGAAGCCGTAAGAGAGACCTGCGCCCGGGGGGCAAGCGGGGAGAGGGGAGGGGGGAGGCACGGTGTGTCAGGCGTCAGGCTGCGCCACCCCGGCCCCAGCTGCATTTAGCTGCATCCAACAAGGCACAGCAAGGGGCGGGTGCGTGTGCCTCACCTGCCTGGTGGCAAGCCTGCCTGGTGGCAAGCGAGTGGTTGCACATGCGCCTTACCCACGACGGCAGCAAGGCCGTGGCTCGCTCACGCTTGCTCCCGAATCACCCCCCGCTTTGTCGCCCAGTGCCCGCCCCTGTTTGGGCTCCGTTCTGCTCCCGGTCACTCACCAATGTTGAACGCGATCATGCCAACCTGGCACACAGCGACAGCCACCAGGAAGCCGCCATACTGGCTGATGAACCCAGCGGGGGGCGGCTGCTCTGCCACCTCTCCAATCCCGCCGCTGGCGGCGCCGCTGCCGCCCTTCTCCACGTCTCCCGCAGCGGCGCCCCTGCGCCCCGCACCCAGCGCGTCCCCACCATGTGCCGTGTCGTCGTCACCAGCGGCGGCTGTGCTGGCGCCCAGAGTGCTGGCGTCGTCATCCGTGCCGTCATCCTTGCCCATTGCAGCCGCCACTGCCATGGAAGCCTTGCTCAGTGCGCTGAACCTGTTGCTTGCGCCCATGGAGGGGCGGCCCATGGAGGAGCGGCCCACAGAGGGTGCCCCGCTGCGCACAGAAGCGTCGTCTGTGGGCGCCAGGGAGGACGTCTCGCCGGCGTCACGTGGCTCCACCGCCCACGAGCAGGTGGGCAGGCGGCGGCGCAGGAGCAGCCAGATGAGGAGGCACAGCGCGACGATGAGCGGCAAGATGGCGCGGATGGCGAAAATGACCTCTTTCAGAGGGGACCTGCGTTTGAAAGGCAGCATACAATGGAGAGGGGCTGGGTGAGTGGGATGCGTAGAGGGGCATCAGGGGCGTGTGTTTGGCACAGCAGGAGGTTGCCCGACAGCGCACACGCCCAGACAGGAGGCAGCGGGCAGTTGGCAGCTGGCAGGCAGTTGGCAGGCGGGCGGGCAGGCATCGGATGTGGGCCTGCCCCACCCTGCCACTCCCCAGAGCTTAGACACCTCACTTGTCAATGGCACTCTCGTTTTGGACCTTGGCTGCGTCCTCCTCAGCCATGCGTTTCACCTGCAAGAGGCACAGCAGAAGCACACATGTTGGCGAGCCAGCGAGCTTGAAGGGCAGCAAGGTGGGGACAAGCGCGGGCACACACGCTGCTCTGCGCATCGGCTTGGGTAGGCGGGCAGCGAAGTGTGGCTCAGCACATGCTCAAGCGCAGCGTAGCACGACTCCTGCGCCCTCAACCACAGCACGCCCCAGAGCACAGCACAACCCTGCGCAGCAGGCCCAGCGTCCGCACTAGTGCGTGCCTCGACTGGCGTACTCATTAGCGGGCAGCTCAACCGCCAGGCCCCACCACACTATGCCCACCCAAGCATGCCCAGCACAGCACAGCCCAGCACAACTCACATCCTCATAAGGGTGCATGAGCGACGTCACAATGCCCAGGAGCTCAACCATCAGCACTGGGAACAGGGAGGCCAGGGTGACGATGCCAAAGCCCTCCAGAGCCTGCCCAGCGCCGGCGGCCACGCTCTGCTCGAGGGCCAGCGTGGCCAGCCGCTTCTGGCGCTGGGAGCGCATGACGCCGATGCCGAGTGCCAGCAGGATCTGCGGTTGAGGCGGGGGCGGTGTGTGAAGACTTGCGGTGAGGGAGGGGTGAAGACTTGCGGTGAGGGAGGGGCGGATGCTGAGCGGCGGCTGCCAGCCAGGGTGTGTGCAAACACAGGTGGAGGACCAGGAGGGGCCCAGCAGCTGGGAAGCATGCCTGGCACCGATTCCTCACGGCAAGCGGTAGTACTTGCCGGGACAGTGACAGGCCCGGTGGTCACGCCGCCACAGTCCCACGCCACTCCCAGGATGGGCGCCAGGTCGCTGTTACCCCACTGCAGGAGGGAAGCAGGTGTGTCGTGTACTATTGCATAGTTCACTTGTGCTGCTGCAACGAGTGGGTCAAAACTGGCCGTGTGGCGGAAGCAAGGCAAGCGGGGCACGCTGTGCACGCTGTGCACCCCTTGACAGCAGGGCGATCTAGCCGCATGCTGCCCTGCACCCTGGGGGCTGCGCTAAGACACACGGCTGTGCGCTGCTTGCCTGCATGTAGCAGGCGGCCCCCACGGTGGGTGCCAGGGTGAGGTAGATGAGGGGCTTGAGGGGCCTGCAGGGGGAGGAGGGCGCAGCGCAGCATGCGGGCAAGGGCACGCGTAGTGGGGCAGCTGCGTCGCTCGCGCCCCGGTGTGGCCCCGGGCCTACGCTAGTACACTGGCGGCTGGCAGGCTGCAGGCGACGTGCAAGGCAGAGCCATGCACTGCGAGTGCCTTTCGCATGAAGCAGCCTCCACGCATGCTGTGACAAGGTGTGCATGCTGTGCACGCTGTGCCCACCAGTCGCAGATGAAGCGCAGCGTGCCGATGACCGCAGCCACGCCCACGCCCAGGCCGATGCACAGCACCAGGATTTCCTGCACCAGGGCCAAGCCAGCCAGCCAGGGAACCATTGAGCCAGCCAGCCAGGGAACCATTGAGCATGGGAACCATTGAGCATGTGCCTTGAATGCCGTCATGACCTGGCGAGGGCATCCTTAGGAATCCTGCTGCCCCCACCGCATGGCGAGTGTGCGAGTACTCCAGCAGGTGCCCGCCATGCTGGCAGCCCTCCCACACCAAGTTGGCATTCCTGCTGGCAGCTTCCCCCCTATGGTACCAACACCAGCGGCAGCGGCCTCCCCTAAATCCATCAGTCATGGCACCGCCGCCTGCCCCACCTGCTGCTGGTTCATCAGATAATACAGGTAGGGAGCCTCCGAGGGGTCCACCTGCCAGGGGGCCAGAGGGGGCCAGGCGGTGCAGCGCGGGTGGTAAGCTTGCAATGCGCACATTACTCAAAGCTTGCAATGCGCACGTAGCTCAGAGGCAGGGGCAGGGTAAAGGCATGCACGGGGCTTGCCACTACGCTGCCCGCGGGCTTGAGCAACCCAGGGAGCGGGTGCCAGGCAGGCTGGCGTGCGGCGCTCCAGCAGGCACTGCCCAGCTTTCCCTGGGGGCTTTGCACTTCATGGCGGCGAAAAACGATTGATTGCATGGTTTATGGTTGAATGTAAAGCAGCCAATAAGCAATAAGCTCACCAGTGATGCCAGGGGACGGATGGCGCTGATGGCGGGCTCTGCATATGTGACCAGCACTCCAAGGAAGAAAGAGACCAGGAGGACCACTGAAATGTGCACCTTGGCCGGCAGCTCGGCGCCCAGCAGCTCGGCAAAGGGCTGCAGGAGGGGGGCATGGGCGGCACATAGTATGCAGTGCTCATAAGAAGTTTGTCAGCCAACAAGTAGAGTGAGTGCGGGGGGAGTGCATGGAGTGCTGCTGCCAGCTGCTAGGGCATGAGGGGGACAGGACGGTGGGGACCCTGGCTGGAAAGCTGTCGGCGGGCCAGTGGGCCAGCAGCCCGGCGGCAGAGGCAGAACTTATGGGTCACTTCTGCCCACCGAGGACGGCATGCGGGGAGGTCGGGGGCAGAATGCATGGCAAGCCGGCTGGCTGCAGCTGGGCGGGGGCGCGCAAGTGGGGGCATCTGGCGGCGCGGCGGCCAGCCTGGGTGCCCGCCAAACATTGACAGCAGGAAAGCCTGGCGGTTTGGCTGTGGATCACGTGGGTGCAGTTTGGAGATCCTCTGGGCACTCCAGAAATGCATAAAAAACAGGGTGCCTCTCTGTGTGCGCTGAACCCAGGCGCTCACCATGATGCAGACGCGCAGGCCCTCCAGGAACGCCATAAGCCCAAAGATGGCGCACACGAGCCCCATGACCTGCGCTTGCAGCCATGTTATGTGTCAGTGTGGCAGTTAGGGGGTGCGATTGGGGAGATATGTTTGGCAGGGAGTGGGGGCGCACAACAGCCTGAAAGCTGGGCCGCTCAGATCGCTGGGCACGGTGGCGGGGCGGCGGCGCACGGCTGGCGGCACCGACCTGCAGCCCTGCATCGATTGGGGCCTGCTGGAAGAAAATGGCCAGCACCAGGATCTGCAACCAGTGATGCGAGGGATGCGGTCGACACATGTTGGAGTGCAAGATGTTTCAAGTCATGAGTCCCACTTTTCAACAGTAGAACGGGCAGCGGCGCGCGCGCTCAGACACCGACACATAGCGCGGGGGGCCACCCTCCTGCCTTGCCCTCCCCGCCGTGCCTGGAGCAGGGAGATGGGTATCACCGCTGCGAGCTGCTCCTTGAAAAGCTGCCAGTAGTGCCAAATGAGGTCTCGGGCTGGAGCGGAGAAGCCCCACCCAACCAGTCGCCGTTCGGCGCTCTCTGCGCAGCGCGCGCTACACTCTCTGATTCGTGCAAACATGCTGGTGGGCTATTTGAAACCAGGTGTAAAATTGCACGATAGAAGGGCTTAGAGTGCACACATGGCCACTAGGGCATGACCTAGCTGGCAAGTTCTCCAGCGCGGCGTTAGGCAGTCCACAAGAGGGTGCTACGAGAGGGATTGAGACAGTAGTCCGGTTTCGACTACAGATCAAGCCGGCAGGCGGGGCGCAGCCCTCCTAAGCAGGACTGTACCGGTAGGTCTGCCGCCAGCCAGTGGCTGCACCACAAATTGGGCGCATAGATGCTTCTGGCTTACTTCAGTGCGCCGGTATTTTGAAATGATATGCGCACGAACAGAGGGGACGGCCAACTCTTGTCTCACTTGTGGGCAGGCAGCGCGCCACTGCTCTGCAGCTGAGCGGTGCAAACAGCGCAGGCATTATCAACGAACCTAATACAAATGAGTCTTTCCAGTAGAGCACAGAATTCGGTGAGAGGCCGTGTTAAAAGAATCGTTGGGTCGCGGCATTCATGGAATGGTCAATGGCAAGGATGCATCTGCCCGGCGGCCCAGCGGGCGCGCGATGCGCTGCACTCCGACGCTCCGTCACGGCAGGGCTTCGGCCTACTGGTCCCTACAGCAAGGCAGGGACATCAGCTTTCCTGCCAGCCCATGTGCTTGCATGTTGATGTGTGCATTTCAGCGATACACAGTCATGAGGGAGGCTCACCTGCAAGAGTCTCGCCGATTCAGCACCGCTCAGCTGGCGGCGCCTGTCGCTCCGCTGCGGCAGAGCCACAGAGGCTTGCGGCGGTGTCGGCGAAGCCATCATAGCTTTTTCCTGTTACATTCGATTCAATTCAGGTCCTACACGCGAGAGTGTAAAGACCGCCGCTTGCCGAATGGCGCGCGCTTGCTGCGGTGCCTCTGGCCCCGCCTGACCGTGTAACCAGCATTTCGCCAGCCTGGTAACCCAGAAATTGCATCCGGGGCGCCGCTGACTCCCGTCAGTTTTTTCGGACGGGCGGGCGGTCTGCGGGCGGCTGAACGACTGAGGCTAAGCATGTCCAGCTCGGGTAGCGGCTATGCGGGCAGACACCGGGAGCTTGCCGAGCTGCAGCGCGCCTCTGCCGCCGCCCGCCGTCGCCGCTCCTCAGGTGCCGCGCTGTCCTCGCTGCTGGCCCAACAGCCCAGCAGCTATGACGGGCGCAAGATTGCCGCGGTGGACAAGAACATCGAGTCTTTGGATGTCCTGCCCGACCGCTACGCCGGCGTTAAGGTGCGTGGCGGACGTATGCCTAAGCCGCCATCCATGGCCTGTGCTGCTCGTCTCCCTGCCGCCTGCCCCGCCTTGCACCCACACCTAAAACAGCCGCCTGCCCTGCTTGTCTCTCCAGCCGCGTTCCTCGTCGTGAGCTGCATGGGCAGGCGTGAGGTTTGGTTGCTGCCAGTTGTCCCGCTGCGTGCACCCACCTCGTAGCGCCGCCTCCGCCCCCGCCCCTCCGCGCCCCTTCCGCCCCCACAGACGCTCTACCTGAGCAAGAACGCGCTGCGCAGTCTGGCAGGTGTGGAGCAGTTCCGCGAGCTGAAGGCGCTGTCGGCGGCAGACAACCTGCTGACAGACCTGGACTGCCTGCAGGCGCTGCCGGCAGCCGGCATAGCGCTGGAAGCGGCTTCCTTTGAGGGCAACCCCATGGCTGACCTGCCCAACTACCGCGCCCACGTCATCCACACGCTGGGGCCGTCCCTGGCGGTGCTGGACAACCGGCCGGTGGGGGCGGAGGAGCGCAGCGGCGCGGCGGGTGCAGTGGCGCACGAGGCGACCATGCTGGCGCTCATGACCTCCAACGCCTGCCTGGTGCACAAGCTGGGGCGCGGGGTACAGGTGGGGGCGCACGCGTGCTGGATTGGTTGCCCGGGACGCTGGTGGGTGCTGGCCGGGCTGTGGTAGGCAGCTGGCGCGCTGGCGCTGGGGAAGAAGGTGCAGCACATGGGGTGCCGGCTGCTGGCCTCACAAAGTGCGCTGTTGGCGGATGCCATTTGCCACAGCTGCATGCTGTGGCTGCCAACTGGTTCCAGCGATGCCCTCCCATATGTGCACTGCAGCTGGTGAGGCTGCACTGCGAGCTGCAGTGTGCGGTGCTGGGCGGGCAGTATGCAGTAAGCGGCGCCAGCGGCGAGCCCCCCGGCACCCAGCTGTGCAGCGGGCGTGGCGTCAACCGTATGCTGCAGCTCTGGGACTACGAGAGCACCCTGGGCCGCGAGGTGTGCCACTCACTTTGTGCTGCTGGTGGGGGTGTGCCTCTGTGGTGCCGTGGCTGGACATTGCTGCCCAGGAGGGTCAAGGTGTTGTGATGCCCTGGCATGAACTGCCTGCCATCCCCCGGAGCTCTCATCCCACTACTGCAACTGCCACTCATTGCTTTGGCAGGAGCGTCACGCCATCGGGCTGGCCATTCGGCGGGAGGTGGGGCGCCGCTACCGCAAGCTGCTGACGGCGGGCGCCAAGGCCGAGGGCAGCACAAAGCTGTGGCAGCAGGTGAGAAAGGAGCTGAAGTTGACTTCAAACATTGTTGGCTTGTAGTGGAGGGAGTGGGCATTGGCAGAGAGCTTGTGGTTCTTCTATGAGCCCAGCCAAGCAAAGTGCACTTCGCTTTCACCCATCTGGAACCTGGGTGTCCCCGCTCGATGGACCCCCTCACCTGTCCCCGCCTCCTCGTCTCACCCCTCTCTGCAGGCCTTTGCACAGGTGATGCTGCTGCAGCAGGAGACCATTGCCAGCCTGATGGGGTTGCTGGAGGAGGCCAAAGCCGAGGCGGCAGCCAGCCTCGCACCTCTCACCCGCCCAGCCTCGCCCACCAAGCGTGCCGCGCTGGAGAGGGAGGCAGAGGCGCAATCCCGCGTGCGGCAGGACAGGTGGGGTGTCCGACGAGGCGGTGCCGGCAGGCCAGCGGCGGTGGGTGTTGTGTGCTTTGTGTGTCTGTGCGCACGCCCGCGCCACGCTCATCATGTCTTGAGGCCAGGTGGTGTCTTGAGCATGAGCCTTGACCCTCCTTGGCCGCTCTGTGGTCCTGTTCATCCCTGTTAGCAGGGAGGCGCTCATCCAGGAGCTGCGGGATGCGTTCCTGGGCCTGGCAGACGCCCCGGGTCACGCCAACTCGGAGCAGCGGGCGGCGCAGCTGGAGGCGCGCATTCGGCAGCTGCACACGGCACTGGAGGCAGCAGACGACAGCCCCGGGCATCCAGCTGAGCTGCCGTCGCCGCGTGCATTGTGGGCCATCCAAGCAGTGCGGCCTGAGGCAGCCCCAGCGTCGCCCACCACGGTCAGGTCGCCGGTGCACCGGCGGGTGGGCAGCGCCTCGCTGAAGAGCGCACTGAAGCAGCAGCAGCACCCCAGCAGTGACGGATGGTCCCCAGCCCGCCCAGGCGCGGGTGGTGCCGCCCTGCAGCGGTCGGCCTCAGCGCTGCTGGGTGGGCTGGGTGCTTCGCTGACTCGGCCAGGCACTGCATCTACCGACACGCGGCAGCATGAGCAGCAGAATGTGCAGCAGCAGCAGCAGCAGCAGCAGTGGCAGGCAGATGATGGGCTGGCAGTGTATGAGGAGCAGGCTCGGTGCCAGACGCCACGGCCCTTCCAGGGAAGCAGACCAGCCAGCGGGCAGGCCCCACAAGCTCAGGAGCCCAGCAGGCATGTGCAGGCTCCTGGCGAGGGAGCGTTGCAGCAGCAGCCTGTGAGACAGCAGATGGCTAGCAGGCCGCCGTTCAGGCCTGCCTCTGCCTCTGCTGCTGGCAGCCCCGCGCGTGCACCGCCTGGCGGCCCGGTGCGCCCCTCCTCTGGCAGCCCGCCTCAGGTGGGATCAGGTGGCAGGAATGCATGTGACTGAGGGGGTGGCGGAGGTGACTGACAGCAAATACATCCAGCAGCGTGCTGCATGCTGTCGTGCGAGCTGTGCCCCCAATCCCGCTGCTGCGCCTGCTGCAGTGGACACCCAACCCTCTGGCTCGCACCACCAGCACTGGCGGCGGCGGCGGCGGCGGCGGCTCCCCGGGCGCAAGTAGCCCCCGCAAGAACGGCTTGCAGGAGGTGCTGCGGCTCCTGGAGAGAGAGGGCCGGCTGAACCAGGTGAGCAGCAATCACAGCGCTGACCCGTGTGCACCTGATGCAAACATGTTGGCTTTCCTGCTTGCCTCAAAGCATGGCTGGTGGAGGCAGCAGGTTGTCGAGGCGCGCCAGCACTGCACTGACAGGCCGGCTCTGCTTTACTGATGCATGCCTTCAGATGTGCTGACTTGTTGTGTACTGCTGCGTCTCATCCCTCCCGCCCCTTCCCCTCCATCCACCTCAGCTGGAGGCGCTCAAGTCGGCGGTGGCCCAGTACGAGACCCATGCGGCAGAGCTGCAGGCGGGCAACACCGAGCTGGCAGAGGCGCTGCAGCAGGTGCAGCAGCACGCGTGTGAGCTGGAGGAGAAGCTGGCGGCCCAGAGGGCCGCAGCAGAGAAGCAGGCAGCGGCGGCAGCAGCGCAGCTGGCATCTCTGCGGCACGCTCATGGGGAGCAGCTGGCTGCGGCCCACATGCAGCAGGCAGAGGCAGAGTCTGTACAGCGGCAGCAGGCGCAGCAGCTGCAGGAGCTGGAGTGCAAGCTGGAAGAGGCGCTGGCCAGCCGGCAGGCGCTGCAAGCGCAGCTGGAGGTGACCGCAGCAGAACAGAAGCGCTTGTTAGAGGAAGCCGCGGAGCAGCGCGAAGCGGCGGCTGCTATGGCGCAGCGTGAGCGGGCGGCCGCGGCTGCGGTGGAGTCGCAGCTGATGGCCCGGGTGGCTGAGCTGGAGGCGCGGAAGGCGGTGCACCTGAGCATGACGGTGCAGTCGTATGAGGAGGAGTGGCAAGCAGAGGCGGCGCGTGCAGCCGCACTGGAGGAGCGGGCGGTAGAGCTGTCGGTGCGGTTGGCGGCTCATCAGCAGCGGGAACAGCTCAAGGAAGCCTGGTGAGGAGACATGAGGGCGGGGCGGAAGGCAGGTTTTGGGTGGCATTCACTTGCGGGCTTTCTGACAAGTTGATGGGGCAGCAGGCTACAACAAGCGGACGTCTGCGTGCGGCGACTCAGCTTTAGCAGAACAAGCTGACGTCTGCGTGCGGGGACTCGGCCGTGGCGAGCTGTGCTCTCACTTTATGCGCTCAACATGTTGCTCCACCTGCCTCCCCCTGGCTGCAGTGCCCAGCTGGCGGCCCGTGCCGTGCTGCGCCGTGTGCTGTACCACTGGCGTGACGCCGCCTCTGAGTCTGCCTACCTTGGCGCGCTGCGGCAGCAGGCCGAGGCGCTGCACCGCCGCCATGTGCTGGCCGCCTGGCTGGCCAAGTGGCGGGTGGCCGTGCATCGCAGCCAGCTTCTGGCAGCGCTACAAGCGCAGCGGCAGCGCCGCCAGATGCAGGCTGCCTGGCAGACGTGGTGCACGTACCGGCAAGACTGCGTGGTGCACCGCGGCTTGGAGGCCGCCGCCCACCTGCACCGCCAGCACGCGCTGCTGCGGCAAGCCTTTGTGTCCTGGCAGGCCGTGGTGGTGACTTCGCGGCAGGTGGAGCTGCCATACAGCCACCCCACCATGCAGGCCGCCGCCCGACTGCAGCGCCTCCGCCTGCTGCGAACCTTCTTTGCCGCCTGGCGGGGGCACATGGCCGAGCATGTGCTGCCGCGCATGGCAGCAGTGCAGCTGCGGGTGCTGGAGCAGTTTATGGGCAGCCAGCGGCGTGCGCTTGCAGCCTGGCAGCAGTATG
Organism: Micractinium sp. NFX-FRZ; assembly: GCA_029339195.1. NCBI lineage: Eukaryota > Viridiplantae > Chlorophyta > Trebouxiophyceae > Chlorellales > Chlorellaceae > Micractinium > Micractinium sp. NFX-FRZ. The sequence goes on from JAPTJF010000025.1 coordinate 63,483, forward strand.
TGGAGCAGCGGCGGGAGGGCAAGCTGCAGAAGGTAACAGTGCACGGGTTTGTGCAGGGGGCTGTGTTCATGCTGAGGGATGTGCACGCTCCTGCGGGCGCCTGCGAGCACTACTCAAGGCCGTGCAGCGCTGCATTTGCATATGGGACGCAGCCTGTGCACTCAGCCCCTGTGCCCGGCCATCTACTTGCCTGCAGGCTGTCGCCCAGGAGCACCGCCTGCGTTGCTTGCTGCTGCACTGGCGGCAGGCTGCCCACGAGTGCAAGGAGCAGCGCACTGCTGCTGTGCGCGCCGCCTTCACCAGCCAGCAGCTGCTGCTGCGCAGGGGCTGGCGGGTCTGGCAGCTGGCGGTGCAGGAGAAGCGTCAGCGGGTGCAGCACAAGGCACTTGCTGAGCAGCACCTGCGCCAGAAGCTGCTGGCTCACGGCTGGGCCAAGTGGCAGGAGTGGACGGCCCTGTGCCGGCGCATGGGGCAGCGGCACGCGGCGCGACTGCAGACGTCAGCGTTTGCTTCCTGGCGACAGGCTGTCAAGGTGGCCGAGAAGAGGTGAGGTTGGAAAGGCAGTCGCAGACTTGCAGGCATGTTGCAAGGCCGCTGCAGTTGCTTGCAATCGCGACCCCACAAGGGCAGCAAGCACACCCTTGGACATCCTTTGTTCGTGTGTTTGAAGCTTTGGCACCTGCTGTCTGTCTGCGCGGGTCCCCTGACATCTGCTCCCACGTGTATCTTGTGCAGGCGGATGGCTAGTGCCTTCAACCAGCGCAGCCAGCAGCGCCGCTTCCGCGCCTCGCTGTCCGCCTGGCGCACGGCGGTGGCAGCTGCAAAGGCACGGCGGCACCAGGTGGCGCATGCATGCGCGCTGCTCCAGCGCCGCCTGCTGGGCCGCGTCATCGCAGGGTGGCGGCGGGCTTCGCTGGCGGGCAAGCTGTACCAGACGCTGGACTTGGTGCATGAGCTGCAGGGGGCGGTGGAGCGGGCGCGGGAGGAGCTGGAGCACAAGGCGCAGCAGGTGGGTCGAGCAGTGCAGGGGCGGAAGGGAGGGGCAATATGGAGAGGGGAGGCAGGCAGGCAGGCATGGGGATGAGGGGCAGAAAGACGAGATGAGAGGGTTGCCGCCCCTGCAGCAGTTCGCCAGCAGCATTTAGGTGCATCCCCTCGAGCGTGCTTGACCGTGACATTCTGCTGCAGGTTGACGCGCTGAGCAGCATGCAGGTGACATTTGAGGGCACCTCAGATTCTCTGAGCCTGAGGGTGTCCTCCCTGGACGCTGACCTGGCGGCAGCTCAGCGTCAGGCAGCCGAGATGCAGGAGGCAGCTGATGCAGCCCAGACAGATCACGAGGCGGCGGCAGCGGCCCTGGAGCAGGTCCTGGCTGATCGTGCAGCAGTGGAGGCGGAAGGCGCTGCAGCAGCGGCAGAGCGTGACGCGGCGGTGGCAGCCAAAGAGGTCGCTGAAACAGAGCGGGCGGCTGCTCGTCAGGCGCAGCAGGCAGCAGAGCGGCAGGCATCTGAGGCAGCAAGCAGGGCTGAGGCCACCGCTGCAGCTGTCGCAGCTGCCACAGCACGGGCAGATGAGGCGTCCACAGTGCTGGACGCGCTCAGTGAGGAGCACGCTTTGCTGCTTGTGCAGCTGGCAGAGGTGCAGGCAGAGAAGCAGCGCATGGCTGCAGAGTTGAAGGAGGCTGTGGGCGAGGCGCAGCACACTGCTGACCTGCTGCAGCGGCTGGAGGGCGAGCGAGACAAGCTGCGGCTGCAGCGGGAGCAGGCGGAGACGGCGGTTGTGCAGGCAGCAGCGGAGCAGCAGGCCGCGCTTAAGCAGGCCGAACGGCTGACGCAGCTGTGCGAGGATCAGCAGCAGCAGTGCCAGCGCCTGCAGCAGCAGGTAGTGCAGCTGAGGAGCACGCTGGCGGATCAGGCGGCGCTGCAGGCAGACCTGGCAAAGGTGGGATGGGGAGGGAAGAGGAGGGGGCTGGGTGGTTGAGCCGAGTTTGCTGCATGCATGCCTTGCTCATCAGCTGGAACTGAAGCAGGGGCCGAGTGTGAGAGACTGGCCATGCTTCCTCTCTGGCTGTGCGTCAAGGCTCCCCCTTCACTCTGTTCCTTGCCCGTCCAATTTCTGCGTCCAGCTGGAGGAGCTCAACAAGCAGCTGCTGGTGGACAACCAGAGCATGCGGAGCCAGGCGGACAGCTTTGCTGCGTCTGTGCAGCGGGCAGAGGGCAACAATGCCGAGCTGCTTGCAGCGGCAGAGGTGGCAGCGGAGGAGCAGCGCCGGATGCAGGAGCGGTGCCAGGCGGCAGAGGCCGAGGCGCTGAGGCTGGGCCGCTTGGCAGACAGCCTGCGTGCTGCCCAGGCGGCGCTGGAGCGGCAGCTGGCAGCGGCTCGGGAGGAAGCCGCGCAGGCAGTTGCACAGCATGGGGAGCTGGCGGCGGTGGTGGAGGCGCTCAGTAGCGAGCGGGACGCGCTGTCTGCCAGAGAGGCTGGGCTGTGCGAGGAGCGGGATGGGCTGGAGGGCACGGTGGAGCACTTGAGGGGGCAGCTTTTGGAGAGCAATGAGGTCCTGGAGACGTGCCGCCGCATGCTGGCTGAGACGTGCTCCGTGCAGTGAGTGGGACTCGGGGGGACACAGGCGGTCTGCACCACCTAATGAGCTTACGGTCTTCAGGCCGTCTATTGCTACTCCTTGTGCCTGCCTGGGCCTTGGAAGAGGGCAGTGCGCACTGGATGACTCTGGCGTGACAGCTGATACGGCAGCCACTGTATGTGCCCGCCGCAGCATGCATGCGGCGGCGCTTGCGTCGCCCTTCCGTGCTCACCTGCTTCAGAAGCAGGTGTCCACTTGAATGCTGCACCGTGCTATCCCACTCATGGCCACTTGGCCCCTGGCTGCCTGCAGGACCGCCGCTGATCAGCAAGCCGCATCCCTCACGGAGCTGCTGAGGAGCGTGCAGGCGCAGCTGATGCTCAAGGATGCTTCCATCAAGTCGCTGACCCGTGAGAACGCGCAGCGTGCAGAGCGGCTGCGGGCACTGCAGGCGCAGGTCGCAGCCCTGTCGCCGGCTGCCGGTGACAGCCTGCCGGCGCAGCAGGGGCAGCAGCCGGGCACTGGCAGGCCCATGCCAGAGGCGGGCTCAATGCTGAGCAGCGGCAGTAGTGGCACAGGAGGCAGGCGCAGCTCTTTGGTCGCTAGGCCTGGCAGCCCAGTGGCAGGGCGGCACCAGGCAGCTGCATGCACATGGGCGCCGACACCGACAGGCGGCATGCTGGCCTACACCTCACTGCCCCTGCACAGTGCCAGCCCTGCTGCTACACCACATCCAAGCAGCAGCGCGGGCGTAAGCTCTGCCGCCTCCGACCGCCCGCAGCCAGCGTGGTTCAGCTTCCCCTCGGCTGCCGCTGCCTCTCCGGCACCCTCCTACATTTCACTGCCAGCTCAGCAGCCCTGGCAGCGCAGCTCGGCAGCCGCCTCACCAGACATTGGCGCCGCCCCACTCAGCGGCACCAGCAGCCGCAGTCACAGTGCCAGCTTGCCATCCGCAGCCTCGGCCAGCAGCGCAAGCAGTGGCAGGAGCCGTGCTGCCTCTGTCACCTTTGCCCAGCTGCTGCCTGGCGGCAGCGGCAGCGACAGTGGCGGCGGCGCCGCTGCCAGCTTGAGCGCCCCTGCCCTGCCTGGTGGTTTGCATGACCAGCAGCTGTCCTATCTGCTGGATTTGGTGGCAGCCAAGCGCATCACAGCAAGCCAAGCGCAGCAGGTGAGGCAGGGCGGGGCAGGGGCGGGTGTGTGGTAGGAGTGGACGGGCTGGGTGGGCTCAAGGCAAGCAGGCGCCAGGGGAAGCGTCCACATGAGATGTCGCTCCAGCATGGGGAAGGCAGCATCATGGTGTGGCTGGTGTGCATTCTTGGCTGACGCTGTCGCCTGATCCATTGCATGCACATTCCGTGCCGTGGTGCAGGTCATCAACGCAGCTGTAGAGGGGAATGCGCGGCCGCTGCTGCAGATGCTGACGGCAGTGCAGCAGCAGGGAGAGGCCAGCAGTGGCAGCAGCAGCCAGTATGCTGCAGCGGCGGGGGCAGCGGCAGGCCCTGTGACATCAGCAGAGGTGGCGGCAGTGCGACAGGCCATCCACAAGCTGGCGAGCAGAGCAGCACCAGTGGGCAATGCCTGACCCGCCACACTCCTGAACCTTTCATTGCTATCTGAGTCTCCTGTGGACTTGCTATTAAGGAACCACAAGCTCTTACACTGTGGGTGTTCAGCGCCGAGTCTGCGCAGTGCTCACGAACGAACAAGAAAACCTGCCTGAGGCGAGCGCAAGGTACCAACGTGGCGTGGAGCAAGGTAAGACATAAAACAAGGTTTGGAGATGCAAAGCCCTGGCAGTGCTGCTGGGATGATGCGCAAGGAGGGATGATGTGATTGATCGGCTATCTGCCCGCAGCGAGCGAGAAACAGGGGATAGGGCTGCGTGCGCCGCTACCCACGGCGCAAATGGGGGGCACGGGAGGAGACGGGGCAGCACACGCGGTGAGTTGAAAGAATGTAAAAACGCGTGGTTGGGACGAGGAGGAGGACGTAGCGTACAGGTGCAGGGGCGAAGCAGTGTAGCGCAGCACTCGGGCAAGCGGGGGAAAAGGCGGTCAGGCCCGAGCGGGCATGCGGAGGGCTGCCCCCACTTCTGCGCACACTCGGAAGCAAAGCAAAATGGGGCGGGGGAAGGAGGCAGGGGAGGGAGGCACAGGGGGGTGATGGCCCAGTCATCACCGGGCATTTGTTCGAGTAGGAGGCAGTGTCGTGAGGGGGCACATGTGAGCGCCCATCATATTGAAAAGAAGCGGTTAGTATTTGACGGAGGGGAGAGGCCAACGGTGCGCGCCTCAGCGCGGCGCGGCATGCCCTCATCTAGTCGGGCAGGCGGGCAGGCCCACCCCCCACACACTGGGGGCGGGTCTCACGGCGCCCGCCGCCGGGGCTGCGGGGCTGCTGGCGTGCGGGGCAGTCGGGAAGAAGAGGATCGGCCCCGCGCGCCGTGGAGCTGTGCGCGCTCACGCGGGGGTGGGCCGGATGCGCAGGCGCTCCTTCTGCTTCTCAGAGGGCAGCTTGATGTTGGTTGCCAGCCCCCACTTCTCCAGCTGCTTGATGACCAGCCAAGTCATGTCCCACTGCCCCTCCTCCAGGCCGTGCCGCGCCGAGAACTCAAAGGCGTGGTGGTTGTTGTGCCAGCCCTCGCCAAACCCAAGGATGCCCACCCACCAGTTGTTGCGGGACTGGTCGCCTGCAGGCAGGCAGGTAAATGTGGCATGGGTGGATGTCAATAGCAGCGAGGAGCAATGTTTATAAGCGATGCAGCATGCAGCGGTATGAGGACAGTGCACTGGCTGGGCAGCACCGCCAGGTCTTGCGCGCGCACCAGCACACGACCCTGCCTCCAGGAGCAGAACCCAGCAGCCAAAATGGGCGCACATTGAGCCACCAAGCGGCATCCAGCATCCAGCCCAGCGCAGCAGCGCCGCCAGGCGGGTTGCAGTCGTGTTTCCCTGCCCTCCTGCTCACCGGTTTTGTATGTCTGGGTGCCCCAGAGGTGCGATGCGGAGTTGACGAACCAGGTGATGTGGTAGACCCACACCACGCGCAGGCAGCCCGCCCAGATGAGCGCGTCCCAGCCGCCCAGCGCAAAGAGCGCCGCAAACTGGGCAACCACGTGCCAGGTGTAGTGCTTGTTCAGGTGCTTGTAGAAGGGGTCCTTGGCCATGTCTGCACAGCAGGCACAGCATGGCGCAAAGCGTCACAGCACGGTCAGCACAGCGCAGCAAAGCCTGCCAGGCGGGTGACTCTTCACTGAGCACAGCAGGGCCCTGAAAGCGGTGCAACTCGATGGCGCAGCGCAGCGGCAGCCCTTGGCTGGCGCGCCTGGCTCCCCTTGCCCTGCTCCCCTGCAGCCATCGTGTGTATTCAAGCTGCAAGTAGGCTCACCCGACGCGTTGGAGGTGTCAAACACGCGCTTCTGCGTGGCCTCGTCGTCCAGCAGCCAGCCCATGTGGCTCCACCAGAAGCCCTCATACACAGAGTGGGGGTCCAGCGGGGTCTCGCAGTGCAGGTGGTGGTAGCGGTGGCAGGACACCTGCGCGGGGCAGGTCAGGCAGCACGTTGAGGGGCACGCAGGAGAAGACGCGGGGCAGGCAGGCCTCACAGGCGGCGAGGTCGGTTTGGCGACCTGACACGTAATGCTGCCTGTGCCAGCGCCCGCAGCCCTTGTCCTCAGCAAACCAGCTACATCCCTACTACCCGCCCCCTGCTGCCGCCCTCCCCCCCTTGCTCACCCACTCCAGCGGGTCTCCCTGCACGCTCATCACGCCGCAGTACGCCAGGATGTACTCCACCCACTTGGGGGTGGTGAAGGAGCGGTGGCTGAGCTGGCGGTGGTAGGAGGCGGTGATGCCCAGGCAGCCGGTGATGAAGTACTGCACGCGGGGAAGAGGGAGCGGGATGCGGGAGCGGGAACGAGCAGCGATGAGGGTTCATGTGCAGCAAAACAAGAGCCAGCTGCACCTGCCTTTCTGTCGCAAGCGGCTGTGCTTTGCAAGCTGCCAGAATGGCGGCGCGTGGCCCGCCAGAAACATCCAGCCACAGCCGCGGGCCACTGCCAAGCGGCAGCACGGTATGTTGGGCGCAGCCATGCCAAGGGATGTGCTGGAAAATATTCCCATGCTGGCTCACCATGCCCATGAACATGGCAAAGTTGGACCAGGAGAAGGTGAAAGGCGCCAGCAGGGCGCCGGCATGCACCAGCGTCATGTAGCCAAGGTAGATCTTGTCCTGCAGGGGTCGTTACGGCACAGGCTAAGAGGCGAGTGAGCAAGCACAGCTCCCAGCTTGCTCCAAAACCAGCCCAGCTCGGCGGCGCTCGGTGGCTGCCCAGCACTCACAAACTGGCGGCCGGCACGCAGCACCCACAAACTGGCGGCTGGCGCCCAGCACCCACAAACTGGCGGCCGGAACCCAGCACCCACAAACCTTGGTGGTGAACTCGCGGTCAAAGAAGAGCTTGGTCTTGGACTTGGCATAGACGTCGGAGAAGGCCACCTTGTGGGCACCCGGCACCTGCGCCTGGGCCTCAGGGTCCGGCTTGGGCGTCACCTTGCGCAGGTTGAGGGGCTTGGAGAAGATGTCGTCGTACTGAGCGTCGTAGCTCATGCCCGCCCACTCAGGCACCATGATGTCGGAGACAGCAGAGCCGTCGGGGGGGCTCATGGTCATAGCGTCGGCGGCAGCGGCGCTGCAGAGAGGCAGGAGGACAGGGAGATGGAGTGGGCACAGCACAGCAGTGGCGGCGGCGGCGGGTGGGGCTCTGATAGCACGCGCGGGAGCTGCGCGGCGGCCAAACCCTGCAATCTGGCGCTTACTGGCGGTCTGTGGGTCCAATCTGGCACTGGTGAGGTGGGGTTTGGGGACAACCCATGCTGCTGGAGCGTGCGACCGACCGGGGTTGACTCGTCGCGGGCGCTGCCCGCCGCGACAGCGCAGCGCTCCGCCACCGACGGCGCCGCAACCAGAGTGTGCGGGGAGCGGCCACAGGAACTCCCTGGCAACCTGCGCACCTGGTCTTGCCGCTGTCGCGGGCCGCCTGGCAGGTGACGAGCCGGGCCGCCCGAGTGGTGGCCGGCCGCCGACTGATAGGGCCCCTGGCGGGCAGGGCCGCCACGCCGCAGCGGCTGAGCATTGCGCTGGTGGCCACCATGGTGCTTCCGATTGGTTGAACCGGGCGATGGGGGCCGGTGCTGTGCTGACCCACTGGGTGAGCCTGCTGCTTGTGCGCCGGCTGTGGGGCCAGGAGCAAGGAGCAGGGGGCAGCTGGAGGTGAGAAGTCACTGGCAGAATGCGCTGGTAGCAGGCAAGGCGGTGCAGATGGGGTGGCGAGTGCGTGGCCTGTGCTGCGTGTCAGATGCGCGCAGCACGAAGCTGCCATACCGGGTCCGGTGAAGACCCTACTCTCCCAGGCCTGCGTCCTGCTGTGATCACACGCTCAGACGCGCCCAGATTTGTTGTGGCCGTGGAAAAGCCCCCCCTTACCAAAGTCTGAAATCAACGGACCACACAACTCCGGCTCCCTGTGCAGTTGCTTGTTTATGAACAACGGTGACAATCATCGCGCCGAAGACCCGTACGAGAGACGCGCCACAGCGGGAGCCCTCCTCCGCTCACCGGCGGCGCTGACCGCCTGGGCGGCAGCACAGCACACCTCCGTTGCCCGGGCCGAGCTCAGTCTGCTGCAGGTGCGTGCAGTAGCCACCTGCCCCTGATTGAGAGTCACCACTGATGAATGTTGCCAGCTGTAGCATCACCACTGATAAAGGGGCAGGGCGGGCATGCCCAGGTTGCCCGGTGGCCTGGCTGGGGTGTGTCTGCCCACCTACAGGTTGCCAGTGCACCACCGGCCAAGGCGCCGGCGCCCTCACATGCTCTCTTGCCCTGGGGCCCCTGCCTGCCTGACGCAGGAACTGACTGCTCCGACTGCCTGCTTAGAGAGGTCGGAAGAACAGCAGCAGCAGCAGGCCGCCGCCTCCGCCACAGCCGCAGCACAGCGGGAGGCCTCACCGTCGCCCCCACCAGAGCAGCAGCAGGCGCAGCAGGCGCGGCAGGCACAGCAGGCGCAGCAGCAGCAAGGCCTCGAAGAGGCGGAGCACAGAGACGTTGGCATGGACCCCTACCAGTTTGAGGAGCTTGATTACTGACCCCCCTCTGCCTGCACACAACCGCTGGCAGCCATGCGGCGCAACCTGGCAGGGCGACTCCTGTCACAGGCGGCGCGGCATGCATGGTGGGGCGACGCAGCTGGCGCTGGCAGGGGCGCTGCGTGTGTCCAGCTGCCTGGCAGCTGCACCGGCACAGCTGGCAGCGCCAGCACGGGCGCCTGGCAGTGGCTGCAGCAGGCAGGCATCCGCACCCGCCACGCGCCCAAGGCGCACGGCGTGCCGCACACACGGCCCCGCCGGAGCCCGCTTCGCCGCGTGCTGACCCTGCTGGGCCAGGCGGCGGGGCTGGCGGCTGTGGGCGTGCCTCTGGCGGGAGCTACGGTGCTGGTGGTCAAGGGGAGGGACGATGCGGAGGCAACAGAGATCGTGCACAGCCTGCCCCGCACAGCGCGGGTCGTCTGGTGGGGCTGCTGGGCGACCTACAAGGCAAGTTTAGGCTCCTTATTTAGGGAGGTGGGTGTGGCAGCTGGGAGCAGAGGCCTGTACTGCGAGGCACGCCGCTGTCTGCTCGCCTGTCCACCTGCCTGCCTGGTTCTCAACCACACGCGTCAGCACCGCAGATGGTCTTGCCAGCCTTGGCTTGCGACAGCGACAAAGCGCCGCTTGTGGGGTGGTAGTTGCCCTGTGTGCCCTGCCTGCTCCAACCTGGCTTGCCTGGCCTGCCTGCCTTCTTCCCCCCCTGGCCCTCACCAGTCGGGCCCCTCCCCTTCCTCACTACTGCCGCCCCGCCCGCCTGCAGTACAAGACTCTGGCAGCGCATTACGCGTCCGACCCTCAGGGTGCTGCCTACCAGGCAGCCCTGGGTGAGCTTCACGAGCTGGCAGCCACCAAGCTGCTGCTGACGTGCCAAGCCAATGGCGGCTTGTACATCAAGGCTGGCCAGCTGGCGGTGTCGCTGAACGCGGTGCCGCAGCAGTACCGCAGGTATGGGGGGCAGGTGGCCCAGGGGGGCGGGATGAGGTGGGCTGGGCGGCAAGATGCAGGTAGGCAGGGGTGTTGCAGCCGAGAGCCACAGGTGCCGCAGCTGGGGCTTGGCGCACGGCCAGTGCCCTGCGTGTGCTCTTGTTCCCTGCCTGCTTCGCCACCGCAGCCAGCCAACCCACGGGTCGGCCGTTGACGTTACAGCCTTGTGCCTGCTGCCTCCCCCAACTCCTTCCTCCCTGTCCCTGTCCTTGCCTGGCAGCATCATGGAGGCGCTACAGGACCGGGTGCCTCCCCGCCCCTTCCAAGAAATCGACCTTGCTCTGGCTCAGGTGGGGGTGGCTTAGGTGAGGGTGGCTGGAGGGCCTGGAACAGGCATGAGGCACGAGATCCAGAGAACAGGAATGAGAGGGCTTGAAAGTGTGTCACGCCACGCTGCAGCATGAAAGACAGTCTCCGCGTAGCACAGAGATGACGAAACCACACCCTTTTCCGTCCTTCTGTTGATTGTTCATTCCTGCTGGCACCGGTGCAGGAGTTGGGAGCTCCAGCAGAGGAGCTGTTTGCGGAGTTTGACCGGTCAGCAACAGCGGCCGCCTCGCTGGCGCAGGTGAGAAGGGCGAGGCGGAGGCGGGGCGGCGCACTGCGATGGGTGGCGCTTAGTGTTGCTCCTGTCAGTGCAGGTGCCTTGCTGGCACAGGTGTTGACAAGGTGGCACAGCGGTTGCAGTGGCGCCGCTTTTTGTGCCCTTGGAAACTGGCGCGCAGCTCGACACTCGCTGGTGGTGGTGCTGCTGCTGCTGCTGCTGCTGCTGCTGCTATTGTTGTTGCTTCTAATGTGCTGGCAGGCAGCTTGCTGGCGGCAGCCTTTAGCACCAAGGAACAGACACACCAGCGAGGGCTGCATGCTTGCCCCTGCCGCGCAGGTGCACAAAGCTCAGCTGCACGACGGCACGAGCGTGGCGGTGAAAGTGCAGGTGGGTGCGGCAACTGCGCTTGCTTGTGTTGGTGGCAGCTCTGGCACACGGTGTTCGTTGTGGGCTCACATCCTGACCCGCTGCTGCCTCACTCTTGCCTGGCCCTCCGTCACCCATTGGCCTGCCTCCCGGACCCCACCCCAGCCCCCAACCTTAGCTCCTGCCTACCGCCTCCCCTGCGCTGCAGTCCCCGGGCCTGCAGCCTGCTGTGGCCGCTGACCTGGCAACCATGCTGATCACATCGCCCTGGTGCCTGCTGTGCCCTTTACTGCAGTCTTCTGTGGCTGGCGACCTCTTCTGACTGCATCCCCTCTCTATTCCCTGCGCTGCAGTACCCGGGCCTGCAGTCTGCCGTGGCCGCTGACCTGGCAACCATGCTGATCCTGGCAGACGCGGGGCACCGCCTCTTCCCCGCCACCAGCTGGAGGTGGCTGTTTGAGGAGCTGCAGCGCCAGCTTCAGTACGAGCTCGACTTCCGCAACGAGGCGTCCAACGCCACCCGCCTGGCGGCCAGCATGGCGGGGCGGCGCGACGTCACCGCCCCCGCCATCTTCCCCGCCCTGTGCACCCAGCGCGTGCTAACCATGGAGTGGGTGGAGGGGTGCAAGGTGACGGATGTGGAGTGCCTGCTGCAGCAGGGGATGGAGCCACGGCAGGTTGGTGGGTGTGGGGCAGGGCAGGGCACAGCAGGGCACAGCAGGGCACAGCGTGGGGGAATTGAAAGACCACCTGGTGTGAGGAGCGGGGCATGGCACAGCGTGAGTGCTGAGGGGCCACCCGGTGTGGGGGAGGAGGGGCGGTTGGTACGCGTGAACGCCAGGTGTGGGGCAGGGCAGGGCACAGCGTGTGGGATTTGAGTGCATACCTGGTGTGAGGACTTGGGCAGCCGTTTGGGGCGCATGAACCCGGCCCGGCTGACTGGTTGGGTGGGAGGCTGTGAGGGTGTTTGTTCCCCAGGTGACCGCCTGCTCCACTCCTTCTGGCTCTCTCCTTCTGCTCGTGTTTGGTGTTGGTCTGGGTTGTGACGCTCCTGCATCCCTGCCCCCCTCTGTGTGCAGGTGGGCATCCTCCTGCTTGACGCTTTCGCCCAGCAGACCTACAAGGACGGCTTTGTGCACGGGGACCCGCACCCAGGTGGGCGGGCGGTTCTTCAATCAAGCCAGTGGTGCTAGGCAGGGGGCAGAGGGGCAGGTGCTTTTGCCTGCAGTCAGAAAGTGGGCTCTGCTCAAACCCGTATGGACGGGTTTGTGCACGGGGACCAGCGCCGGGTGGCATTGGCCAGGGTGTGTGGGTGTCCCTGTGAGCGGTGCTGACATTGGCCAGGGTGTGCGGGTGGTCCTGGTCCTGCACGTCCTGCGAGTTGCGAGGCTCAGCTGCCGTGCAAGCAAGAAGCGCAGCGCGGTCCGCTGTGCCGGCCTGCTGACCCCGCTGCAGCCCGTGCACTCGCCCTCCCCTTCTGCTGCGCCGGCCTGCTGACCCCCCTGCAGCCCATGCACCACTTGCCCCCAACCCCTTCAGGCAACATCCTGGTGCGCCCGCGCCCCGACCCGCCGCCCCTTCTGGCGCGCCTGCTGCTTGGCAGCCGCCCCCGGCCGCAGCTGGTACTGCTCGACCACGGCGTGTACTTCACAATGTCTGACCATCTGCGACGGCTGTACTGCCAGGCGCGTCGGCTGTCTGTACTGCCTGGTGCTGCCCCACCATTGGTGTTGTTCCAGCATGCGTGACCTGTGGGCCGGTGCTGTGCCTGGTGTTGCAATTTTCCGCAGCGGAGCTCTGTCCCCATCACCCGCCCAAATGCCTGCCCTGCCGAACTACAGTCACCTGCCCAGCCACCTGCCCACCCAACTGCCTCCTCGCCCGCACACCTTCTTGCCTTGAGCTGAGCTGTGGGAGGCTCAAGGTGGCCTGCGGTCGCTGCATCACACCTGGTGCTTTGCACGCTTTGCCCGCAGCAGCGGGGCGTGGCACGACACTGGCAGTTGCGCGGGGCGGCACGGGAAGCGCCAGGCTCGCAGCAGCCCCAACTACTCACAGCATCTATCATTTGCTGGCCCCCTTGCTTTGCCTGCAGCTGTGGGGCGCAATCCTGCTGGGTGATGCGGAGACCGCCCGGCTGGCGGCCACTCAGCTGGGCGGGGAGCGGGCGGGGCGCATACTTCCGGAGGTGCTGCGCCCCCGCAACTGGGCCAAGGTCACCAAAGAGGAGCGCCTGCGGGTGAGGAGGGGCGGGCGGTGGTGGCAGCTGCTGCTGCGGCCTGGGCCGCGGCCGCTGCATGCGCTCAGGCTGGAGGGCAGGGTGTGTGGGGTGGGGTATCTGTGGCCAGCAGTGCGGCAGTTGTGCCGGCTGCGTGCGCTGCTCACCGGCCACTGGCCCTGCACCTCACCTGCACCACCGGAGCGCCTTGATTCAGCCGCTAATGTGTGCTGCTCACACGGAATTCACTTCTTGCTGATGTGGCAGCCATGTCGCAGACCTGGCACGCTGGTGCGCTGGAAGCCTGGCATCCCAAGCTCCGTCGCCTCCGTGTTACGCCTGTTGTGCATGCGTTCAACATTCACTTTGCAGGTGCGCCAGGAGTCAGGCATCAACTCCTTTGCTGACCTGGCAAGCGTGCTGGAAGAGGCACCGCGTTCCCTGCTGGATAGCCTGCGCCAGAGTGCGGTGGTGCGGCACACGGGTGCGCGGTGCGGGCTGGCCAGGGCTGCGCCGCGCTGCGCTGTGCTGTGTTCACCTGTGCTGTGCTGTGCTGTGCTGCGATGTGCTGTGCTGTGGTGCGCTGCGCTGTGCTGTGGTGCGCTGCGCTGGGATGGGCACGGGTGCGGGAGGGGCACGGGGGCCTGCGCTGTCCGAGCTGCTGGGCCTGGCTAGGCTGGCCTGCTTTGTTTGTTTCGAAGAGCCCACAGCCTGGGTATCACCGCCTCCCTCCCCTTGCCTGCCTCCTTGCAGCCACGCTGTTGGGTGCTACCTTGTCTGACCGCCTGCGCATCAACGCCACGTGGGCATACCGAGGCATGTTTGCATCCCATGATGGAGAGGCACCCCTGCAGTTTGTGGGCGCCCTGCAGTCGCGCCTGAGGTGAGCACTGGCTACGTACAGCAGATGCACGCGCTGCTGCGATGGCGCAGTGCATCCTGACACATCCTGCTTGCTGCCATGGACACAGGGCGTGCTGAGGTGGCAGCAGGCAGTCGGGTTCGCGTCCCACGCAGCGGCATGTTCCCGTCCCATTGGCCGTTAGGCTGCAAGAGTGACACGAGCTAAGCTCCTCCACCTGTCTCATCTTTGCAGGCGGTGGCGTCTGGCAGTGCAGATCCAGCTGCTGCGGCTCGCCTTCTGGGCGGCATCAGCTGTGCACCAGGCAACCGCATATGTGCTGCCGCCCATGGCATGATAGGTCGCCCCCAAGCCCCCTGGCTGGCATCTGTCCTCACTGGATGCAGCTGGCAGCACGTGCTGTGCACGCCTGCCCTCCACATGGCGGGACGGTGTGCTGGACCCAAAGCCGCGCCATACCCGCCCATGCCGCCACTTCACGCCACCCTGTCGTTGATTCTTGCCGCCTCGCCTGCCAGGCGCTCGTCTGCCTCCACATGTGCATGCGCCACCCTTCGAAGCGTGCATGTCACCTCTGCTGCATTCATGCGCTGTATTGTTTTCACACAAATCACGTTTCTGCAGCCACGACCTAGCACCAAGCCTTTGGGCCTGGGTGCGCCTCTGCCAGCCTCGCCTCCCAGCCCCGCTGCCAGCTGTAACAGTACACCATTCCCTGCCACAAGCAGTACGCCATTCCCTGCCACAAGCAGTACGCCATTCCCTGCCACAAGCAGTACGCACCGCATTCCCTGCCACAAGTCGAGTGAGTAGTACCCAGTCCCTGCCTCAAGTGGTACGCCCAAGCATATCACATGAGCGGGGCGAGGTGCTGTGAGCCAACAACCAGGCTGTGCCACCATCACCACTAGTGTGACTTCTTTTTCGAACATGCACATGCAAAAGCAAGCGAATGCAGGAGCAGGGGTGCGGCTGAATCGGCTCCGCTTGAGTGGTCGGGGGGATGGAGTCATGGCAGTTGGTGGATTTTGAAAGGAAGGGTGGTCAGTTGGTGGATTTTGAAAGGAAGGGTGGCCAGTTGGTGGATTTTGAAAGGAAGGGGTGGGGTTGGGAGAGGGGCACTTGCGCTGGCGGTGCTTCATGCCCCACTCAAGCCGGGGGGGGGGTGTTGGCTCCTGGCAAGAGCGCTGGTGCCACTGTTAAGTGTCCACACTTGCGTCTCCGTCTTTGTTTGGCGCCACTTGGCGCCAGCGCCTGTTTGGTGCCAATGCCAAACGCACACCAACGCCAACTGGCGCCACTTGGCATTGGCACCAAGTGGCGCTAGTCCCAACACATGGTGCCAATGCCAGTTGCCAACAACTGAAGCAGCCTGTTCTGCCCCTCATTTGCACACTGCCATCCTCGCTGTAGCCCGTAGTGCCTGCCCCTCATTTGTACACTGCCCTCCCGCTGCAGCGCCTAGCGCCTGCCCCTCATTTGAACACTGCCATCCAGCTGCAGCCCATAGCGCCTGCCCCTCATTTGAACACTGCCATCCAGCTGCAGCCCATAGCGCCTGCCCCTCCTTTGCACACTGCCATGCCCACCGTCGGCCCCACAAGCCTGCCCCTCGTTAGTGCAGTGCCATCCCCGTTGCAACATCGAACTCTTGCAGCCCCTAGCGGCTTCCTCTTCCATGAACCCATACATTCTCTAATGTAAACAAACCGATTGTGAGACCACACAGCTGCTGTGGAACAGGAATTGCTGCGGGGGCTGCGCCGCCACGGTGCGCTGCTGCCACATGGCACCAAAGTCAACTTGCTGTGTGCGCCACTTGGTGCCAATGCCAAAGCTTGGTGCCAGTTGGTGCCAGCTTTTTTGGCGCCATGTGGTGCCAAAAGTAGGTGCCATTTGGCGCTGGCGCAGAATTTCATGCCATCTGGCGCCAATGCCAAAGTGGTGCCAAGTGGTGCCACAGGAAGACGGAGACGTGTGCGTGCCATGCCGGGCATGGGAATGCGTGCTCCTCTACACGCATCAGCAGCTGCGCACATCACAGGGGGGTGGGCGCAGCGGCAGCCTGAGTGCGTGCCGGCTCTGAGACCACCGCCCACGCCAGAGGGCGTGTGGTTGCTGTGTTGGCGCCCCCGCCACCCGCCACTGCTTGGCCCTCCCCATGCCTCCCTGTGCCCTGCCCACCCTCTTTGAGGGGCGGAGGGCGAGGCACCCTCCCCACCCCTGCCCCCCTGCCCCGCTTGTCCCCATCCGCGCTTCCCCCCTGCCTCACTCATTAAAAGTTGCCCGGCAGCTCCACGCAGGTCCGGGTGCGGGGGTCAAAGGCGCGGTACACAATGTTGTTCAAGTCGTAACCGCCACAGTCCTGCCAATGGGCAAGGAAACAAAGGGAGGCCTTGCCACACGTGGCTGTGGACAGGCAAAGGCACACAGTGTGGCAACGCCGTCACAGACAGGGAACAGACACAGAGTGTGACAAGGCCGGCACAGCAAGGGGACGCAGGAGGCCATGAGAGGCGGTGGTGGACGTATGAATGCCAGCAGTGGGTCGATGCACTTGGCGGGCGAGACAGGGGACATAAGCTGCACGCAATTGAGTGCAGGAGCGGGGTCGAGGAAGCAGCAGCGGCTGGGCAGCGAGAGTGCGCTTGCACGGCCAACCTTGGTAGCGGAGCCCGCGCTGGCGGCACCCAACCCATCCAACACACACGGACCTGGCAACTGTTCTGGTCGCCGTTGCAATTCTTGCAGCCCTCCACCAGGCATTTCACGCTGCAAGCACGACAGACACGGTTGTAGGGGCACTGGCAGGAGCAGGGCAGGGTGCGAGTGCGGGAGGGGGGCAAGCAGGTGGCCAGCCCAGGAGGCCGGCGGCAGATGCGGCACGCGTGGCACTCCTCATTGTCAGCACCACGCACCCCAAACAAGTAGCTCGGGCATCCTCAGAAACTGTGCTGGCCCGGCTGGACCCTTGCAACCTGGGCAATCAATGTGCTGGCCCGGCTGAGGTGGTGAGTCTGGCAGGCCTATGGGGCCCAGCGCCCTGCAGGCCCTAGCTGCTGCCCCCGCAGCTGCTCGGTCGAGGCAGGCATGGCAGCACACCCCACCGGCAAGCAATCTGCGGCTCACCACTTGCTCTTCACCACACCGTAGCCCGCAATGCTGCGAGCAGGGAGGAGATCGAGGGTGATTGTGTGCGTGAGTCAAAAGAACCGCTGTGCATGTAGCGGCTTCTCTGGGACCTTCAGAGCTGCTGGTTGTTTGCATTTTGAATGTACTCAATGCATTGCTTGATGGTTGATAGACTGCTACGCCCCATGTGCATGTGCACCCACACTTCCTATTGCCCATCCCAAGGGCACACATGCCGCCCCCGCACCACTCAGTGCATGGGCTGTTGGGGCCGTCCTTGCCACACTGCGAGCAGCGGGGCTGCTTGCACTGCAGGGAGACGAAGGGGCACAGCATGTCGCGATGAGATGTGAAGCTGCTGCCAAGGTCAGGAGCGAGTGAAGGACCCATCCGTCTGCACGGCTGTCAGGCTGGTGCCGTGCAAGCTCAGTAGAGCAGAAGCAAAAGCACTGGCCAGGATATCGGCAGCTGCAGCGGTGCAAGGGGCTGGTGACAGCTGGCCGCCCCCGACCACTCACCGGGACGCATTTGGTGCCGGCGGCGTCTGGGTAGAGGGCGGTGTAGGCCACACCCTGGCCATCCTCGATGGCAGTGGTGCTGCACTCGGTGCAGCGGGAGGTGTTCCCCGTGCACTGGGCACAGTTCTTGACCATGCTGCAAGGAGGCGCAGTGGGAGGGAGGTCAGGCCGGTGTGCCGTCCGCGCGGTGCACAAATGGGTGGGCGGCCGCTTTGTTGGATGGGGAGGGTGTGCAGGCAGGATATCCAGCAAAAGCGGCAAAGGGAGGTGCAAGGGGCACCCATCGAGGGCGAGGGCTGGCATGGCATGGGAGGTGCTTTCACGAGGTCACGTGAGCATGCTGCTGTGCAGCAGTCACGTGCCACGAAGTGTGGGCGCATAGTAGCAGGGTGGACAGAGTAGAATATGTCCTGAAGGCGTGCACGGGCATACTCCTAAAAGTGCACCGGCTCATTGCTCCGCGGCAGCAGGCAGCCGGCCACACCCTTGATGGTGGTGTGGGAATGCTTCAGAACCCTGTGATTGCACCCGCCCCATGCACACTGCCTTTGCGCCCAACTTGCCCCCAACGCCATGACACACGCATGCGCTGTCCACCTGCTAAACTGTTGCCGTTGCCCGGCCACCCCCGCCGCCGCTGCTCACTAGTTGGCTGCCACCATCCCAGGCGCAAGTGTGATGGCATTGGGGGCAAGCATTTCATATGCACCCCACTCACCACTGCTTGCAATCTGTCCCAATGCGGGTCCAGCCCTGTTGGCTGCAGGGCGGCAGAAGCAAGTGGACAATGGCAAAATGTCAAGCTTGGTACAGGCTGAAGCAGGCGCAGGTGGGATGGGAATGCATGTCTGGCCGTGCAGAGGCACCGTGAGCACATATGCCGCCACAAGGCAGCACGCTTCCCACACTGTTGTGTGTGCAGGCCGTGGTTTGGCACGCTCACCATTGAAAGCACACACCCAGCCCGTTGCAGGGAACTGGCGCGAGGCCGACACTTGCGGTGGTGCAGCCTCCGGGCCCGCCGCAAAAGTCGCAGCCGGGCTGGCAGGTAATACACCTCCCCTTGGTGGCGACACGGTAGATGCGGGCGATGGGAGCCGGGATGCAGTTTGTGCACACTCTAAAGTCTTGCGAGCAGTCATTGCAGTACTGCACGGTGAGAAATGGGGGCAGTGCGCGCCAAGCGGGGTGGGTGGCAGTGCACCATTGACGCAAACGGACCCTACGGGGTTCGGACTGCGGCAGGGCAGGCTGGCAAGTGATGCCACTGCTGCCCCAATGAGGCCTCCCTCCTCTCCCAGGTGGAGACCCAGCATGTCGTTTCGGAGTAGCTGATGCCCAGGGGGCACCGCTTGCGCTGAAACTACCAATTTGCAAACAATCTATGTGGGTTCGTCACCTGCCGTGCCCCAATCACCCACCCCTCAAACCCGGCCCGCCCCGCCCGCCCCTCAAAACCCGAGGGGCTCACCCGGTCGGCACAGCGAAGGCATGCGCCGTTGGGTGCCAGCCCGCCCCAGCCGACCCTGCAGCCCTCGCACACAGCCGGGTCTTTGTCGCACTTGGCGCACCTGCAGAGGGTGGGTGGGTGGGGCGTGGGGGTGGGGGGGTGGGGGTGGGGGGTGGGGGGGGTGCAGGCCTCAGGAGGCGTGCCAGTGTGCTTCTGCACGCCGAAGCTGCTACAGGCCCCTGTGCAGCAGCTCACCAAGGTCTCCCGCTCAGCATGTGAAGCACGCATGCAACAGGTTCACCACACACCTTGACAGGGGGGCCTTGTGAAGCAGGCTGTAGGCAGACACCACCCAACCAAGCCCCAACCAAACCAAGCCAGCACGAATGCTGCCGAGCGTGGAAACAACACGCACTGCGCGATGCCGGCGCGCCGGCAGGGCCTCGTTGCATCACAGCCCCCGCGGCAGGCAGGCAGAGCTCCCCTCTCAAGCCCCCTGTCAGAGCAAGCCCACGGACACACGTTTGGCGGTGGTACTCACCGCCCATCCTTGCAAGGCACGCACTTCCCGCCCTGCAGGCTGTGCCGCTTTGCGCATGCAAGGCAGGCGCCAACCACAGTGCACTGGGCGCAGCTGCCTGATGCCAGGCGGCAGGCACACAGGGGAAGGGGGAAAGGGGCACATTGGGTTGTGAAGGAAGCTGCTCACGAAGCAGACACGTGGTTATGACCGCGCCAGCGCATTGCTGGGCACATGATCCTTGAAAGAGCAGAGGCATGCCCCGCCAACCATACTGCGCCCCCACAGGTGCAAGGCAGCAACGGCGGGCATCACCCAAGCACCCGGCTGCGCTCACTTGGGCAAGCCTTGCATGTGCCGTCCGCAGCCTTGACGAAACCATCGCTGCATGGCACTCGTGATGGGCGGTGGGTGCGTAACAAAGCGGGAGGTGGATGGGAGGGGCACGCACTGCAGGCGTGTCTGTCAGAGGGGTCGCCTCATGGAAGGGCCAAGGGGTGTGCCAGCAACGTTTGTGCAGGAAAGCACGGACCCTGCAAAGCCTTGCTTACACGCAACGGAGGCACGTGCCATCGGGGCGGGTGTTGGCGGCGGTGCCGCAGCTTGGCGGAGGGCTCTGGCACTTCCCATTCACCCGCACCCACTCCGTCTGGCGAAACTGGTTCTCTGCACCAGGGTAGGGTGCACAGATCATGGTGCTGGTCAGGCAGGGTGCAGGGACTAAAGGATGGGATGAAGGTTGGAAGCGGGAGGGTCACAGAGAGAAGGCAAGGGCGGGGGTTGGGTGGGGGCAGAATGGGGGTCCGGGCCCTTGCTGGTCGGCAAGAGGCGGGGGGTGTGGGTCCGAGAGCGGGCAATTGACAGGAGGCGAGGGGTGTGGTGATTTGAGTAGGGCCCCAGGAGCGCAGGCCGCCACTCAAGCGCTCAATGGGTAATGGATTCGGCAACATATGGGCAGGGCAGCAGGTGGGAGGTGCGGGTTGATTGCAGGGTGGCAAGGGTTCGATGTGGCGGCCAGGGGCAATGCGCAGTGGCAGGGCAGCATGGGTGGGGGGCGTCACGGCATGCAGGTCATCTTCCGCAAGCAGGCAAGCAGCGCCTCCTGCCCGCCGGAGAAACGGACTATAAACACAAACAAGCAAACAACCTCTGAGGGTGTTAGCAGCGTTGCAGGCAGAGTGCCTTGCCAGGGGAGGCCAGCATGCACGCACGGCTGCCCCGCGCTGGCTGCCGGGACTCACCCGCACATTTCACGCAGTTGCCGTCGGGTTTGCAGCCGAAGGCTGGGTCACCTGGAGCAGAGAAAGGTTGGGGCAAGACGCGGCCTCGTCACAATCAAGGACCTCGTGAGAAGGGGATGCTTCATGCCGCCTGGGGATGTGAGTGGGTGAGGCCACCCAGGCTTTGGTTGCCCGATGCCCGAGGCTCGCCAGGCAGGCCTGCTGGGCAGCCGAACTCAGCACGAGCTCCAGCTTCTGTGGCACCCCCATCCACGACACGCCAGCCACGCACGCCGGCCCACCCACCCCCCATGCCTGCACGCAATTCGCGGAGGTCCCTTGCACCCAGGCAGTACTCTGGACCACAGCAGCCAGCAGTGGCACCTTCCTGCTGGGCGCGTGCAGTGCATGCCCACCCAGTGCACCCCCACCCCCCGTCAGTTGCACGCACAGGGTCCAGTTTCATCGGTGCACTGCACGGGGAAAGGGAGCAGGGGGCAGGGGGGCTGCCATGTGTCAGCACGCTGGCAGCACACAAGATGTGGTGCCGCCGCTCCACACGACGGCATCTGTGCCCGCCCTCTTTTGATGCACTCGTTCCCTACCCACCCCACACTTCATCACACCCACTGGCCCTGCACTTGACCAAAGGGAGTGACAGGAGGGGCGGTAGCACCGCAGCTGCAATGCAGGCCTCCCAAACTCTCTTGACACACCAACCCAGCGCACATGCCGGCCCCTGTCCGCGTCGGCCTTGCTGCCTGCGCTGCGCCTGCCCACCCGCTGCCTGCAGAGCGGGCTTACCCGCTGGCATGTCTTGTTCCTGGCCAGGTAGCCATAGCCCCCCAGGCCGCAGCTGGCGCACTTCTTGTAGTCCTTGTTGCAGTCGACGCAGCCAAAGCCGGCGTCACACTGCAAAGGCAAGGGGAGCATGCAGCTCATGCGCTGTACACGGGCGTGGGCAGGAGCTGGTGGGGGCAGGGTGGGGCAGGGTGGGTGGGACAGGGCGGCGGCGGCAGCAGCGGAGCGCCCAGGCGGTGGTGCATGCAGTGCGGTTACGCCTGGGCATGGGCGTGACAGAGCCTTTGCTGCCCTGCCGTCTCAAAAGCCTGCACGTTCTGACTGTCGTCCCCCTCCCCGCCAAGCGCTGCCAGCGGCGCTCCCAGACCCCGTACCGGCACGCATCGCCCCGTTGCCTTGTTCAGGCCCATTGCGGCGCGGCATGATGTGCAGGGGCCCGTTCTCCTGTTGCAAGTCAGGCAGCTTTCATGACATGCAGCAGCCGCCGTCTCAGCAGTGCCCTGCAGGCAA
Source organism: Micractinium sp. NFX-FRZ (assembly GCA_029339195.1). Lineage (NCBI taxonomy): Eukaryota > Viridiplantae > Chlorophyta > Trebouxiophyceae > Chlorellales > Chlorellaceae > Micractinium > Micractinium sp. NFX-FRZ. Next base: position 85,338 of record JAPTJF010000025.1, read on the forward strand.
TCGAGACGGGGGTCAAGCATGCCAGCGGGAAGGGGAGGGCGGCGCCACCCCCGCACAGCGGCGGGGCGACCCTGCCGTGCCCGTGGTAGTGAGAGCAGTGCGGTGCCTAGCGGGCTCATCCCGACGATCACTCCCTCAGCCTCACCCCCGCGGCGCCTACAGCCGTGCCGACAAGTGCGAGTAGTAGCAGCGCTTGGACGGTGGTGGCCACAGCCACAGCCGGCCAGGGAAAGCGCGTCATGAGACCGGCGGGCGGCAAAGCGCTGAAGACGGCGCTTGTAGCGCCGTCAGCTACCACATGGGCCTATCACGGATTTGGCGAGATCGCCAGTTGACGGTATCCAGCAGCTGGCAGGCAGCACCCGGTACGCTCCAGCATGGCCGAGGCCTCAAGCTAATGTCAGTCCAGTCCCCAGCTTTATGTCCAAAGGTGCATTGTCCAAAGATGCATTACAATGCCGTGGCATCGGCTATGCAGAAGCTATGGGTGGACACAGAGGGAGCTGCAAAGCCGCAGCATAGGTGCCTTCGGACTGTCGTGCGCCCGGGTGGTGTGCTTTGCGTGCTAGCAGCGCTGCCAGTGGTGTGTAGTATGTTTGACAAGAGCAGTGGCATAGAGGAGGGCAGAGGGAGGCCGCGGCATGGTGCAGGAGAGGCAGCGCCAGCAGCTCACCATGTCGGTGATTGTGCTGTATGTCTACTGCAGTGCAGCTGCCACGCAGGCAAGCAGGCTGCTACAGGCCGCCTCCCCCCTCGCTCCGCCTGCGCTGCCTCGAGACCGCCGCACCCCTCCTGCCCCCTTGTCCCCATCTCATCTTCCTGAGGAACCATTCATCACGGACTCCCTCTCCCTCCCCTCTTCCACTTTGCACCCGCCCTTGCCCCCCACCACTCACGCTTCACAATCAGGGCGCTGGCAGGCAGCCCGGTGCAGGTGTGGGTGCCAGCTTGCAAGTGCCATTGGTGGCTGAGGCTGGTCGTGACTTCTCCTGTCCGTTTGTGTGTGGCACCCATGTCATAGATAATGGGACCCACCCTTGGGGCAAGACAATTGTCAGGAGGGGGCATGCGAGATGTGAGCAGGATGTGAGGCACACAGGCGGCGGTCTCGCACTGCAGCTGCCAGATACCGTCCACCAGCGATACGGTAGTCTGTTCGAAGCGCCCATCACAGTTACACAGGTTGAACACGCCATCTCCAGACTCACCGAACGCAACGAAGCGCCATGCGCTGTTCTTGGCCCGCTGTGGCTGTCGCCACAACCGCCAAAGCGCTGCTGCTGCTGCTATGCGCTCTGGTGGGCGCGGCTGCAGGCGCCCCGGGGGTGAGGCTGGGGGAAGGGTGGCCGTGAAGGGCGCGCCTGGCACCGCGCAACTTCCAAGACGGCCTGCCGCCGCCGCCCCGGCGCTGCACGCGTGTACCGGGGGTGTTGCCCTCCAGCGTGCACGCTTGACCGCCCTCTTTATTGCCTGCAGGTCACGAATGGGACGGTTGCTGCCGTATGCCATGCAAGCTGCCTGACCTGCAACAGGATCACGGGTGCCTGCAATTCCTGCCGCGCCAGGATGGGCCTGAACAAGACAACGGGGCAATGCGTGCCGGTGAGGGGGCCAGAGCGCAGCTGGCAGCACGTTGCAGGGATGGGGAGGCAGCATCCCATGACGCGCAGCGGGTCTTCCACTCATGCTCCAGCGCTCACGGCACTGCGGGTGCCGCTGCTGCAACCGCCACTTTGGCCCCTCGCGCTTCCGACCCCCGCCTGCCTGTAGTAGACTCCCGTCCTCTGGCAGCGCATGGGCTGCATGCATGAGTCAACCACATGCCGCCTGCCCTTTGCAGTGCGCCGACAGAACATACTGCCTCGACTGCAACACCGACTACAAGAAGTGCGCCAGATGCGGCTTTGGAGGCTACATGTATCTAGCCCAGAACCAGACGTGCCAAAAGGTGAGGCCGCTCTGCCGCAGGCAGTGCAGTATTTGGGCAGGCGCGGTGCAGGCAGGGAGGCCACTCCACACAGGCCGGCACGCCTGCTGTGGCTGGCGTGCCAAGAGCGCTTTAGAGGTCTTCATTTCGGGGAGGGATCCATGGCTGTGTGAGTTTGGCGAGGCTGCACCCCCTGTCGGTCCGAGGGCGGCCGGCGGGTGAGGTGTGTTGGAGGGCCGCGATGGAAGGTCCATATGCCCTCGTGCACCGTGGCGGCACCAGAGTTGGTGCCGACGTCGTGCTGATGTAGGGCTGCCCCTCTGCCCCTTGCCCCCTTCCCCCCGTGCAGTGCACTGATTACTTCGGGCCATGTGCGTGCGGTAGTCGTGTGGGGAGGAGGTGCTGGTTTGTGTGGTGGGTGCTGGGTGGGGGTTGGTTGTCGCGCACCACCAGTAGGTCACCCAGTGGGTGGCACCCAACAGTTGCTGCCCAACGGGCAGCCTCACGTAACCACGGCAGTACGCTCCCTCAGCCCATGCCCACGGTCAGCACTGTGAAGCCCTCCTCTTCCCACAACTCCCAAGTGGAGTAAAAGAAACAACTAACTCAAAATTCACTTTCTCACTGCGAGCACTGGCGCACTCCCTTCCTCTCACTGCTCCAGGCGACCCAGCGTACGGCTGCCAACCCGACGGCAACTGCGTGAGGTGCCTTGGTGAGGGCTGCAACCCCAGGGGCAGCCATGCATGCTCGCAGCCTGCCTCGGCACCCCCGGCTAAGCCCAGATCTGCCGTGCGCACGCCCCTCATCCTGTCTGGGTCGAAGCCAAGATCCTGGGCGCCTGTCCAGGGCAACGTACTCCTCACCCCCCGCCGCGCGCGACCCGCCACTTGGCTCACACGCCTGCCCCCCTGCCTCCTGCCCTCCACCGACCTGCCAAGCATCACCAACTGAACCTCAACCTGCCTCCCCCCTGCTCTTCCGCTCTACCTTGGTCCGCGTCCGTGTCCATATGCCTTCCATTCCTTCTAACCCGTTCTCGTGCTCCCCCATTAAAGAAACAGCTCGGTGCAACCCTTCCTGACGCAGACATTCGTGATTATGTGCGCATCAATGGGCGGTGCGAGAAGCCTCCAGCGGGATGCTTGGCAGCAGACACCCGGCCCGACGGCAGGTGTCGCCGTTGCGTGTAAGCGGGACGGTGCACGTGGTACACCTCCTCCCGTGACACACGTCCTGCCTGGCGCCGATCTCTTTGGCCACTGCTCCTTCGACTTGGTCCTGACCCCACCACTCCACCTCGTTCCACCCCGCTCAACACACGTGCCATGCAGCGTCGGCATGGTGAAGACTCCGAAGGGCACATGCAAGTTTTGCCCAGGTAGGGGTGCGGGGGGAAGCGCGGTCCTGCATGGCTGTGTGGCTATAAAACATCTTTTCGGGACGCTAAATCGCAGATTTGAGGGGGTGCATACTCCGCTTCGCTTTCCGGCTGGCCTGGGAAGCGCCTGCGCTTCCCAGGAGGCGCATGCGCTTCCCAGGAAGCTGTGGGAAGCACCTGCGCTTCCCGGGAAGACGGCCTGGAAAGCCGAGGGGTAAATTCCGACGGCTGTGTGGCTTGGGCTTCCGGGCTTCCAACTGGGCGGCATTGTTCCTGCTTTCCCAAGGACCCTGCCCAGCCACAGGCTGGCATGCGTCAACCAGGTGCATGTTATGTCAGCTGCAGCCACTGCAATCCCATGCGTCGTCCCCTCCCCGTCCCCCCTCTTTCACCTCAACAGAGGGCTGTAGACAGTGCACCACGGCCGGCGTCTGCCTCGCATGCGCAGAAGGCTACACACTGCGCGGTGGGAAGTGCGTGGCATGCAAGGATTGGAGGTGAGTACTGCTCCCATGCCTGTGCCCGCCGGGCTTCTCGGGCAGCATGAGACGAGCGCTGCCTGTCCAGGGGGGGCGTGCGCGTAGAGAGGCCCCGCCTGCGCGCGCTGCCACACACTGCTTGCCGCTGCCACACAAGTCTGGCGCACAGAGCCTCTTTTTGACACCAAGCATCCTCTCGGTGTTCCAGGGTCTATGCCGCACTCTGTTTGCGCAGATCAGACAGTTAACCCACAGAAGCAAAAGCAAAGCAAGCAGTGGGAGCATGCTGCGGTTAGTGCAATTGCAGCCACAGCCTGCGGAAGCACACTGGCACACGCTCCCCCTGAAAGATGCGAGCCCCCCAGGGTGCAGGTGCGCCAAATGCGACAAAAACCCGGCCGTATGCGAGCGCTGTTCCTTCGGCGGCCTGGCGCCCAATGGCACATGCGTCGACTGCTCTGAACTGGTGAGCCTCGCGGGTGTGAGGGGCGGGCGAGCTGGCATTGTGGGCGGGACACAGCATGCGAGCGCTCCATGTGCGTGTTGTGGTGAGCCTGCATGGGCTGTTCTGGGAGCGACATGCTCATTTCATGTGGCGTGCAACCCCTCGTCACCTGCTGCTGCCGCCGCTTAAAGTGGTGATGCCTCAGTAAAGACAGAGGCCGCCGGGGTGGCAGATCTTTGCACTGCCTGTCTTGTTGCTGCCCGCGCCCTCCAGTGTTCCTGCATACACATACCCACTCACCCCCACCCTCACCCCCACCCCCACGCCATCCCAGCCACGGAACCCCTCCCCTGCTGCTCTGTCCCTGCAGTACTGCAATGACTGCACGCGCGACTTCAAAGTGTGCACAAGCTGCAGTTCCGACTACACAGGGCGTATCCTTCGTGCTCCCAGCAAGGGCAAATGCATCACCTGCCAGCCCGGCTGCAACGTGTGCAACGGCCCTCAGATCTACGACTGCACCAGCTTGAACGGAGGCTACGCACCGGTTCCCTGCAACGAGCAGGGAGTGTGCAACTCGTGGTGAGAGTGACGCAGGCTTGGCGTGCACAAGTGGGCACAGAACCGTTCAACGGCAGCTCTCTGTCGCTTCATGGGCCCCATAGAGTGCTCGACCAACAATGCTGATGCACAACAAGACGTGCACCCCACCCGACTGTTCCTGCTATGCACTGCCGCACCCTCGTCAATGTGCCCTTGCCTGCCTGCCTCAGCCACCTGCAGCGACGCGGGGTGGGGCCGCACGGGCACGCAATGCAAGAAATGGTAAGCAGGCAGCACCGACGTTCACAGTCATGGTCTGTACGCTGGGAACATTGAGGGGGTAAGGGGACGAGCACTCCTGCATGGGCACTGCATAACTGCGCACCACGGACGGCCACAGTGAGTCGCCCCCCTACCTTCACCCCTGCCGGTATGGCATGCCTTCTTGCACCTCCCCCGGCCCACTGGCCTCACTGTTAGGGCCACCTCTGCTACCCCCCTTCCTCCCACATATGAAACACCTGTCCACATTCCTCCGCATGTGCCTGGCGCACAGCGGCAGGCGCACCCCTCCTATGTAGGCCTTCATGAGAGGCTCTCGCTGACCCTTCCCTCACCGTCCTGAATGCACACCAGTACACGGACAGCTGTCCACCCCACCGCCGCATCGGCTTCTGTGCACAATGCGGAAGGCAGCACACCCTCTGTTGCGCCCGCCCCCCTCCCTGCAGCACGGCCGAGAACTGCCTTGACTGCCCGGGTGACCCCTCCCGCTGCACCAAGTGCGCCTCTGTCAGATTGGATGGCAGCAGGGGCATTGCAGGCTTCTACCCAGCTGCCAACGGCACCAAATGCGTCCCGGTGCGTGGTCCGTGCCAGCCAGCGGCACCCAGCGGTACCCACCAGTCCTCACGCCCTGGCAGCTGCCGCGGCTGTGGCCAATGCTTATGCTTCTGACCTGTCGCATGCACGGCACCCGCTGTGTGGACGCTGTTGCCCTCTCATGCACACGTGCATGGCAAGAAGTGTGCACTTCTCATGCCTGCATGCTGCGCCTCATGCTGTGCCCCTTCGTCTCCTTGCAGTGCAAGGAGCCCAACTGCTCGCAGTGTGGCCAGGACGGCGTCAACAGCCCATGCACTGAGTGGTGCGGCGGCATGTGGTGTCCTTGGGTTGGGCGGTGGGAAGCGCAGGAGCACATGCCTTGTGCCCATGCAGCCGGCCAGCCAAGCAATCAATCTGGCACGGGCACTATCTGTGAAAGCCGGTGGAGACAGCAGGAATCTTGGGATTGGGATTTGGTTGCAGTGTGCATGGCGAGACGGGGCTGCATGCACGCACTAACCTCCCTGACCGGTTCGGGTACCCCGCCCATGTTTCCCGCAGCACTGAGGGCTACGCTCTGAGGAACGGCAAGTGGTGAGCATTAGGGGCTGTGGTGGGTAGGCTTGTTGCATGCCGCCATGGCTAGGGCTAGGGGCGATCCGGCCCAGACCTACCTGCTTGGCACCGCCTGGGCCAGCATGGCGCCAGTGGATGGGGTGCCATCAACGCAGCACGCCACGTCAGCAGCATCCCGCTCCAACCCCATGGGCGCCGCGGCCCTGCTGTACTCCCACCCCTGCTGTGCTTCTGCCGTTGGTACCCCAATCGCGCTCCCTGCTTGCTCCTGCACGCCAGACGGCGCACCACGCACTGCTTCGCTTTCCTCCCTGCCCGCAGCATGAAATGCGCGATCAAGTATTGCAGGAAATGCGGCAGCGACCTGCGCGCCTGCGAGGTGCGTGTGTGGGGATGGGGCGGGTGAGCCTGTGGGATACGTTTCCATAGTGGGGGCGTGTGCGCATGGTAGTGTGTGCACTGGCAGCATGCAACTGTTTGGCGGCCTCACTGCCTGGTTGCAGCTGCTTCCCCAACCCTGCACATGGTTCTGTGCACCGCAAGCGGCGACGTGCTCAGAGGTGCCGCTCGCTTCCCCTGCCTGTCTGGCCCACCCCGTGCAATGCATGGCGCCCCACTCCTGGCCCTTGCCTCTTGTGTTCCCTTCTCGTGGCGGCGACAGCGCATTGCAAGTCAATTCGGAAATGCGCACCCACGGGCGCCACCCATCACTCATTCAGGCATGTCTTCTCCGTCTGTCCCCCTCTTGCCCATGTCCAGGACTGTGGCGGCAGGGACTGCACGGTTAATGCATTCCTACAGTACGACCCCCGAACCCGAACCTGTGTCTCCTGGATAAACAACAAGGGCGAGCTCGCGTGAGTATGACGGGGCAAGGGGCGGGCGGGACATATGATTAGCATGCTGTGTGTGGGGTGTGGGGGTTGGGGTTGCGTTGATTGATTGATCGACTTCTGGCCACGGTTCCCCACTAACTGGCGGCTGCTCAACAATGACACGCTGCTGCCTCTTGTGCTCCTCGTGTTGATGTGTGCAGCTGCTGACGTGCGCAGCGGGGGCACATGTGTCAGCTGGCACGACATGCAACAGCCGGAACTCTAGCTCCAAGCTGATAATCGAACTGCATGTTTGTATCAAGCTGCAATACCCCTTAAGGCAGCTTCTGCCACAACCACGACACGCTCAGCATGAGCCTGGCCAGCCAGCATACGGTTAGTCAGCTGCCAGCTCTTCTGCTCAGCTGCTTGTGAACAGCATACTATTCTGACCAGCTAAGACCAGCTGCACCGTGTGACTTGTTTGTTTGAACAAAGCCTGGCACCGGTCCCACTTGGCTGTGCACCACATCTTTGCCTCAAGCCCCTCTCTGCTGCATTGCACATACAAACCACCTGCTGTGACAGCCCTCGCTTAGCCCCTCGCTGCATTCGTGACGCGCCCCCTGTAGTGATACCTCAGGGCAGCGGCCAGGCGGGCCCATGCCCGGCGTTTTGCGACCCCCAGCTGCATTGCCTGCCCATCTCCCTGTACAGCTGCCCTGATCTCGTCCTGCGGTGCTCGTGCGCTAGCATGTGATGGAAGCGGAGGAAACCACAGGAAGACGCACCGGGACAGGCCAGCTGATGTGGCGGGGCAAAAGAAGGCCACAACTGGCCCCTACAGCCAGCGGGGCTGCCAGCTGCCACCGAGTTTGACCGCCCCCCGAGCCGCCCTGTACAACATTGTGCACCGGCAGCGGGAAGAGCTGGGACAGGTACAGCATAGCATGTATATCATGCACTGCGTGTGGGGCGCAGCAGGCACAGCACCCCTGGGAGGCTGCTATGGCAGCTGCAGGAGCAGGTGGCAGCCGTCCCGGCAGCCGCCGAGCAGCCGCCGGCGGTGCAGGCGGCTGAGCTGGCGGGGATGCGGCAGCGGCTGGCGGCGGCGCAGGGTGTGGCCGGGGGGCCAGCGCGCAACAGATCGAGCAGCACACCAATCAGCACAGCTCATACCAGCGCAGCTGGCTCACGGCAAGGGGCGACCTTCGGCGCCCCAGGTGTGTTTCCCGCTCAGATCGCCGCCTCTCCATGCCGTTGGCGGCACCCAGCAGCCTGCATGCTGCGTTCCTTATGGGGTGAGCTAGTGTACCTATGAGCGTATGGGAGAGCATGCAGCACAGAAGCAGCTGCATTCGCGAGGTTGTCATGCTCCCGCCGTGCCAGCCAGCACACCCTACTGCCCAAACTGCAGCAGCGTCGGGGCAGCGGCGGCTTGCTTGCTTCTGCACCCCTGCATGCCTGCCTGCTCTCTGCTGGACTGCCAATGGGTTACATGCGTGCAGCACAGTTGGAGAGCGCAGTTCATCGACAGCCAGAAATCACGGGCAGAGGAGGAGAGGAGATGGGGTAAAATGTGATTGCAAGCCGTCCATTGCATGGCCTGAGCTCACAACCATGCAGCAGGGTGGCGTGTACTGTGTACAAACCCCGCTTGAGCATACAAGAGGCAGGCAAGCGCCAAGCACAACGCTGTGCCGGCTTGGTGCGGCCTGGCCGGGGCGCGAACACACGGCCTGCCAGCCGTGCCGGCCCAGCTGCCAGCGGCGTTTGCCACAGTCAGTCACGCACCGTCGAACTTGGCGAGCGCCAGCTGTTGCCGCAGGCCTCCGAGCCTCTGTCGCATGCGGCAGTGCAGGTCTGACTTGGAAGCTTTGACGTGGTACTGCCAGTAGGCCTGCAGCGTGAGGAAAGGGCATGACAGGTCAGCCATGGATCATGATCAACCAGCAGGCCGGTACGCATGGGGTGTACTTGGCAGCGCAGCTCACACAGACATGCAGCAGCCAGGCGGGTACTCCGATCACGCTCTGGGCTGAGTGCCCTGCATCTGCGATGCCAAACCGCTCCTGCCCGCGTGGGACCCAGCATCGCCCGCCCCCGCCCTTCTGTGCCGCCACTTGCCTCAAACAAGCGCGCCGCCTCCTCCACCTGCTCCTCGGCTGCCGGCTCGGTGGCTGTGAACTGCACAATGAGTGGCCCTGCCTGCAGCTGCTCCGGCAGTCCTTGCTGGTGGACCTCGTGCCCAGCATTGCCTGCCGCCGCTGAAGCGGCGCTAGCTCCCACTGGTGCCGCCGCCGCCACTGCGACCTCCACGCCTCGTGGCAGCAGCCCTGGGCCCTGCGCCCGCGCCCTCGCGCCGCTGCTGGTGGCCTCTACAAAGGCCGCCAGCAGCATATTGGCAAGTGCGCTGCTGCCATTCACTGCCGACGGCTGTCCACAGTGAATGGTGACCCGCAGCGCCCCCTGATTGCGGTCTCTCTGTAGCGTGCTCAGGGGCGGCTGATCATTGCCTGCAGCTTGGGCCAGCCGGGAGGCCGCCAAGGCGCCCAGCCAGTTTGTGCACATTGCGCGCCCAGAGCTGCACTTCCGGCTGTGCCCACCCGCAGGTTAGAGGCTCTATGAAATTAATGCCCAGCGCTATGTCGCAGACGCTGATGCCAAGGGGCAGCAGGCAGCATTGGGCACCAGGTCAGGCAGCATGACTTGCACCGCGCAGCGGCCTTGGGCACAAAGCTCAGCACGCCGTTGCAGCATCCTTCAGCAAGGCACGCTTGACTTGCGGGATTGGCCTGGCATGCACACGCAACTGACAGGGACAGCAAGCGACATCATGCTCTGCCTTTCAACAACCCCACTTCGTGCGCGTGAGCGCTTGGGGCAGGGCAGGAAGGCGCAAGAGCGGCAACCGTGCACTTTGGGGCGCCTGCCTTCCTGCCGATATCCTCCAACATTGGCTGCAACCTACCAGCAGAACATGCAAGCTTCACACGCAATTCTCGCATCAAAGCCCTGTGTATGAGTGCACAGCGAGTGGAAGATACTGCAGGGGTCTCTCCCGACACATGGGGGCGTTCATGCGAAATTGAAGGGAGACGGGCAGCTTAGCTGATTACATGCCCTTCTGGTGAACGCAAAAACGGCGTAGAGGAGCCAGTGCTGGTCAGCAACAGGGAGCATCCAGACATTGTGGCACCTTGAGGCCAAAAGCGGTGTGGGGTGCCGCTCGCAGCTTCACGCCGCCCTGCGCCTCCCCCACGGCCGCCCGAGTTGCGGGCACCCTACTCGGCGGTTGGCGCATTGCTGGCTTGATTCAACTCATCTACTAAGCATACTACTCGCTGCTTGCTGCTTGCACAAGCTCTGCGCCGGCTCAATTTGAAGCAGCAAGAGGTGTGCCCGCTTGCAGCGGCCATTGCATGATCGCATGGAGTGTGTGTTTGCAACCCAGCAGAGTAATGGTGAGCTCACAACATGTGCTGGCACCGCCAGCACTTTCATCGCACGTGGGGAGCAGCATCATGCCACGCACAGCATCCGCCCCCTGGAAGCTCTCAGAGTGCAGGGATCGGCTGTATGGCGTTTGGTGGAGCTGCACCATTGCAGAGGCGTGCCCAGAAGAGCTCGACAGGTGCGCAGGGTGCGCAGCCCCCTTCTCCAGCAGCCCCTCAACGAATTTAGGGAGCTCAGGGCTATTGGTGGGTTGTACGTTTTTGGCGCCCTGCCCCTCGCTCAAGTGCAGTGCGCCGGCCGGACCGGCAAAGACCTAGGCGAGGGCACAGGCGCTGGGGTTGTGGCTCACAGACCTGTTGGTATTGCACGGATGCGCTGGGAGGCAGCTTGGCGCAGGGGGTGGGCTCTAGAGAGGGGTGGTCCCCAATACCCTCGCTGCCCACCTGGCCTGCACTCTGCGCCCGCAGGCCCACAGGCAACACACGCTGGAAACTGCAGTGCTTTCCGGCAGCGGCGGCTGGCATGAGCCGGAGCAGCTGGCAGTCTTGCAGCCGCTGTCGCCCCGCCCCGCCCCCGCCGACCTTCGCACCCATCACCGCGGCCGCGGAGCCACGTCGCCCCGCTCACCGCTGCCGCCCACCATCCCCGAGCAGCAGGAGCTAGGGGCTGCAGGCGGCGCCAGCCCGGGCATGAGCGCTGGCACACATGGGGCAGAGGGCTCCCTCTCCCTCTCCTCCAGCAGCCACGACAGCCTGGCGGAGCTCGCCGGGGCAGCGGCAGCGGTGGTGGGTGCTGCCCCCGACTCTGAGCTGCCCGAGCTCGAGCAGCGCAAAGTGGTGGTGCTAGGGTGAGTGTCCTTATCATCCTCTGGCACATCCTGGCAATGTGCCTGCTGCGGGCGCAGCCGCATGCTCGGTGGTGGTTGTGGCCTACACACCATGCGCTGCAACGCTGGCCCAATCGGCAGGTGCTCCCGGTTATTGATGCCCACGCAGCGCTGCCCTGCTAGTGCTGCCAAGGCCACCAAGGCTCCCGTTTCTCCATTGTTGCCGCTCGCAACTGCCGCCAGCATCAGCTGGCCGTTCTCAGCGCCGCCGGCCCGCCCTGGCTGATTGCCACCACAAGCCCACGCTGCCTCCCGCCTGTCCCGCCGCAGTGTGCCGTGGCAGACAGATGACCTGACGCTGCAGCAGCACTTTCGGGCGTATGGCCCTGTAGACGAGGCGCAGATCATGCGGGAGAAGTACAGCGGCAAGTCGCGCGGCTTTGGGTTTGTGACGTTCCGCCACACAGGTGCGCGGGCACAATGCGATCGGCCTGTTGGTGTGCTGTTAGGCCCTCGCCGACACATGCAGGCATGCATGTGGTTGGGCAGATGGGCGAAAGCAGCTTGATTGGCCCAGCGTGGCTCTGTGTACTGATGCCCCGGCGCCAGCCTCGCAGCTGTGGCGCCGATGTGGCAGAGCACCACTGGTCGTGCTGCCCTCTTGCTCCCACTAGGAGATTGAACTCGAGAATACATGCATGTTGCTGTCCCATCCCATCTGAAAAGTGCATCGCTAAGATGCCGCCCCCTCCCGCCAGCCACTTGGGAGGCCCCGCCCACCTTCCACTGACCTCTGTCGAGCGTCGCCTCCCTCCCTGCCCGCCCCTCAGGCGATGCCCTGAAAGCGGTGAACGCTGAGCACGTCATCGACGGCCGCAAGTGCGAGGCCAAGTTTGCGTTGCCCGAGGGCAAGGTTGGGAGTGCACGCACGACGCGCATCTTTGTGGCGCGCATCCCCGCCGCCGTCAGCGATGCCCAGTTCAGGCAGTACTTTGAGCAGGTGGGTGCTGGGCTGAGAGCTGCACAGGCGGTCATAGGCAGGCTTAGGAGGGATTGCGGGGCGGCGTGTTGTGGGGCTTCTTCCTTGGGTTAAGGACCTGCGGCTGGCGGCAGCCACCGGCTCCTGCAGCAGCCTCTGGGTGCTGCCATTGCTGCCAGGTGGGTGCTGCCAGGTGGGTGCTGCCACCTTCAGCAGCACCGTCAGCCGCCCGCTCCATCCTCCCTGGCCGCCCCGCCTCACCTGCCGCCCCTCTCCCCTGAACCTTGTGCCCTTTCTCTTCTCCCTTCGCAGTATGGTGTGTGCCAGGACTGCTACATGCCCAAAGACCCCTCCAAGCAGGGCCACAGGGGCATCGGGTTTGTGACCTATAGCAGCCCAGAGTCGGGTGAGCGGTGGCAGGCTTCTTAAGATGGGGTTGGGTGGGCGGGACGGGGATGCGGCGGCAGGGATGCAGCAAGCCAGCAGTGTGGCAGAGGTGTTGCCTTTGATGCGTGAGGCCCTGGCTAACTGCAGGGAGCATGCGGTCGGTGCCCAACACCGCCTGCCAGGGGTGTGCTCTGTGCGGTGTGCGCCCCGCCCTCCTGCCCGCGCGCATGAGTGATCCTTGGGCCCGCTGACATCAGCTGTGTCGCGGGCCTGCGTCGTGCAGTGGAGCTTGTGATGAGCCAGACGCACGTGCTCAACGGCAACGAGATTGCGATTGACCGGGCCACGCCCAAGGAGAAGGGGGTCCTGCTGCCGGGTCGGCTGAGCATGAGCCAGCCCAACCTCGCGATGGCGAGCGGCGGCAGCGGGCACGCGGGCGGCCACTTTGCCGGGCTCATGCGGGGCGCGGCGTCACCCTCGGGGTGAGCTGCTGATCAACAGTGTGCTGGGCGGGCAGGGCAGGGCACGGACAGGGGCAGGCCGAGGTGCCAGGCAAGGAAGGGCGGTGCACAGCGGAGCGCGTGGGCGTGAGAGGCGGGGGCGTGTGTCAGCAGAGGACTGCTGGCAACCGCCCCAGGCGGCTGCTGTAGCAGTTCCTAGGATCTGTAGAGTGTCAGGCAGGCAGCCAGGCACCTTCCCCATGCTGCTGACATCGCCCCTGTCGTGGCTGTTTCGTGCTGCCTCCCCTGCTGCAGGCTCAGCAGCAGCCTGCTGATGAGCGGGCGGCAGATGAGCCACCCAGGCATGCCGCTGGGCAGCTTGGGCAGCACCGGCATGCTGGGCAGCCCGCCGGGGCAGCAGCTGCTGCAGGGCAACGGCAGCACGCATAGCGGCAATGGCAGCTATCATGGGGGCAGCTACCACGGCGGCAGTTATCACGGCGGCCAGGCGGGCGGGAGCTACCCTGGCGGGCAGTCAGCGAGCGGCAGCTACCATGGCGGGCAGTCGGGTGGCAGCTACGCTGGCGGGCAATCGGCGAGTGGCAGCTACCACGGCGGGCAGTCCGCCAGCGGCAGCTACCACGGAGGCAGCTACCACGGGGGCAGCTATCACGGGGGTCAGCTGGGCAGCGGCGGCGATGGGAGCTTCCATGGGGGGCAGGCGGGCAGCGGCGGAGCATACGGCGGCAGCCTGGCCAGCAGCCTGGCCTCCTTTGGTTCGGCGGGAATCAACATCAATGCGAACCTGCTGGCCCAGGCGCAGGCGGCGGCGCTGCAGCAGCAGCTGAGCAACAGCGCGGGTCTGGCCAGCAGCCTGGACGCCAACAGCCCCTCGCAGCTCATCTCACTTCTCAGCGCCAACACCGCCGCGGCGGCGGCGGCCAGCAGCGCAGGCATGGGCGCCGGGCGGTACGGCGCGCAGCCCGGCGGCAGTACAGCTTCCTCTCAGAGCGACCTGTCTGGCCTGCTGGGCGGCCAGCAGCCAGAGCCCTGTGTGCACGGCGGGTGGCTGCGCAGCACGCTGCCGCCCGCGCCCGGGGGCGGCCTCACCGGCAGCGGCAGCTCACTGGGGCCAGCGTCGGCACGCGCAGGTGCGCTGCTGCTTGCAGACAGCTGGCCTGCCTGTTTCTGGGCTGGGCTGCTCTGTCCTAGCTGGGCTGGGCTGGGCTGGTGGGCTGGGCTGCCATGCACCGTGCTGTGCCAGCTGCCGCCAGCATCCTGGTCCAGCCGAAAAGGGGTACTGCGCCCTCCTCGCACGCCCAGCGGTGCACCGGCTAGCTAGCGCCAGCCACGTGCCTGCGCCCTGCCCTGAACCCATCACGTGCTCGCACCCTGTGTCGCTAGCACTACTCATCATCATGTGCCACATCGCCCGCCTGTCCCTCTCCAGGGCCCCGCATCTTCATTGGCAAGCTGAACAAGGACACGTCTGAGCAGGACGTGAAGGAGCACTTCATGCGCTTTGGCTTTGTGCTCGACGTCTACCTGCCGCGAGGTGAGCAGGCAGAGGCGGTGCGGGGTGCGCAGAGCGGGGTGCGAGGGGTCGGTGCTCCTCGCACTGTGTTGTGCCTCCGCTAGCTGGTGTTGTGCCTCATCTCTACCTGCCCGCGAGGTGAGCAGGCAGGGCGCACCTCAGGCAGCAGGGCATGAGCAGGGGTGGGGCAGTCGTGCGCCACTCGTATGCCCTGCCATGCCCCGCGCCCCCTGTGTTGTGCACCCCAACACGCCCTGCAGCCCAACGCAGCGCCGCCCCGCTGCTCTGCATCCAGGAACACCAACCCGGAGCCCGCCTGACGTCTGCCTCCAACCCTAGATGTGTTTGCTGGCCTGACTCTCCGTCGCCCTCTGCCTGCCGCAGACAAGAACAACAAGCGGGAGCACCGCGGCTTTGGGTTTGTGACGTTTGAGACGGAGGCCGCGATCCAGCGGGTCGTGGCGCACGGCCCGCACCACATCCGAGGCTCCATTGTGGCCATCGACTCGGCGGTGCCCCGCCAGGTGGGTGGGCTGCTGGCTTTGTGGCTGTGCTGCAGGCTGCTGCAAGTGGGGACTTGGGTGGCTGGGTGAGGCCGCCATGCCCGCGCCCAGTGCCGCCCCCTCCTGTGCCCGCTCCGCCCTCGGCAGCCAGCCAGCCCCCAACAACGATTGCCGTGCTCTGTGGTCTAATGGGCGCCCCTGCCCCTGCCCAAGCCCCCCGGGAGCCCAAGCCTGTCCACCTCCCTGCCCGTGACACATGAACACTTGGCTTTGTTACTTGTAGTTGACACCGATTCTGATCCGTGCCCTGCCCTGTGTTGCAGGAGGAGGTTGTGCTTGCGTTCGAGGGACACACAGGTCTGGCTGCCAGCGCCGCGCTGGCAGGTGCCAACCGGGAGACGGCGGAGGCCATTCATGCCATGGAGGTGTTGAGCTTGGAGGGCAGCGGGCGGGGGCGGGCGCTGCTGCGGCCGCACCTGTCTGCCGCTGCGGTGGGCTTGGGGCAGCCCTACTGAGAGGGGAGCATGAGCTGGCTGGCTCCCCAAAGGCCTGGCGCCTGCCCGGCCAGCCAGCCGCTCCCGTTCACAAGAGGTCCTCGCCAGGTGGCGGTGCAGAGCGCCGCGCCTGAGGCGCGCCAGCCGCCTGGCGGTATCAGTTGACTGTGCCAAAGTTTTCCGTCTGACCGGTGGGCATTACACCCTGCCTGTGTACAAGGGCCGACCCCTGCCTTTGCATGAAACCAATGAGGCGCGCCCTGCCGCACCGCAACAACGACGCTGAACCCTACTCAGTCTCACCACGGACCCCCGCACCCCCTTCCAGGAGTGCCGCATGTCACTGCCCACCCCGTTTTGTCAGTCTCTGCTGCGTGCGCTACGTACGCTGACACTCTCCAAGACTCCCCCCGTGCCGTCCCCCCCACTGTGGTTGTGTGTGCCGACATCTTCTGTCTGTTCTTGCACTTGCCTTGCCCCAATTTGTTTTTCACCTCCCTGCCCCCCCTCTTTCCGCCGGTGTATTCCCCCTTCCGTCCCCTCCCTACCCCCCACCCAGCCCATCTTCTGCCGCACGTTTTCGGCTCTGTGGAGCAGAGTAGTTCTTATGGCGAGGCCCAGGCCCCCCCAGTTTCAGGCAATGCACGAGCTACCCCGTCCCACGGCACCATTCATCCCATTCCTTCCCCCACTCCTCTCTCCCCCTTTGATAGAGCACCGTCCCCCTGTGCGCAGCACCCCAATTGAACATCCACACACCACGTCGCTCCCTCTGCACCCCTACACACGCGCGCGCTCACATGCACAAGCAGTAGTCAACCAACACCTAGACCGTCCCGCCTTGAGCATGCAAGCGTCGGCTGCCTGGGAGCGGCGCCCCCGCCTGCCACGGGGCACGCTCCCAGCGCTCCGCCGATATTTCTTTCTTCCCGCACACTTGGTGAGAGACCCATCCTTTCCCTACCCCCCCTGGTGCGGAGCGCTCTCCCTGACATGCGCGCTGGTTGACGGAGGGCGAGGCGCGGGCCGTGCCAGCAACCCACCCACCCGCCCTGCTGCCCCCCGCCGCCAGCACCCATTTTGCCTGCTCGCCTCCCCCACCCCTCGAGGCCCTCCAGCTATTTTGTTCGTGAGCTTGTGACTCCCAGTCTTGCCTTTTTTCTCTGCCGATTAGAAAGGAAGAACCCTTCACACGCACGCCCTTTGCCCCGGGGGGTCCGCAGCACCCCGCCTCTTTAGCGCCCTTTTCCCCACCCTATATAAACTTGCGTTTCTGACCTCACACCCCCTTCTTCGAGCCGGCTCCGCGCACCCGGCAATGTACCACTAGCCCCCTCCCCATGTGTGCCCCACGTGTACTCCCACACGCACGCCAGCCACGCTCGCCCCTCCACGCACTCCTCTCCCTTTGCTTAGCGCACCGCCTCCGCACTGCCCCCCCCCCGTCCCTCCTCTGCCCCTCCCTGTTGTTGTTCTCTCTCGATGCCGCTGTGCACCGTCTAGTTTTCACAGCACACAGTCTCGGATGTGAATGGAAGTAGCACCCAACAACAGAGAGCGAGAGAGAAGCAGGATGGGTGGGCGGCGGAGGCATGAGTGGCAGCTGGCGGCCCCGCCCGGGCAGCTGCAGGCAGGCAGGGCACCTGGCCGCCCGCAGGACCACGCAGCGTACGCCGCAGCGGGGCTGGTGCCCGGTTACCCCCGAACCCGCTTGGCTGCTGGAACGCTCGGAATTGGTGCAACTCGAGGATTCGTGCTGAGCTCATGCTGGGCTCAGTACTGCAGGCGAGGGTGAGAGGTCGAAACGTGGACCGTGCGGCTTGTCTAGGCGCTTGCGAAAAACCGATAGCCAGCCGCAAGCGTACCATGGCAACGGAGGCTGAACCCACGGCCCAGGAGGCCACCGCGACAGAAGCGGAGGCTGGGCGTGCGGAGGCGCTGGATGCAATTAATGGCAGTGCCAGGCATGACACGGCCGACGGATCACGTGCTGGGTGCAGCCAGTCCACCGCGGCGGGGCCAGGCGGCGCTACGGAACCGGACCTGCGGCCCCTGGCGCTCACGCCAGCGACGAGCGGCAGCACGACTGGCAGCGCCCGCACGGTCAGGCGCAGCCTGAGTGGGCAACGCAGCAGCGGCTGGAGCAGCGCCCGCAACGTGCTCACAGCTGTCAAGACAACCAACAAGTTCACCACCCTGCGCGACCTCATTGGCACGGATGCCTACATCGAACCTGCCCGGGTGGGTAGGCGGCGCTGTGGGAAGCGGCTCTTGAGCAGGGGTGGCAGCAGCATGCCCTGCAGCCTGGCGTGTGGCTGGCGTAGGCTGGCAGTGTCCAAAATCACCAGGGCCCGTGCACAAGCGCACCCAGCGCAGGCACCTGCCTCTGCACCAGCCGCAGCAGCAGCCTGCCCGCCCATGCGCCTGCATACCTCTTTGACAGCGATCACCCACACCCTCCTGCACACACACCCTCCCTGCCCCCTGCCCCCTGTGCAGCTGCGTGTCGGGAAAGCGCTCGGGGAGGGCGCCTTTGCAAAGGTTGCAAAGGCGGAGCTTTGGCCAGAGGGCGAGACCCCCCGCAGCGCTCGCGCGCCCAACGATGGGGGCAGCGGCGGCGGTGGCGGCGCCGGCGCCAGCAGCGGCGGCACAGCTGGCAAGGGGCCCCAGGTGGTGGCGGTGAAGACGCTGCGGCAGGAGCTTCTGGCGGACCCGCACCAGGCAAGTGGCTGAGCGCCTGGCTTTACCAGGAGGCAGGTGACAGTATGGTGGACAGTAAGGTGGACTCCCAAGTGGAGTGCTGTTAGATGACCGCAGCCCAGCCCACTCGGAGTCTTTCCCCTTCACTCCTGCCTTTCGTGGAGGGCTCTTGTATGGCCGCACCCCAACCTGGTTGTTAGATCCATGCCTTTCCAAACAGGTCGAGCTGTTTGTGAAGGAGGTGTCGCTGCTGCGCAAGCTGAAGCACAGGTGGGTACATCACAGCACACCACAGCATTGCTGGCGTCTGTCATGTTTTGTGTGGGCAGGGCACACCTTGCCGGCCACTACAGCTCCCCCCAACAAAACCGCTCCCCTGCCCTCCGCTGCGCTCCCCTGCCGCCCCTGCAGGCACATTGTGCAGTTTGTGGGGTGCAGCTGGACGCAGCGGCCGGGGCAGGACGACTCGGCGCGCTCCGGCGCGGGGCCGGGGGAGATGTTCTACGTGCAGGAGTACTGTGAGTACTTTACGGATATGAGTCTGAGTGTATTATGAGTGTATTATAAAGGACTCAGTGGTGGTAGCAACACGCACACACCGTGCATCGGCGTCAAGGAAAAAGGGTTGTGCAGGGTGCCAACGGGCAGCCAGAAGGCTTTCCTCCCCCCCAGCACCAGCCCCTGCCGCTAGTGCCTCCTCTTCTTCCACAATTATGCGGTGGCCTCTTCCTGCCCGGTTATTTGCCCTGGCCTGCCTGCCTGCCTGGGAAGCAACCTTGGGGAGCAAGCGTTACGCCGCCGCAGCCGCGCCGCCTCCCTTTCCTGCCTGCCACCTCACTGCCTGCTCAATTTCTTCTACGCACACCTGATGCTTGCCTGCCGGCCTGCCTGGTGGCGCGGTACCTGACGCCTGCCTGCCTGCCTTTGCTGTTCCTGAAGCCTGCCTGGCTGCCTGCCTGTGCAGCAGGTGATGCCTGCCTGCCTTCCAGCGTTCGCCGTTCCTGATGCCTGCCTGCCAATGGGCTGACTCCTGCAGGCGCGGGGGGCAGCCTGGGAGACCTGCTGAGGAGGCAGATGACCCAGCCCTTCAAGCAGCTGTACACGTGAGGAGGCTGTGTCTTGGGGCGGGGCAAACGCAAGCTCAATCACTGGGTGGGGTGAACCAATTCTGATGGCCCGTTAGTGGCCCACCTGCTTTGAACAGCTTCAAACAGCTGCCAGGTGGGGTGCAAGCTTGGACCACTGGGGCAGCTGCCGTGCTGGCGCCGTGCTGCTTCCCGCAGCTAGGTAGCTGCCTAGGAGCTACGACAGCCAGTGCCAATGCCACTGCACAACCTGGAGGTGCTCAACCGAGAGCCAATGCTGTCCCCTGCTCATGTCTCTGCCTGCAGCGACGCCGATGCGCTGCGCTGGTGCCTGCACATTGCCCAGGCCCTGCAGTACCTCCATGAGTCCCGGCCAGGTGGGCGGTACCGCAGCCCTGGTGGTACCGCATGACCCCTTTGTGGCCGCCGTGGCATGCGTTCTTGGTTGCACGTTGCACACGCCCTGCTGAGGAACGTGTTCTGGTGGATGGCGGTGGCGTGGCGCACGCTTCTGCCTGTAAACCATCACACCATGCACCTTGCTGAGGCACGGCCTGTTGGAGGGCGCTGACGTGGCACACGCCAACGCACCATCACGCACCTCTTGTGAGCCTCCCCGCCGTGCAGTGGTGATCCACCGGGATCTGAAGCTGGAGAACGTGATGCTGAGCGGCGACGACGTGGGGCATGCTGACGCCAAGCTTGGCGACTTTGGGCTGGCGCGCCTGACGCTGCCTGGCGAGAAGGAGAAGCTGGAGCGCCTGTGAGTGATGCTTGCTGTTGTTGGGGAAGCAGGATTGTGTGTGGAGGTGCTCAGGAGTGGTGGGTGCCGCCGACGGCAGAGCTTGTGGGCAGCGGCAGGGATTGCCCGGGGTTGTTGCTGGCATCGGGGGTGCTAAGAGAGGACGTTGGGCTTGCCGGGCTCACTCTGCCAGAGGAGATGGGAAAGGTGGAGCACCTGTGAGCACGCCTGTTAGCTGGGGCAAGGCTGCCGGACAGCTGGCTGCTCAGGGGCTGGCAATGCATATGCTCTGCTGCTCAGAGCACGGCTGTTCAGAGCACGGCTCATGCAGTGGCTGGGCCGCCGGGGTGGCGGCAGGCAGCTGGTGGCACCTCAGCCTGCCCGCGCTCAGCCTGCCGGCCTGTCTCAGCTTGCCGGCACCCCTGCCACCCTGTCCCTGTCCCTGCCCCTCTCCCGGCCTCCCTGCAGCACCAAGCTGCTGTCGCAGCCCAGGAAGCAGTGGGACGCAGCCACCCGGGTGAGCTCCAAGTCGCTGGACGCCTTCCTCGACCGCATGGTGACAGGGACGACAGGTGAGCTGGCATGGCATGCTGACGTGGACAGGCGGCGCAAGCCAGCTGGCATGCTGACCTGGGCTGCAAGTGTTGGCAGGGTTTGCGAGCGGCTAGGGAGTTTTAAGCCGTGCAGAATTGTAGGGCAGACGGCGATGTGTGCCCCTGGTAGCCCCGTCACCAGCTCTGCCCAAGTTCGATCTACTCGACTTGGCTGCTGTTGCATTGCGGGTTTGGAGGCAGCGCAGCTCATGCGCATGGTGCAGCAGGACTTGGCAACCACCGCCTCATCCTTGGCAAGTCTGTTGTGTTAGGTTTGGTACGCTTGCTGGGCCTGTAAGTCTGGACTCCTGATATGTTTTCATACAACGGGGCATCCTTCCCACAACCCCTCCCCGCCTGCCGCAGTGCGCTCCTCTTCACCCGAGGGCGACGTGTCGATGCCCTCCTCTCTGATGGCCAGCAACATGTCCTTTGCTGTCGCCTCCTCCCAGCAGCTGACCGGCAGGACTGGCAGCTTTGGGTACATGGTGAGGAGGGAGAGGAGGCGGGGGAGGGGAAGGGGGAGGGAAAGGAGGGAGCGGTCTCCCACCCACTTCCGTGGGTGTTGGGGGCGTGGTGGGGAGGAGAGGTGGGGGAAGGGGGGATGCAGTTGGGGGAGGGGCAGGGGTGGGACAGGAGGGAGCAGCCTTGGGTGCATGGTGGGGAGGGCCAGGGTGGGGAGGGCCAGGGGTGGCAAACAGCGGTTGAGTATTGGAGCAGGGGAGGGAGGTCGCCGCTTCCGGCCAGCTGCGCGCGGGAACTAATGGCGGCAGGTTGCAGGTTGGAACCTGGGCATGCGGGTTTGTGAGTGCAGCTGGTGGCGTACAAAGCACTTGGGAAGCTGCCAGGACAGATTTTTTGCTGCTTCAACCAGCCAATTGGCAGCCTGCACAGCAACTGGCGCCCTTGCCCACCCAGCACTGCGCTGTGCCGTGCTGTGCCGGGCCGTGCTGCAGGCGCCAGAGGTGTCCCGCAACCAGCAGTACAACGCCCAGGCCGACATCTTCTCCCTGGGCATGTGCATGTGAGCTGGCGGGGCGGGAGGCGGGGCCGGCTTGTGGAGGCACTTGCACTCTCTCACTGGACAGCTGCCAGGCACCCAACCGTTCCCCCAGCACAGTACCTTGCTACCCCGGCGCGCTTTCGAATCAGCTGCCGTACCCGGCCTGCGCCTGTGCCCCAGGCCACCCACCGCCCCGCCCCAACCCGCGACTGGTTTGGCGGCAATGCTGTGCCACCACACCCGACCCGACCCGGCCCTGTACTGCCCCCCTCCCCCCCTGCAGGTACTGCCTCTTCTGCCGCAGCATCCCCACCCTGCAGATCATGCTCAACGGGGATGAGAGCCACCTGGAGCTGTATGCAGCAAAGGTGGGGGCCTGCCTGCCTGCCTGGTGCGGGGTGCTGTGGGCAATGCAGGCGCTGGGCCACATAAGAGAGGGGACACTTCAACGGCAGCATGGGTTGGGTTGCACAGTTTGAAGGGTGCGCAGGGCCTGGGTCTTGGCGTACTGAAGGGTTACCGGCGTGGGTGTGGGAGGCTGGCCTTAGCATCAGTCATGGTGGGCGCCGGATGCCTGGCACTGGGTGGGGTGCTCCCAATCGTGGTGGGCGTTACCACCTGCCAGCATTGCCAGCTGCGGTGCCACCTGCACCCCTGCGCCCCCCGCCCGCCCAGGTGGCCGACGGCTACCGCCCGCCCCTGCTGGAGGGCCTGCCCGACTCCGTGGTCAAGGCGATTGAGTCGCTGTGGAAGGGGGACCCCGACCTGCGCCCCAACGCACGCGGGACGGTGGAGATGCTGCAGCACATTCGGGACTCGGGTGGGTTGAAAGAGCTGGGTGGTTTGCAAGGGGTGGGAGGCGTATACCAGGGTGATGGTGGTCAGGCTGGGGAGGGGGCCTTACCCAGTCGGGTTGTGCTCAAGACGTGCTGAGCGTGCTGTGCTCAGGCGAGGCATGCTGAGGGCGTGAGGACACTTTGGGCTTGGGCCCTACCTTGGTCTTGCCGTGGGAACCCCGGGAGAAAGCTCCCGCCCGCCCGTCTACTCAAGGCTGCTGCCCTGCCCGCCCTGCTGCTGCAGGGGACGTGGGCGTCTCGGGCGCCGACCTGCACGTGCCGGAGCACGGCTGCAACTGCTGCGCTTTGATGTGAGCAGCGGAGCACCTTCAGAATACCCACGCCGGCATGACACCTTTGAGCACAGTTTTTCACACCTTTTGCCCACCGCACGACCATGCATCACCAACTTTGAGGGGGGGACCGTTCCTCCCTCCCCCTTGTGACACTCCCTCACTGAGGCACTGTCTCTTGGCCTCCTGAAGGGGGGCCTCCCTAAGTGTCGTTTTGCCCCACTTTCTTTAGACCGCCTTTTCCCCACACCGATTCGACTGCAATGCCCTCCTGCAACGTCCCGCTGTGCCCTCCCGGCAGCTCTAGCAGCACCGCCCTGCCCAGTCACTGCGCACCCATTGCGTGGTGTGGTTGCTCTGCAGCTGCCGCTTGAACCTGGGCATCTCTATCCCAGCTGCTGAGTGTGGCTGCACTTGGGCAAACTACAGGCTGCCTTGCTTTCCACTGGGCAGCTACTGGCTCAGTTGTCTGCTTTGCTGGGTGACTCCTTCTTTCATGGGCTGTTCGTCATAGCCCTGGTTTTGCTTCACGTGAACTGACCACTTTCGACTTGTCTAGGTTTTTCTTGCTGCCCCCATTCTGCTGGTGCCACCATCCTGATATGTCCAGCAGCTGCAACCCCTCACCCAACTCGCCCAACCCTCCCATTTATCCTGTATTTGTTAGCACGGGGTGCGTAACTTGCTGGGCTGCGAGCGCAACTGTTACGTGTTCGGCCCATCGGGGCCAGAGCTCGCAAGAGCATCACCTTTCAAACTTTACAAAGAGCAAACGGGTGCAGTGCAACAGAAGGAGGTTGCGCTGCAACTTCAAGCAACAGAGGCAGTACTACAGGAGACAGATGCGGTAAAACAGGACGCAGATGGCGGTGTGCAGAAAGCAACAAAGTGCGGTGCAACAGAGAGGGGATGCGTCGCAACAGGGACTGTGCAATGCAGCCATGTGCACATGCAGGCGGCAGAGCCCTCGCGAGGGGCCTGGAGGGCTAGCAATAGAGAACACTTTTGCGAGTTTTGAAAAACAAATTCACGAAACAACATAAGCCGCCACTGGCCGTCAGCAAACGCGCCCCGACCTCAGCGCTCGCCGCCCGCCTGGCCCCCGCGCTGCTGCGCCAGCAGCGCCAGCAAGCCGGCATTGCTGCCGCTCTTGGCCGCCTCTTCGCACGTGTATCGCACGTGGCGAGCCAGCACCTGCCGCTTCAGCAGCTGGAGCTTGTTGTTGCCCTCCGGGGCGCTGCATGGCAGCAGGGATCATGGGGGCGGGAGGTTGAGTGTCGGCATGCCCCCGCTGTGCACGCTGCGCCACCAAACCCACATGCATAAACAAACCACCCCCATGCACAAACACCTCGTTGGGAGAGCATGCATGCCTGCATGCTGCCTCCCTCGCTCGTCCTGCTGCCCGCTGCTTCCCTCCCCAGCCCCCCTTGTGCCTGGCACTCACAATCGGAAGCACTCTAAGAACGCCAGGCACTCGCTCGACGGCAGCCTGCCCTCCAGCAGCGGCAGCAGCTCGTCCAGCAGCGTCAGGACCTCCAACTCCCGCTCCTCAGCCTCAGCAGCTTGCCCCGCTGCAGCCGCCTGCTCCTGGGGGTGGGCCGCACAAGCAGCCGCAGCCACCTGCGCTTGTGGGCGCCGTGGTGGCGCCACCACTTCTGCCGCTGCAGCTGCCTGCTGTGGGCATGCCGCAGCAGCCGGCGCAGCAACTGCCGGATGTTGCGGGCGCGCCACAGCTGCCACCACTGCTGCTGCTGCATCTTGATCATGAGGGCTCCCCTGCTCCAGCAGGTGCGCCATTGCAGAAGCTGCACCTGCCATTGCAGCGGCAGCTGCCGGCTCCTGCCCGCCGAGCTCTGGAGTGGCAGGCACCGAGCGCGGCACGCGCTGGGCCTCCGCCCGGCCGGCTCCTGGCGTTGCTGCTGCAAGCGCTGCGGGTGCTTGCTCAGGGAACAGCTGCTTTGCTGCTGCTGGCATTGCGGCTGGCGACGTTGCTGCTGCTGAAGCAGCTGCTGGCGTCGCTCCCGTTGCTGCTGCTGCTGCTGCTGCGGGCGTTGCTGCTGCTGGCATTGCTCCTGCTGCTACTGGCGTTGCTCCTGCTGCTGCTGCTGCTGCCGCCGGCTTTGCTGCTGCTGCCGCTGCTGCAGTGCCCTCCAGGGAGCGGGCCGCCAGTGGCGTGTGTGGCAACGCTGCTGCAGCCGTGCCCCGTGAGCCAGCGGTGGTGACCTGGCCTCGCACTGCCAGTGGAGTAACGGCAGAGCGGCCAGGGGCCGGCTGCTTAGCAACAGCAGCGGCTGCGCGGTGCTTTGGTGCCGGGATGAAGCCGTTGTTTTCGCTGGCGACCTCCATTGCACGCTGTCGTTTCAGGCCAGTGGCTGGGCTGCCCCTTTCCACTGCCGCAACTGCCGCACGTGGCAGGCGCTCCGGCTGGTTCACAGCCTGCCCAACCAGCAGCGGCGCTCCTGGCTGCTGCCCTGGCTCAGGCTGCTGTTGCTGAGGAACCTGCTGCCTCCGCCGCTGCTGCTGCTGCTGCTCCTGCACTTGCACCTGCTGCCGCTGCTGCTGCTGCTGCTGCTGCTGCTGCTGCACTTGCACTTGCTGCTGCTGCTGCTGCTGCACTTGCACCTGCTGCTGCTGCTGCTGCTGCTGCTGCTGCTGCTGCACTTGCACCTGCTGGGCGGGCGTGGCAGCCGCTGCTGCGCCTGGCACCACCAGCCCCAGCTGCTGGGCACGCCCCTTCCAGCGGCCCGCCGCTTCACGCAGCTCCCGCCCGACTGCCCGCCTCAGGTCCTGGTTTGCATGCCCCCCAGCTGCCACCTCAGCTTCAAACGCCTCCAGTGCCGCAGCTGCAGCTGCTGCGCAGGCTGACACGATTTCAGGGGTGGCTGTGAAGCAGGGGATGCCCGCTGCCGCTGCCGCTTCGGGGCCGCCCGCCTGGCAGGCAGCGCAGAGCCACTCGGCGTCCTCGTTGTCGCGCAGCCTGCACCAGGGAGGCAGCGTGTTGTGCGGTGAGGTGAGCAATGGCCATGAGTACAGGCCTGGATCCCGCCTGTGCCAAAGCCTGCACAGCAGTGGCCAGCAAGAGGACAGCACGACACGGCACAGCACAGCACAGCACAGCACACCTAGCACACTCCCGACCTGACAGGCAGGGAAAGGCGCACCATGGCAGGACAGATCACAGCACGGCGCAGCGCAGCACAGCACACCTGGCATACATTTGAGCCGAGGGTAAAACGCACAGCACAGCACAGCACAGCACAGCACAGCGCAGCACAGCGCACCTGGCGTACTCCTCGTCCGACAGGCAGGAGAAGCAGACCTCCGCCTCGCCACAGCCGCCGCACATGATGTTGGGCCTGCTGGCATGCATCGGCACAGCATCTCGCTCCTCCCCCAGCTCCTCTGCCCCCTGACTGCGGGCGCGACCACTGTCGGCCCTGCGGCTGCGGCGGCTGGCGCTGCTGCTGTCACTGCTGGTGCTGCAGTCGGTGGGCTGCCCCACCTTGAACTTGTGGCTGTTGCAGACGAACCAGCACTTGCTGCGGGAGGGCGGGAGGATGAGGCAGGACCGCCAGGTCAAGGCAGCAGTGCGAGTCGGCACCTGTCACCCCGCAACAGCTACGGGTTGCAGCTGTGGTAACAGCATAGCACGATGCTGCGTTGCCCCTGAGGGGTGGTGCAAATGACGAAAGCAGCACGCCCAGTGTGCCTACTAGCAGCCTGCTTACGCCCATGCATCACCCGTCCCACCTGCACACATCGGGCAGGTGGGAGGACCCCCGCAGGCGGCGCTCCCAGAAAGCCTGGGTCACCTGCAACAGGGGCACAAGCAACGAGGTTGGCCCTGGCCTTGCATCGCGAGCACGGGGGCGGGCAGCTGCATGCACCCGCAGCCATCGCAGCCAGCCCGGCCCAGCCTGGCCTGGTTTGCCCGCCCGCCCTGCCTTGCCGCTGCTCAAGGTTCTTCACCGTGCCGCCCAGAGCAAGAGCTCTTACAGCACCTAATGGGGTAAGGTATAATGGGACAAGGTGCGGCATAAAAGGCATCTGCGCATGCCCACCCACCTCCTGCCGCCTCGACTGCATCTACTGGCTCCTCCCCTGCCAGCCAAGGCACAAAATGTGTAGAAGCGTAAACAACACCATGTCACCCACCTCCAGCTGCCTCTGGTTCTCCTTCCTGGCCCCAGTCTCGCCGCGGATGCACAGCTGCATCGGGAGGGCAGTGGGTTGGAGTGAGTAACCTGCAGGGGCGAGAGCATGGCAGGAGGCATACGCAGCGCACGCGCTGCAGGCATGTGCAGCAGGCATGCACAGGCATGCGCAGCATACGGAAGGCGGGCAGGCAGAGGGCCAAGCAGGCAAACAGGCAGGAAAGGCAGTTGGGCGGGCAGGCAGGCGGGCATGCAGCAGCGCTCACCTCGTGCTGCGGCAGCGGGGCCTGCCCCGGCAGCCGCCTGAGCAGGAAGCGGCAGCGCTTGAAGCTGTCGCGGGGATTGGTCCACAGCCAAGAGTCCACCACCTGCAGAAGCAGGCACTAACAGTTGGTGTATAACTTGACAGCGCCACCTAAGCTGCCGTTGTGTCGCAGTCCTGTGCTTTACCCTACTCTCGTACGCAAGCTGGTCATGGGTGTGTGGTGCAGCAGCACACCCCTGGCTGCAGCCTGCGCTGGTCCCCATGTGGTTGTGCATTAGCACAGACCTTGCTAAAGGCGAGCTGGCCAGGGGGTGTGGTGCAGCAGCACACCCCTGGCTCAGAACCAATCTTCATGCTCCCAACAACAGGATTCTCACTGCTTGGCCCCGCACACTGCCAGCACCAACTGGGAACTGCCAGAGCCATGCTTGCTCCCCGCACCCATGTGCCAGAGGCAGGAGCTGCACGCTGCCAGCACCCACCCACCTCCCAGAGCCAGAGGTGCACGCTGCCAGCACCCATCCACCTCCCACAGCCAGAGCTGCACTCCCCCCAGCACCCACCCACCTCCCAGAGGCCGGTGCACAGGAGCCCGCTCTGCGCTTTGAGCAAGTGGTTGGCGGCTTGCACCTTGAGCCACACCCGGAGGGGCTGGCCGCTCGCCTGCACCTCCCTCATCCCCGCATTGCCCGCCGTCTCAAAAGACTGGTCGGTTATCTGCTTCCCGGTGTTGCCCTGCTGCCCACCCTGGCCTGCGGGTGTGTGCGGGCAACGACGGGCAGGGGTGTCAGGGCGCGCTGGCTGGTGGGCAGGCGGCAAGCGTTGCAGCCAGGCTCCGGCCCTGCCATGCCATGCCATGCACTCCCTGCCAGCATTGGGTGGCACGGCGCAAGCTCCCGGCATCCCCTTAGCCTGAGCAGCACTTCACCGCCCAAGCAGCCACCCAGCCTCAAACGGCACACGATGCAATCCCACCCGCCCACCCACCCTCAATGACGCAGGTCCCAAGCCCCAGCTTCCCCTCCAGCACGTGCCACAGCATGCGGTTCCCGTAGTTGCCCCCTGCGCACAGGAGTGGGGGGGAGGGAAGTGAGCCGTGGTCGGTACTCGCCCATGCATGCCCGTGCCGCAGAAGCCCCTGCCGTGCCCCACGCTCTGACCTCAGCATGCCGGCCGCGCAGGCCTGCCCCCCGCGCTACCCCGGCGCGCACCTGCGTACACAGCCACCGCTGGGCCCCCCTCGTCCCGGCTCTCCGTCTCAATGCCGTGCATGGTTGTGGAGCACAGGCCGGCCACAAACATCTGGCTGCGGCTCTGGCCCAGGAAGCCCGCCGCCAGCCCCTCGGGCAGGCCCTGGCCGGGCGGCAGGAAGCGGCGGGCGTGGCCCATGCTGCGCGCGTCGTCTTTGCAGAGCGTCAAGGCCTGCAAGGTTGCCGGTTGGGAGACACGGGTTGGATGTGGGCTGGCGGAGCACCGCCGGGCAGTGCTCCGCTGAGCAGTGGCCACGAGAGGATGGCACGCGGCGGCGTGGCGCACAAGCGGCAGGCGGGGAGCGGCCCGGGCGGGCGCCTATCAAAGCGCACCCACCGCCAAGTCGACCCTCCCGTTCCTCGCGAGCGGCTTGGCGCTGCAGATGCAGGGAATGAATGTGCTCGTCAATGGCCCGTTTACAGGCAGCGCACCTGTGCTTACAGGCGCGGCGGAAATTTCAAACAATAAAAAAGCAAATTCAAGTAGTCTCACCGCTCCCAGACCTCCACAAATAGCTCCAGGGCTCCCTGGACCTGCAGCAGCTGGTCAGGCTTGTCGTCAATATGGAGAGATGATGGAGCGATGATCGCGGCCGTCTCCAAAGCCCATGCTCACCTCTTGCACGGTCGGGGGGGGGATTGTGGCCGGCCATGGTGCGCACTGAGCAACCCAGAGGCGCTGTTGAGAAGATGAGCTTTGGTACGCCCACGCTGAGTCAGCGCCGCTGGCGGGCGGTGTTCCACTGCCGGCGGCGGCAGAGCACCTGCCACCTGCATGCGTGACGTCTGGGATGCGTGTGTGGTGGGTCACGCCTTGGATCGTGTCAATGGACATGTCCTGCGTCCAATCTTGAGGAAAGACCAACAGGCGGGCTCAAAAAGGCTGGTGCGCCTACTACCGGGCAGTACCGCTGGGCAGGAAGGCTGCTTGCAGTACAACCCTCTGTCACAGGACCATCCTCCGTCTGCGCCCTGGCCATTACATTGTGCTCAAGGGCATCGTGCTGGCCTCCCACCAACCCCTGTGGCACCCTTTTGGCCGCAACCTCCCACCCTCATCACTTCGGTGCAACTTCCCTGCTCCCCTTCTCGTGTCCGAAATGCGGGGCTTTCTGCCATCCGCAGTCTAACTCCCTGCTTTCTACGCCCCACGAGTGCACAGGCGAACTTGCGCAGAGGTAGGGATACCTTCTCTTTAGCGGGCACAGCCCGTTTTGGACAGCGGCTCGCCCCAGCGGCTCCCCACCGCCATGGCTGTCCACGCCGAGCTGGAGGCGAGCGCCGATCGGCCGCTGCTGCAGCGCAAGAGCACTCCGCTGGAGGTCCTCCACGCCGCAGTCACCGCCGCCGCGTCGAGCTCAGGCTTCGGGCTCCTCAGGGACCACCTCAGCAGCGAGGTGTTCATCAACCCCTCCTGCCTGCGCACCGGCCGCGCGCTGGGGGAGGGGGCATTCGGGCACACGCACCGCGCGGAGCTTGTGGGCGAGCCTGTGGAGGGGGCGGCGGCGGCGGGCCGGGGCGGCGGGCGGTGCCGCTCCCCTCGCGGCGGCCCCCGCCCACGTGAGGTGGCTGTCAAGACCCTCCGGCGGGAGCTGCTGGAGGATCCGGAGCAGGTCCTGCTGTTTGTAAAGGAGGTGGAGCTGCTGCGCAACCTGAAGCACAGGTGGGTGGCGGGTGGGGTACCAGGGCGGGGGCGGACCCGTGCTTAAAGGTCAGGACAGCCGCTATCTGGCAGGATTGCGCCCGATACTGCCGCAAGCTTGGAGACGCGCCGGCTGGCTGCCCTGCCCTGCCCTGTACCGACCACTTGCCTGCCGCCTCCCCTGCCCCCGCACCCCCACCCGCAGGAACATTGTGGAGTTTGTTGGGTGCAGCTGGAACCGCAGCAGCCTGGACGATTCGGTGCGCTACGGAGCGGGCTCCGGCGGCGTAAAATCAATATACTTTGTCCAAGAATTCTGTAAGCGTGCATTTGCAGGGCTGAGGGGAGGCTGGGTTCAGTGCTGGAAGGCGCCTGTGCCAGCACCGGTGGAGCAGGAGGGAGGGGGGCCACGCGTGTGGTGGTGGTGGCAGCTGCCGGCCAGCTTCCCTTGCTGCGGGATACCTCCCTCCTGCAAAGCCAGGCGTGCCGCTGCCATCCACCGTTGACGGCCCCACTGCTTCCCTCCTGCTCCCTAATGCCACCGCCAGGCGCGGGGGGCAGCTTGGGGGAGCTGATCAGGCGGCAAATGATCCGGCCGTACAAGCCGCTCTTCAGGTAGGACCGCTGTGGGCGGGGGCCCGCAGCACAGCACGCCGGGCAGGCTGGCACATCTCGCGGTCCTCTGTCCATACACCCTATCGGCTCGCTCCCTCCATCCCCGGCGGGGCTGTCGACTTAGGGCAGGCTGGCAGGCCAAGAGCAGATGCGGGGGCACAGCCCACAGGCCCGAGTTGCTGCTCCCTCCCTCACATCCCGTGCCCTGCCTCTACCCACGGTCCTGCCCGCTCAAAACCCAACCTCACCTCTCACCGCCCAACCCATGCGCCTGCCTGCAGCGACGCGGATGCGCTGCGCTGGTGCTTGGGCGCCGCCCGCGCGCTGCAGTACCTGCACAGCCTGGACCCTTGCCCGGTGATGCACCGCGACCTGAAGCTGGACAACCTCATGCTGACTCATGCTGACGTGGCGCGTGCTGAGGTCAAGCTGGGGGACTTTGGGCTGGCACGCCTGACCCTGGAGGAGATGAAGAAGCACCGGGAGGAGAAAGAGGCCTGGTGGGTGCGAGTCCGCCTGGTGTATTGCCCAGTCATGCCGCTGGTTGCAAGTGTGCGTGGAGTGGGGGTGGGCAGGCAGGCGAGAGAGGTGGCATGGGGGTGGGGAGGCACGAGGCGAGAGAGGGGTACCACGGGTGCCGCGTGCGCCAAAGCGTCCAGGCTTGCCGGGCCGTGGCTGCGTGCTTATCTGAAAGCGTAGCTTCCACTGCCGCACCATGCCCCTGCCTGCCCTGCAGCCAGAAGGTGCTGGACAAGCAGTGCTCCGGCCTGTCAGCGACAGCAGCTGGCAGCAGCGGGGATGCCAAGTTGGACTGCTCCGGCAGCGAGCTGTCTGGAAAAGCCTCTGCTGAGCTGGCAGCCTCCATCCAGCCGGGGGCTGCCGCCTATGGCACGCCGCGCCGCTTTGCAGCAGCAGTGGAGCCTACCGGGCGCACGGGCAGCTTCGGATACATGGTGGGTTGGTGCTGCCTCCTTCCTGGGAATGTGTGTTGGTGGGAGCTGCTGCCTGCCTCCTTGTAGCTTGCGGGCTGCTGCCGCCGCGTGGCGCCAAAACGCGCTGCTGCTACAGAGGGCAACGGGGTGCTGCCGGGGCGAGCGAAGCGGCGCACAGCGTGCTGCGCAGCGACATCACGACTACCCACAGCATGTGCAAAGCTGCGCCTGCCCTTCACACAGACCGCCCCCGGGGGGCCTCCCTTTGCCCTGCTGCAGGCGCCAGAGGTGCTGCGCAGCCAGCGGTACAACGCCCAGGCCGACATCTTCTCCCTGGGCATGTGCATGTGAGCCGGCGGGGCGGGATGGGGTGAGGGCAGACGGGCGGGAAGGCAGGCAGGCAGGCACGCAGAGAGTAGTGGCACCCTCAACCTCCAGCAAGCATGCAAAGCAGCAAAGCAGGCAAAGCGGCAAAGCATGCAAAGCATGCACAGCGGCGAACGTGCGCCCCCGCCGAGGTACCGCCTGCTCACCGTCCTGCCGGCTCATCCATCCCTGCCCCCTGCCCCCGCCCCGCCCCTGCAGGCACAACCTCTTTGCCCGCGTGCTGCCCTCCTTCCAGATCCTGCTGCAAGCCGGAGCAGAGCAGCTGGAGCAGTATGCAGCGCTGGTGAGCTCGGGCGGTTCACACCGACACACCCGGTCGCGGGCAGGGCAGGCTGGGTGCAGCACACAGCACGGCATTCGGGCGCTCCTGCATTCACGGAGCCCTGGCCCGCTCGCCGAGGTGCTGTGCTTGCATGGAGGCAGCACCCTGACGGCCTCTCCTTCAATTGGTCCCTGCCCCCCTGCCTCCAGGTCGCCGACGGCTTCCGCCCGCCGCTGCCAGAGGGCCTGCCGCCCGCCCTAGCCGACCTCATCTGTGCCTGCTGGAAGGGGGAGCCAGCGCTGCGGCCGGATGCTGCCAGCGTGGTGGCGAGGCTGGAGGAACTCAGGGACTCAGGTGGGCCTTCAACTTTGTGCAGGTGGGGCAAACGCTTAATTCTGACAGAGGGTGGGTGGTTGACGCCTGGAAGGGCGCGCCAGAACTGGAGGCGGGAGGCAGTTGGGCACCTCAGGTGGGGGGAACCAATGGGACGGGTCGGGCCTTGGGGCTGCTTAGGCACTGACGTGTGGGAGCATGGGAAGTGGGGCCGGAAGGCAACTTCCAGGCCACAGCTGGGTTGGAAGGTCAGTGATGGTGGGAGGTAGGCAGGTGAAGGGTGGTTCGGCCTGGCAGAGAGGTAGGGAGGTGGAAGGGTCAGTGAGGCAGGGAAGTGAAGGGTAGTTCGGCCTGGCTGGGAGGCAGGGAGGTGGACGGGTGAGTCGGCCTGGCAAGGGAGGTAGGAGGGTGAAGGGCAAGGTGACCTGGCGTGAAGGCAGGGAGGCCGGGAGGGAGGCCGGCAGGTTGCGGGTGAGGTGACTTGGGCAGAAGGTGGGGGAGGTGGGATTTCATGATCCCTAACCCCTAACCCCTAAACCCTAATCCTATTGATGAACCCTATCCTGAAAGGAGGGCGCTGGCAGGGCAGGAAAGGACAGAGTGGCTTTGTTGGGCTTGCTAGTTTGCCGAGAGAGGGGTGGGGTGCGGACCGGGGTGGGCAGGCGGGCGCAGGAGTGGCGGCGCAACAGAGGCGTGGGCAGCTGCCGCCGGCTCACCGGCGCCGCACCATCCCCTGAAGCGCGCCTGTGCATTCCCCGCCTCTGGTGCAGGCGCGCTGCGCAGCGCCCCTGCGAGCTCCCAGGCGGCCGGCTGCTGCTCCGTCATGTGAGCTGAGCACAGAGCGCACCCCCCCAATGAACACATGTCCGGCAGTTCGGCACCCAAGCGTGTTGCCATGCCCTGCGCTGATGAATCCAATCGCACAACCGATACAAGGTTGAGAATAACAGGCTCAGCAGCGCCTACCCCAAAGCAGCAGCAACACACAATAACACCAGCTGGTCGCACCTGCCGCGCGGCTGCACAGTTTTCCTTTTCATTCCCTGCCATTCGCATCGTCATCTTTTTGAACGCACATACATGCTCGCATTCCCGGCCCATGCCATTCCCGCTAACATCCATTCAGCACTCGTGCATGCTGGCTGTCCGATGCCTGGAAATAATACTGCCTGCACCACGGCTCGCCCCATCGCATTCATTCATCCGTCCCTGCTTTCGTAGCTCAGAAACTGCCCCTGCCGTCCCGCATGCGAGCGCCTCCCTTTCGCTTGGCCCGAATTCTGCCCATCCGCCCCGGCGCTGTGTACACGCTGACTAGCGGCTGCACCAGCTGCTCCCCTCATCACCAGCCCCCATGCCCGCGGCTCGTGGCTGCCATGGAGGGCAAATGCATTGAGCACCCTTCATGATTCTTCATTACAAGCGCACCACCAAATGTGAGATCGCATCGCACAATGGACACGCGCCAGCTGCGGCACCGGCAGCATCAGCAGCAGCAGCAGCATCAGCAGCTGTGCAGGCAAAAGTGAAGATCCTGCCTGCAATCACGAACACCGTGCCACACACATGAGTAGCTCACACAGCGACCAAAGCTCGAGGCGGCCAGCGAGGCGCCGGCTTCCGCACAGCTTCCGGCGGGAGGACTGGCGGCACTCCACCGGCAAAGGAGCCCCAGCCCAGCGGCTTCCTCATGGCTTCCTCACGGCTTCCTCACTGCGTCCTCACTGCTCTCACGGCTTCCTCACTGCGCAGCCGCAGCCAGCAGCGGCGGCCTCCTCACTGCGCTGCCCCCAGCAGCGGCGGCACTGCGGGCTCCTCGGCAGGCCGCTGCTCATACGCTCGCCACCAGATCTCCACTAGCTCTGTGTACTGCTCATGCTCTGCACCGGGGCAAGAGGGGGCACGATGAGCACATAGCCGCCTCTCTTGGGAAAACGTCTGACCGTCAACAACGTGCAGGGCGTGGGTGGGCGGTGACAGGGGCGTGCGGCAGGCGTGCCAGCCCAGCGGCCGCCTCACGCCTAGGCCGTTGCTGCCTGCCGCACTAAACCAGCTTGCGGACAGATACCGATTTGGCAAAAGGGTGCTTCAGCGACAAGCACACACTTGCCTGGGTGGCCGAGCTGCCAGGGCTTTGCGTCTGTGTAGTGGAGCACGGAGACTTGCTCCCAGTGCCCTTGCCACAGCGCAGGGTGGTGGTGCCGGATCCCCTTCTGGCAGTTGAAGGTGTGGGGCAGTGGGCGCCAGCAGTCCTGCGCGTGCAGGGTGGGGGTTGCAGGGGTGAATCGGGGGTGGGGCTGCTGGCAGCAGCAGCAGCAGCAGCAGCGGCGGCGGTGGCGCCGGCGGCGGCAGCAGCGAGCAGGCAACAGGGTGCCAGTTTGAGCCTGCATGTTGGCTGTCAGGCAGGCGTGCGGGCGCCTCAACGTGCAGGCTGGCAGGCGGGATGGATGGGCAGCCCATCCATCTAGCTGCCCCCTCTCTTCTTCTAGCACCACCCTCCCCACACCCGCAGCCTCCAACCTTGTACAGGGCATTGAGGAAGTCCTGCTCAGCGTAGCCGCCGATGGGCACCGCGCCAGCTGCCAGCAGGGCGCCAAAGCGCGCCAGCTCAGCAGCGGAGGGCATGGTGAGGAAGAAGCCTGGGAAGAGCATGGGCAGGCAGGGCGGGCGGCAGCATGAGCGTCAGAGATGCAGAGAGCCTCAATCTGAGGCTACCAGACTGCCACAAAGGCCGCTTTCTGAACCCTCCCACCAATTGACAATTTGATTGGTCAGAAACGATGCACCCCGCCCAACTCCAACCGCACCGGCATTGAAGTAGTGCGGCCGGTGTGGCATGAACAAGGGGCACGCGTCGCGCTCAGCCTGGGTGGCGCGCCCCGCCGTGCAGTCGGGCACTGCAGGGGAGGGGAGCGGGCACATGCCCTCTGCCAGTCATGCGCCAGCCTGGCAGCGCTCGCGGTAGCCTTTCAGCCGGAGGTTTACAAGGTGCCACATAGAAGGTGCCCTAGTCTAGGCTAGCAGTACGTGACAGCAAGGCACAGGAGCTGGCACCTGCGTGGAAGCCGGGTGGCATGTCGAACAGGGCATCTATGTTGCGCAGCACCAGCATGTCAGCGTCCAAGTAAGCCAGCCTGCAAAGGGGAGGAGGAGTGCCACCCGGTGTGACACAGTGTGACACAAGCAATGCATGGTGTGACGAAAGCCCTCAGACAGAGGGAAGGAGCTCGTGAGCGCGTGCGACGACAGGAAGGAAAGGTGCAGTGAAGATGTGGATGTGAAGAAAGTGCAAAGGAGGCGGTGAGGGACGGGGTGACTGGAGCATGCCAGCGTCCAAGTCAGCCAGCCTGCAGAGGGGAGGTGGGACGCAGGAGCATGGCAGCAGGTGGTTCCGACCCAGCCAGCCTGAAAGGGGCAGCTGCAGGGGAGTTGGGTCGAGAAGATAAAATGGCAGCAGGTGGGCTCGGGGAGTCCGCTGGGGTGAACACTGTCGAGGGCTGCAGCTCAGGGCAGGTGTCCAGGATCAGAAAGAGGGCTCTTGGCTTGAATGTGGGCTCTCGAGATAGTCCAGAGAGATGGGCCTGACAGCCGCTGCTTCACATGCATTCAGTACAGTGCCACATGACGGTAGTGCCCACCTGGGCACCCGCCCACTCACCGCTCGTACTGCTCCAGCCCCCACAACCGAAGCTTTGTCCAGCACTCGGCGTACAGCTGAAGCTTGTAGGATCCATAATCGTGCCGGCCTGAGGCGCCAGGTGTGGGAAGAAAGCGGCACTGCCTTGGCAGGCAGGGCTGTTGTCACGGTGACGCCGCCCCTACTCCCACCCATACAGCTGCAGGGGCACGCTGCCCGCCCACCCCATTGCTGCGCGCCACCCGCCCGCAGCGGCACGCCACCCGGCCACACCCCATTGCTGCCCGCCGCCCGCAGGCCAGTCAAGCCCACGCGCCCATCATTTACTCTTGTCCCACACACCCGGTGGCACGTATCGCTCAACTGCCACCGGCAGGCAGCCTGGCTCCCGCTGCAGCGCCGCCACTGCACCCAGTGGCAGGGTGTCGGGTGTGTGCATGACTAGCAAGGGGTGCCTGGTGCCCACTGCCCGCAGGCTGCGTGCCAGCGCCAGCACTCCCATCAAATAGCTGTCCCTGCAGCCGGGGGGCAGGTAATGGCAAGGCTGGTATTGTGATGAAGGTGGCCAGGGGAAGGGGGCAGATCATTAATCAGCTAGCTGTCCCTGCAGCCGGGTGCAAGTAATAGCAAGGCGGGAATGTGGGCGGGGGTGGCCCGGGGGCGGGGGCAGCGCTCCAAACAGGCTGCTGACCCCGCGGCGGGCAGGCAAGGCAAGGTGGCCACCAAACCGGGCACCATCCGAGGGTGGATGGGCAGGGGGGCTGCTGAAGGGCAAGCAGCGGAGCAGCGGCAGGGCGGTGACATAAGGCAGCCTTTGGTTCGCGCCCTTGCCAGCATCGGCATGGGCGGGCGGGCAGGCAAGGTGAGCAGATTGACGTAAGCAGATTGACGTAAGCAGAGTGACGTAAGCAGAGTGACGTAAGCAGAGTGACGTAAGCAGAGTGACGTAAGCTGACCTTGTGAGCAGAGTGACGTAAGCTCTCCCAGCGTGCCCTACCGCTGGCTGGTGCCAGCCTGTTGCTGCCGCGCTCGTGGCCTCACTGGTGCTGCTGCTGCTGCCGCCGCTGCTGCCGCTGCTGGTCCCGGTGACACCCAGGCTGCCCACACTGGTGAGGGCCCCGCAGCAGCCCCGCGGCTCGCTGCCACTGGGCTGCGGCACGGAAGGTGCGGCAGCAGCGGCAGCAGCGACCTCTGCATGATTCTGCCTGCCTGGCCCAGCAGCGTCCTCCTCAGGCAGGGCCGTCTCCTCAAGCTCAGCTGCAGCTGCCACTGCCTCCTCCACAGCTTCCAGCGAGGTGCCGCCGTTAACCACCCTTGACGGCACAGAGCTGGCGGCTGCTGCCGCCTTGCTGAACGGTGGCAGAGGGCGGGCTGTGGGGGGCGGAGAGGCGCGCGCTGCACCCTCGGCTGAGGTGGGCACGCCGCCTGGCTCAGCAAGGCGGCTGCTGAGCACTGCACTCAGCGCAGGCATGTGCGAAGCAAGCTGCAGCGGACGACGGCGGCGGGCGGCGGGCGGCGCGTGGAGCCAAGGGTCAGGGAGGCTGGGAGGCAGACCAAGATGCTGCCCTCGCTTGCCAGTCGCTCCCCGCCCAAAGAAGCAGCGTCCAACGGTCTCTACAAAGCCGCTACAGGTCTACAGCTCTCGACGACCCGTCGTCCGAAAGATAAGAGCTCTCGCGGACTCACGTGTGTATGCCCGGATATATGTTGGATGCAGGCGTCGTCGTATGTGGTTGCGCTCTTATCCAAGGCAGGCTGGTGGCCGCAGATTCCCTGCTGACTGGGGGTGCCGCCACTTCACCATGATGGGGCTGTACACATGTGGGCAAGGGCGGGGACAGAGCAGAGCTTGCAAACACAGTATCAGTCTGCAGACATACTACGGCGAGTCCACTTCATGTGCTTTCATGCACTCCAACCACCTGACAGGCTGACTGATCCTTACGCCGGCCCCTCTCCTCACCCCACCCCGGTGTGCACAGCAAATGGTCAAGCCATGCCTGCCTTCGCCTGTGTAAACCTTGTATGACTGCATCAATTCACGGAAAGTTCTCCATTATGATCAGCTCTGATTGTGGGGAAGGTCTCCATTCTGATGTGGGGATGTGTGCAGTTGGGCAGAGCTCAGGCTCAGAAGACTGCCAGGCAGGTTTTTGAACCGCTTGGAAGGGAAGCAGCGGGTGCCTGACGTCCAACATGCCTTCTCCGTGGCACACCCCGGCCTGCTGACGGGCAACTTCCTCGCTGCAACGACTCGGATAGGTCTTCATTTGGCAGTTGCGAAGTAGCTGAACATCAGCCCAGGCTGTGAGGGGAAGGGGGCTTGCACCGCCAGTGCCTCGGCGGCACCCGCAGGAGCGGCGCGCCGCGGCTGGGCAGAGTGGGCTGCAGCGCATCCGCCGCATGCGGTGCAAAGTGTAGTGTTGTTTGGCATCCTTGCTCGCACACTCCAAGGCAGTCTACGTTCGTGCCAACATGGGTGTCTGAGTTGCGGTACAGACCTCTTGGCCCCAGCCTGGCACCTGGGGGGTGCTGCCGCCACGCCAGGCCTGCGCCAGGCACCGCCTGACTGGCCCTCCACCGCCGCCACCGATCACGGTGCCTTATTAGCGTGCCAATGTGGCGCTCCTGATTGATTGCGGATGACTTCCTGCTCTGTAGAGACGCGTGCCTTGCTGGCGCCAACGGGGAGTTTGCCGACTCGGCAGATGCTGGCGCTCCAAATTTCCAGCTCAGCCTGGCTCAATCGGAGGCCGGAGCTGCCCCACCCCGCCTCAATTCAAAGTGGAGCCACTGGCGGCAGCCCTGCTCGGCAACCCGGCGCGGTCGCGGGCTAGAGTGACCCAGCCTCAGGCCCTGTACACCGGCTTGTCAGTCGACTCCATCGGGGCAACCCTGAACCCTCGGAGCTCGGTGGAAGGCCTTGTACTGCTGCAGGCTGGCCAGCGCTCTAACAGTCACACCGATCCTCTACACGTATATTTTCGCGCTCCCGGAAGTCCTGGCAATGATGTCAGTCGCGGAAATGCCCGCAGCGGCAGCCTGAAGCCGCCGCCTGTTCCGCCGCCTGGAGTGCCTTCGGGCGTCGCTCGTCTGCCATGGTTTTCTTGAATTCCAGGGCGAAGCATGCAGCTAGATCACGGGTGAGTTTGGATATTGGCATTACCTTTTCAACGAGGACACACTGGTGCAAATATATCACGTGTTGAAAGACTCATCGCCGTCCTTTTTTCCGCAGGTCATGCCGTGCATCGTGGCCGCCCTTGCGGCAGCCGTTTGCGCCGGCATGCTCGTCAGCCAGGGCAGCGCCCTCAGCGGTGTGAACATTCGCGGGGGTGGCTGCGCCTGCGACGGCAGCAAGCGCAGCAGGGAGCCAGCAGCTGCCAGCACGACCCCGCCGTGTGAGTGTGCAGGCTGCGACCGTTCCGACCGCGCCAGCGGAGCAGCGGCGGCAGAGGGAGGTAGCAATGGGCAGCGCCTGGGCCAGGATGCGGCAACAGCCGCAGAGCGTGACGCAGCGCAGGAGGGCCCGGGCAGGAGGCAGGCAGCAGGCGCCCGCACACAGCAGGCGCCCGAGGACGCTGCTGCCGAGGCGCACGGCCTGCTGCGGCAGGCGCCCCAGCTGGGTGCTGACTCTTTGCGGTGGGCCCCGCTGATCATGGCAGAGTGCCGGCCAGGGGTGCCCCGCCACTGGGCGCCCTGCTTGGCAAACACGGCGGGCAACGAGGGCGTCACGCATGGCGAGGAGGTAGTCTACCCGCCCTTCAGCATTCCCCAGCCCGGCTTCTTGACAGAGGAGCACGCGCAGTGGTGGCGGGAGGTGGTGCCGCCCTACGAGCCGCGCCGCGTGTGGCTGCGGGAGGGGCGCGGCCTCTACCCCACACAGTACGGCCAGAACCTGATACTGCAGAACGTCACGTTCCGGTGCGTGCGCTGTGCTCCGGGGCTGGCGGGGGCAGGGGCGCGGGCATGCAGCGTGCGAAGGGCGCAGGCGACGAGCTGGGCAGGTTCTGGGCAGGTGCTGGGCAGGTGCCAGCGTGGCATCCCGAACCGAGGTGCCCACCATCTGCACCCAAAGGACATCCCCTGCCTGCCTTCTTGCTTTGCCTCCTCGACCAACACGGCTTCACCTACCTCGCCCCCTCCCCTCCCCTCCCCCCTCGCCTGATGCCTCACGCAGCAAGGCACCCATATTTGACGCATGGCTGGACAATGCGTGCATGCTGCCCAACACCACGCAGCGTGCGCTCAGGCCTTTGCCGGCGGGCGTGCAGCCGGCGCAGACGCAGCGCACTGTGTGAGTGCTGCTGCCGAGGCTTGCGGTGCCGCATCCCACGCTTGGCTCGCCGTGCCGCCCTCCACGCCATGTGGGCAAGCTTTGAGGCATGCCTCCTCCGGCTGCCTTTGCCTGCAGGCTCATCTCCACCCCCGACTCATGGTCCTTTCAACACTTCACGGACAGGGTGAGGGCAGGGTCAGGGGAGGGGTGTGCTGGTGTCGGGAAGGCATGCCGAGGATAGGGAGTTGGGCGCCCCTCGCGACGCTCTGGTGTAGCATCCCTTCCCTTCCGCAGCGCACCCAGCTGGTGTTCCGCAGTGTGGGTCGCAGCATTCCCTCCCCAGCGCTTCCAATGAAGTCCCCCCGGAATGCGTGGCGCTAACATGCCCCTTGCCCCGCACACATGGATCCCTGGGTCTTTTTTAGCGCCGCTGCCCACCAGCTGCGCAGCGGCGCCCAGCTGCAGGAAGGATCCATGAAGCCAGCAGGGCTCCTCCCTTCCCCCTGCTCCCCTCCCCCATGCCCACCCACACCCACACAGCTCACCCCTTACTCCGCCCCTGGCCCCACCCCACTATTCAGGTAACCAAAGTGCTGTCCCAGACTGAGGCCTGGCGCATGAACGGCACCCGCATCCTGACGGGGAGGGAGCCCAGTCAGCTCCCCGTCGTCGAGACGTGGTCCATAGTGAAGGCAATACGGGGGCCGCAGGAGGTGAGCGGGCACGGGCGCGCTGTGGTTGGCCGTCGTGGCTGGACCATGCGTGGTGTGGCGCGCCAGATGGTCTAGTGCAAGTAGGCCCAGCAGGGCTGGCCAGCCCGGGGGAGCATTTAGTGTCTGGCAAGGACCTTCCAGGATCAGCCCTGCTTACGCCCCTGTGCAGCTGCCCTGTTGCCATTTGTGCGCTTGGACCTTTGCGTCCTGCTGTGCCTGCTGTGCCTGCTGAGCCCGCTGTGCCCGCCCCACCCCCGCCACATGCCCGCCATCCCGCGGCCTGCCCGCCCGGCCTTCATCACCCATCAAACCCTTCCCTCCATCTCTTTGCCATCTCTGTGTAGAGCACACAGGCCCGCCAGCCTCTGCAGGCACCCTCACCCGCGGCAGCAAGCACACACGTCCCCTGCCTGTGCCGGTGCAGGTGCTGCATGGCGCGCCAGTAGCAGCAAGCTTTGCCGAGCTGGTGTTCCCCTGCCGCACCCCACCCATCCACCCCTACCACCACGCCCGCTTCCGCGACTGGCTGGCCATGCCGCCGCCGGCGCCGCTGGAGCAACGCAAGGTGGTGCTCTTCTTGACGAGAGGGCAGGGGACCCGTCGGGTGCGTGCTGCTGCCGTGTGCGTGTGTGTATGTGTGTAGTTGCCTGTGCTTTGTATCCGATTTGAGTGTTGTGGCCGTGGTGGCGCCGCCAGAAAGCGGGGGCTGGCCGGTTGGGGCAGGGCCGTCGCCGGCATGGTAGCGTTCACTCCGTGGCTTCCCCTTCACAAGAGCGTATGGACTCGTCCCCAGCCGCCCAGCATGCCCAGCATGCACGGGCCCGGTGGACGGGTGTGCACCCATTGGGCTTTCGGCCCCGCCCAGCCAGGTCACCCGGCCTCTCCCATCATGATCCCCCAGGATCCCCTGTCCTGCCTGCAGCACAAGGCACGCTGACTGCAGGCCTGTTGTTTGACGATGCAGTCCTGGTGTTAATGCAGCGCACACGCCGGCTTGCTGCACAGCTTGCCTGCCTCTGTGCCGCTCCGACCCGCGAGCAGCTGCCCGAGCCCTGGCCCTGGCGCCTTGTTGTTGTTGTTGTGCCCCCCTGCTTGCTGCAGGTCACAAACGAGGAGGGGGTGGTGGCAGCCATGCAGGGGGTGCTGCAGGAGCGGGGCCGGGGGGAGCAGGTGGTGCTGTTTAACTCGGTGGGTGGGTGGGTGGGTGGAAGCTGTTAAACCAGAAAATAGTGCTTGGCACTAGGCTCGTCTTTCCTGCAGCCAACCGTTCCATCAGGCATGGCTGGCAGTGTGTGCCAGGGCTGTGTGCCAGTGTCAGGGCTGTGTGCCAGGCTCCCAACTGTGTCAGCTGCCAGCCTTGGCCCGTTCTGCGCTCCTCTACTGCCTCTTCTGTGCAGACCTCCTTCGCAGGCATTCTCCCCAGGCGGCACATGTGATTGCTCCCCGCCCCGCCCTGCCTCGCCCTGCCCTGCCAGCTAACCGCATACAGGCCCTGTGCCTCCCCAGCTGCTGGTGCATACAGTCGTGTCAGGCTTGTGCTCCCCTCCCCTCCCCCTCCCCTCCACTTGGCAGAGCAACTACCCCACAATGGCTGACCTGGCGCAGTTCCTGCATAACAACGTGTCAGCCATTGTCGGGCCGCATGGCGGCGCGTTTGTGAGTGCGCCGCCGCCGCCGCCACAGCTGCTCGCGCCTGCTCAGCCTGCCGCTTGGCGTGCAGCCGATGCTGCTGCGCACACTCTGCCGCCAGTGCTGCTGCGCACATATCCCGCCGCTGGTGCTGCTGCGCACATATCCCGCCGCTGGTGCTGCTGCTCGCACACTCTGCCGCCGTTGTTGCATGCGTTGCTGGTCGCCCTCCCGGCAATGAGTTCAGGACTGCCACCTGGCACTGGCCTGTTGCCACCCTGCTGCCAACGTTGCCGCCTGCACCGCTGCTTCTTCTCGAGCCAACACATGCGCGCCACATCACAGCGCACAGCTGGCTCTGTCGCTGTGCTGCAGGCAGCCCCTGCGCTGCAGCCAAGTGCTTGCCAGCTTGTGCTGACGGGCATGCTGCGTCGTGCTGCGCGTGCCGCTGCAGAACAACATCTGGTGGGGGGCTCGGGACACGCTGCTGGTAGAATTCGTCCCCAAGACCATGCTCACGATTATGATGTGAGTGGTGGGGGCCAGACGGGGGCGCAAGCGGGCGCAACGGGCGGTGTGTGTGTGTGTGGGGGGGGGGGGGCGGGGGGCAGAAGGGGGCGGAATGCGTGGGAGCCTGTGTTCAGCGGGCAGAATGGAAAACAGCAAACCAAGCGGCGGTGTGTGTTGGTTCTGCCAGGACACAAGGGCGGATGTTGGAGAGCACTTGTGCTGGCAAAGGCGGGGCGTGCCACCTTGCTGGGCGCCAGCCTGGGAGGGGGGTGTAAGGAAGGGGATAAAGTGGGGATGGGGCCCGCCAGGGCATGGGCCTTGGTGAGCTGTGTGGGCCGGGCTGCATGTAGCGCAAAGCTGCGGCTGGTTAAACAGCAAGGATAGGGAGCAGAGTATGTGCAGTTGTGTTACCCTTGTACACCTGTGAGCCTGCCTGCCCTTGCTATCGTGACGCTCGCCCTCTGCGTGCCCACAAACAAGCCGCCCGGCCCGCCCTGCCTGCTTCTGCTCCCCATGCCGCAGGTGGGAGGAGGGCAGCATTCTGGGCATGCGCTACTTTGCAATCCCGGTGCGTGCCTGGCGGGCTGGCGTGGCAGACAGGGGCAGTGGAAGGGAGGGCAGTGTGGGCGGGGTGGGCGGCAGAATGAGCTCAGTACTGCCACCTTGGCCGGTGCTCCAAGTTCGGCTTGCAGGCTGTAAGCAAACAGAAGCCCACCAGCGTCCTGCCGCCTGCTGACCTTGCCTGGCATGCGCCCCGCCTGGCCCCTCCCTTGGCGCGCAGTGCAACTCGACGGCGCCGCAGCACGAGGTGGCCCCGCCCCCAGACTTGGTCGCACGAGCGCTGCGAGAGAACTTGGGGGTCAAGGCGCCCGCATACGAGCCCCAGCTACACACAGAGTGGAACATGGAGGAGATGCTGCCGACGTCGCAACGCCGGTAGCGCCCGTGCGGGCAGGGGCGTGACACAACTGGCCTACTGGCCCGCTTCGCTGGCAGCATTCAACTTGTGCACTGCTATTCATTCAACTGTGAGGAGTCACTCAGATCGTGAAGCCAGGAGCAATGCCAACGGACTCACATCGCTGGGGAGGCAGGGGAGGATGGTGACGGGCAGGGTGGGACCAGCTACGGTGCTTGTGACTTGCAGTGCCCCTGCCTACGCTGAGAGGCACTACTTGTAGAGGGACTCGCAGGTGCTTCTTTTGTGCTGTGCTGTGGAAGCCTTTGCAGTG
This sequence comes from Micractinium sp. NFX-FRZ, assembly GCA_029339195.1. Classification (NCBI taxonomy): domain Eukaryota; kingdom Viridiplantae; phylum Chlorophyta; class Trebouxiophyceae; order Chlorellales; family Chlorellaceae; genus Micractinium; species Micractinium sp. NFX-FRZ. Next base: position 130,043 of record JAPTJF010000025.1, read on the forward strand.
TTGTGGGGTTGCACTTGGGTTCAGCTGCGCCCATGGCTGCGCCGGCGCCTGCGCCAGCAGGGCACATGCATAAGCCAGACCTTGCGAGCTCGCCCTGCAGCTGTTCAGCTCCCTGATACGCGCCGCTATTTCTGATTTACATACGCGGGGGGGCAAACCACGCCATGAGCGGCGAGCCTTCTACCAGCAGCGCGGCGGCAGCAGTGGCAGGAGCGGACCCTAGCAGCAGCGGTGACTCCGTGAAAGTGGGAGAGGAGCGCAAGGTGGGACGCCCGCTGCGATGCCCGCCTGTTGGCGACAGGCGGCAACTGCTGGCGGCGGCGGCAGCGGCACCGACCCTCTTTCACGTCCGCTGCCTCCCCCCTTCCGCCTGCAGGGAAACTGCGTGGTCAAGTTCGATGCCCTCTGGTTCTGCTACTGTGAGCCAGCCCGCCAGCCCGCCAGGCTGTCGCTGCATGCTTCCGCTGGGCAGCGGAAGCGGCATCCGGGCAGGCAATTTGTCCTGCGGCTTGGACTGCCTGCACGCTCGGTCAGTGCGTCCCAGCTGTCCACCGGCCCTTGCGGTTCAACCTGCTTCAAATTGCCTGTCGTGCAGCCCCCGCCTACCAGCTCCGAGAGTACTACATCAATGGCACCGTGGACGACTGCTCGCAAAAGTGGACCGAGTTCTGGGACTGCCTCAAGCGCAAGACGAGCAAGTACAAGGACGAGGTGGGTGCTGGCACAAGAGGTCCCCAATGCTAATATATATATATATATATATATCAGGCATCTGTTCCTAGCCAGCGCGGCTTGACCGCGAGGAGCTGGCCCCAGCCCACGCCTGCAAGAACGTAGCCTTTGCTTTTCCCTTTGGCGGCTGGGGAAGGGAGGGTCACGGTGGGTGTTGAAGGGAGGTAAGGGCAGTGCCAGCGCAGGAGTCGGTGTCCGTCTCCCTGGTGGCGGCGCGCTGTGCGGGGGGATGGCTCGTGCTGGGGCGGGAGTGGTACCCTTCAAATTCGTCCACGCCCCCGTCTTGATGCGCCGACAAAACCCTACCGGGGCACTTCCTCAGTCACCAACCGCCCTGCCCACTTCCCACCCCACCTACCCACGAGCCCACCCTCTGTGCAGGTGCTGGCCGCAGATGCAGGGAACTGTTACCACCCGTAGCCTTCTGACCACTCTTCCCACTGCACTCCCTGCGTGCCCGCCCACCCTCCGTGCAGGTGTTGGCAGCAGATGCAGAGCAGCGGCACCCCCTGTGGGACATCCGCACCCACTCGGAGGCCCAGGAGTTCTGGCAGCGCGAGTTTGGGCACCTGGCTGGGGAGGGCCCGCCGGCAGCGGGCCCAGCAGACGGGGAGCACCACAGCGGGCGCGCCACGCTGGTGTGACGGCTTGGGGCTGCTGCCGGCGGTGTAGTTGCCATGTGTGCATGTGCGGAAAGAGCGCATGTGTTGGCTCAATGTAATCCCCCTTCCTTTTCCCTCTTGCTCCGTCCGCTCCTGAAGCGCTCCTGTTGCCGCCGCTGCCCTTCCTGACTGACGCTCCTGACATGCGACCATTTAACGTGACAGGCTTCGCGACATAACATGAGGAGGGAGGATGGCAGGGAGGTTGGATCACAGGCGCAGACGCAAAAGCGGCCGGGAAGCAAATCGGGGGTATCTCAGCAGAAAGAATGTCAGCACATTGACGAGCAAGCAGCACGTTGGTTGGGCACTTCAGTGCATCAGCTGAAGGTCCCCCGCGTGTTAGGGTTCATGTGAAGAGCAGAGGCGCAGTTAGGGTGGGCGGGCTGCTGGGCATCGCTACTACAAGGCATGCATTTGTGGGAGGATTACACAGAGCGGTGGAAAGGACCGGTGTGACTAAGATGAAGCCAGCATGGGCGTGCACGGGATCTGCAGCCACTCGAGCACAAGTGCGCACACCCCATGCCAGCCAGCCGGCTCACACAGCCAGCTCTAGCTAATCAGTGTTTCACATTTTAAACTGGATCACGCACTCCACGCTGTCGCCAGCTGGCGCGCCAGCTGGCGCCGTCAGCTCAAAGCGGAGCGCCGCCTGGGCGCCGTCGTAAATGAACGGCACCGGCTGGCCCGCCAGCGACACGGCCATGGGCTGGTGCGAGGCGTAGCACAGCAGGCTGCCGGCGGCGCCAGCGCCCCGCAGGCTCAGGGCCGCCCGGGCGGGCTGCACCTCGTAGCCGTCGTCGGAGTGTCCGCCCGCCAGGGAGCAGCTGCAGCGGGGCAGGCACAGCACGCACGTGGCAGGGCTGCCTGTGGGTTGGATGGTACATCTGGTTGGGGGGTGCTTCCATTTTGGCCTAAGCATCACAAGCACACCGTGGTTTGGACTGCCTGCCACTCCACCCAGCAGCGCCCACCACTGCCACTGGTGCCACCCCTGCCCACCTGAGCACCGCGCCGCCCGCGTTGAGCAGGGAGGTCAGACCGATGGGCGCAAACAGCACGCCGCCTGCCTCGGCCACGGGGCTGAGAGTGAAGATGTCGGAGCCGCCGCCGCCTGCCAGGGTCACCGCCACGCTGTCACCCGCCCCCAGCAGCCTCAGCTCCTGCCCGGAAGAAGAAGGAAGGCAGATGGCGGCGGCATAAAGTGGCAGCTTCACGAAATGAGGCTCCAAGCGGCAGCGTGAAGCCAACCAGGCGCGTGCCTCTGCCACATCTGCACGCATACCGCTGAGGTGCTGCGGTGCATCGCCCGCCTCTGCTGCCTGCCACCCCACCGGCCCATGCTCCCCTCCTGCCCTCACATGACATGCATGCACACTTGAACGCACACACAATCCACTTGGGAGTCCCACCTGGGTGCTGTCGATGTACGCAGCATACAGCTCAGCAGCGCCAGCCAGCGCTGGCACGTCTGCCGGGCCCACCGCTGCTGTGAGCGCGGGGGGCGCCTCCTCGTGGGTATGGAACCGGCGGCGGTGGCGGTCAAAGGCAGAGCCCTGGATGTTGAAGGCTGCCACGACACAGGTGTAGTCGTTGGCATTCCAGACCTGGCCGGGGGGTCGCGGCGGTGAGGGCGGGGCGGTGAGGTCATTTGGCGCATGGATGGGCGGGCGGAAGCGTTTCGGGGAAAGGGATGGTCCAAGGGCAGGCACACGGGCAGGCAGATGCAGAGGCAGCACGTACCGGTGGGCACATGCAAACAGCTGAGCGCTACCGCTGCGCGGCTGGGCATGACCGAAACGAGGGCCCCTACCCACCTTGAGTGCGGTGGTGCCATCGCGGCTGACATCAGCGAAGAGGCACTCGACCGTGGGGCGGCCTGGCAGGCGGCAGCGCAGCACTGCACGAGGGGATGAAGGCCAACCAGCCAGGCAGGCAGGCAAAAGAGAGTGGGTAGGCAGCATAAAGCAGCGCCTTGCTCACGCCGTGCCCGCTCGTCCGCAGCGCCCCCTAGCCCACTGGCACCCTGTGCCCACGTGGGTGTCCGACAGGCCTGCCTCCTCCCGCAGGCAAGCAAGCGCCGGCACCGACTCACCCGACCCGTCGGGCAGCACCAGGCGGCGCAGCAGCGAGAAGTCGTGGCGGCCGGGGCGGTCGGACACATACACTGGCCCTCCTGCAGCAATGCCAGGTAGAGCCATACTGATGGAATGAGCATACAGATAGCACAGCAGACGACAATTGGGGTGGCCTAGGCGGTCGGACACATACACTGGCCCTCCTGCAGCAACGCCAGGTAGAGCCATACTGATGGAATGAGCATACAGAGAGCACAGCAGAGGACAATTGGGGTGGCCGGGGCGGTCGGACACATACACTGGCCCTCCTGCAGCAGTAAGGACAGGGCAGGGCAGGGCGCTGTTGGGCAGGGCAGGGGGCAGGGCACAGTGAGCGTTCATAGCACCGCTCACACAGCGCCCAACCAAGTCACGTCGGGTCACTCACCGCTGACGGCGCGGGCAGTGGCGTGCAGCAGCGCCTTCTCGTGCTGGCTGTGGAACATGTCTGTTGTTGTGGATGTGGGGAAGGGACAGGGTGGTGGTGATGGTCAGCAGGGACAGAAAGCCAGGAGGGGCCAGCGGGGGGTGTTTGGGGACAGCTGGCTTGCAGGATCATGGTGTGCACATCGGACAAGCCCAAGCTGCTCAAGTGGGCCTGATCTTCGTGACATTGCACGCCCTCCTGCCAGGCTCCTGATTAAGCCAAGACAAGCCTAGCTCAAACCTGCCTTCCCAAGCCTCTCCTCCTCCCGCATGACCCAGCTCAGCTCAGGCCCAACCTAAACCGGTGCTGGCCCTCACCCCAGTCAGGGATGACCAGCGCGCCAAAGAAGAGGGAGTTGTAGGAACAGTTGGCAATGTGCGCCTGTGTGCAGGAAACGCGGCACGCAAGGTGTGGAGAAGTTGTCAGTCACAGGGGTGGGGAGATGAGGTGTGGACAAGGAGGCTCGTGGTGGGCCACACCGGCAAGGAGAGGGCCAGGCAGGGGAGAGTGAGGCGGGACGTGCAAACATGCGCGAATCACAGGAGGCTGCTGGTCCCTCTGAGCAAGGCTGACGCCACACTGCACACCGCCCCGGCTGGCCGCTCAACCGGATTTCCCGCCGGGAGCAGCACACCTGGTGGGAGGCTGGGTTTGTGGGGTAAAAGTCGTCGGACACACGTGCCAGGTTGGTGTCCTCCATGCTGCAGGTAGGGGCAAGGCAGGGCAGGGCAGGGCAGGCACACAGGGGGGCAGGTGGGCACATAGAACAGGAAAGCAAAGAGCGAGGGAACTGCACGCCCATTACAGCTGCATGCGGCCAACTGGCAGCCGCCTCGCGTGGCACCCATACACAAGCATAATGTTACGCCTACACTGGCCTCGCCATAAGAGGTTTGTGCGCTCACCGGTAGATGTCCTCGGTGCTGTGGCACATGCAGTTGATGAGCTGGTTCCCCGGGAAGTGGCGGCGTGCCGAGGCCTCCAGGCTGGCGTGGTACCGTGCCGCCAGCGCGGCCCCGCCGCCCTGCCCGGCCCCGCTGCCCAGCAGGCCCGTGGTGCTCTGGACGTCCACCTGGAGGGGCGGGCATGCGAGGGGCATGTGAAGAGAGGGCAAGTGCAGACAGGGTGGGAAGAGGGGGTGGGCAGATGGGGGCATATGCAGAGGCGGTGGGCAGAGGGGGTGGGCAGGGATGTAGGCATAGGGAAGGTGTGGTGTGTGAAGAGGGGGTTGGCAGAGATGTGGGCATAGGAGATGGTAAGTGAAGACGGGTGGGCAGATGACGACATGCATAGTGGGTGGGCAGATACGTAGGCATAGGAGAGGCGTGTGAAGAGGGGGTGGGCAGGGGAGGGACCACGGACATGAGCAGGTGAGGAGGTGCGGCGAGGTGCAGGAAGCTGGCAGGGGACAGCGGGGAGTGGACACAGCGGCAGCGCAGGGTGTACATCTTTAGCCCATCTTCTCAACTGATCCCATACCTACTAACCCACATGCCCCAGCCTGCCATGGCTGCCCACCTTGACTCCGTCGATGCCGCAGCTGGCCAGGTAGGCGTGCATGTCGTTGTGGAGGGCACAAGGGTCCTCCGGCAGGGCCACACCGCTGCAGGGAGAGCGGCAGTTTGTTGCAGGTGTCATAAGCATGAGGTCATACAGGTGGCAAGAGTCGGTGCGCTGGCGCCTGTTCGCCTGTGCGGATGCAGATTTTGCTCTGGCGGAGGCATAGGACCAGCACCACCAGCACCAGATTGCATGCAGCAGGAGTGGCCCGACCTGAGCACCGGCTGCACCCACGCCACTGCTGGGTCCACGCCGAGCATGCCGGTCGTCGGTGTGGGCAGCACCAGGCTGGGCTGCAAGTGGGCAGGCGCACGCAAGCGCGGGTGAGTGCTTCTTAGATTTATGGGGGCATCAAGTCAGGCAGTTTTGTGCACACGCTGCGGCAGTAACCGCCCGCTCTCCAGTTGCAAGCAAGCTCCAGCCCGCTGCAGCTCCCAAAGAAGCCCCCGCCCCGCCGCCCTGCCTGACGTCTGCCCCACCTGAGTGCCAAAGACACCCACGCCCCTCCCCTTGTACTGCCCCCTCCCCACCTTGTACCGCTCCATCTCTGCCTCCCCCAGTCCGATGCCGCCCCAAAAGCCAAACATGGCATGCCATGCAAACACGTAGCGCAGGCCGTGCTGCTGCTTGAGGGCTGCCACCACCGCCGCCAGGTCACCACCGCCGCTCTGCACACAGAGGGAGGGAGGCAGGGGCGCTGGGAGTGAGCAAGACCACTATGAGAGTAGGATTTGTGGGCGGACTGAGACTGATCCCAGGCATCGCGCCCCACCCACCCACTCCAGCTGAAAGTGACAGGCTTCTGCTGCCGGAACAGCAGCAGGTGGCATGTGCTGGCTTTGCTCACGTTGAGGGGCTGCTCTGGGCCGGCGGTGGGTGTTGAGAACTTGGCGTTGGCGCGGACAGACACCAGGCGGCGGGTGTGGTCTGCAGTGGGTGCGAAGGGGAGTGGGGATGCAGGTGCGCAGGCCGGGTGCATGAGCGTAAATGCGTGGGCGCTACGGCAACCGAGCCAGTATCAGGCAGGCGGGGGAGCAGCAGGCGGGGGAGCAGCAGGCAGGGGCGCCCGCTACAGGACATGTTGTGACACGCTCAACTACGCCAAAGCTCGACCCGCCACACCCCTGCATAGCAAAGCTGGTCCCGTCACAACCTAAGATATGAAAGCTGCCCCGCCTGTGCCCAAACCAGCGTGCCTGAGACGGAGGCGTAGAAGCTCAGCAGCGGGCGGCGCATCAGGCGGGAGGTGGCCAGCGCCGAGAAGATGCGCATCCGCCAGTGCTGGGCGGGCGTGGCCTCCAGCACTGCGAGCAGTAGGCAGTGGCAGAGTCAATCAACAGGGAGCAGTCGACACTTGATATCATTTGACAGCAGGGCAGAGGGCAGGCGGGAGGGGCCGGCCAGGTGGGCACGGTGCACTGGCGGGTTGCACACACACGTGCGGCACAGGGCTCTGGCCCTGGCAGCCTCCCACGCCGCCACTCAAACCCAGCAGCACCCAGCTCACTCTCTCGGCAGGTGTTGAAGAACGCCGACTCCAGGCGGCGCAAGGATGCGCCCACCACGCCTGTCAGCGCAGCGTAGGCAGCGCATGCCCAGGCCGCCAGCGTGCCAAGCAGGCCACCACTGGCGCTGCTGCTGGTGGTGCTGCTGCTGCTGCTCCTGGCAGCGATGCCACTGGTGCCCTCGCGCTGGCCGTCCGCGCCATCCTGCGCTGCTGGCTGTGTTGCTGCCCCTTGCTGTTGCGCTTGCTCTGCTTGGATCTGGTGCATTGCATGCAGGGTCTCATCCATCTGAGGGGACCAGAAGAGGAGGAAAGGGAGGAGGGAGCGGAAGAAACTGAAGACGCTCCGGACGAGTGGGTGGTGAAGGACGGGTGAGTGGGTGCTACATGGAAGTGGTCCCCTGGGCACAGGCACAGGCAGGCAGGCGGGCAGACCGGCCAGCATGCCAGCCAGGACAAGCAGCCCCCCAGCACCCCCCAGGCCTGAGCCGCACAAGTCCCTCACGTGGTTGTCTGGTCCGCTGAGCATCCCTGCTGCCGCCTCCTCCACCTCGTGCACAGCGCTGCCAATCCCCACGCCTGGCCCGGTGCCTGCAGAGTGCGGGCAGCCCGCCGCGGCTGCAAGGCAGGGTGGGGGGCGGGGATGGTCGTTACCAAGGGCGCATCAAGACCCTCTGCCGGGCTGGGCGCTGCGCAGCGGCAGCACTCTGCCATGGCACCAGTGCCTAGCGGCCGACCAAACTCTGCCGTCCACATCTGTGCGCTGCCCACCCTGCCAGCTTTGCCTGGCCGGTTTTGGGAGCAGCTCTGGCCCACCAAACTCACCCGCCTGGCGGTACTGCTCGTCCACATCTGTGCGCTGCCAGCCGTCGTCGATAATCAGCAGCCTGGGGGGCGCCCCTCCCTCCGCCAAGCTCTTCAGCCCCTTCTGGATGCCGGCAGCAGACACCTGCAGGCGGGGCCGGGAGGGGAGGCGGGGAAAGCAGCAGGGACAGGCGGCGCAGTCAGCACGCGGAGCAGGTGGCACAAGCTGAAGTGAGAGATGGTCCTGCACTGCTGCAGGTGGTCCATCTGTCGGCATAACAGTTCGCCCTGCACCTCCTGCCGAGCCCTCCCGCCCTGCTCTGTGCTCACTCGGGAGTAGAAGGCGTCCCAGGTGCAAAAGCCAAACACGTCGGCGCTGGGAGGCACCTCCTTTTCGGCGCGCGGCTTGGAGGTGCCTGCACGCCGGGCAGGCGGCGCAACGAGAACAACAGTGCGTGCGGCATATCAACACCTGTGGCGCCTGGAGGGAGCCTAGCTGGTGAGGTGGGGCAGCACAAGAGCAGGCAGCAGAGCAGGGCGGGCAGGCAGGCGGGCAGCCACACAACATTGTCAATACGCTTAATATAAGCTGCACGCAAGTCGTTGGAACACACACTGGCAGCTTGCCTGACAGGCGGGCAGCGGCAGCCACGGCTCGGTCAATGAGGTCATACGGGTCGTGCCCAGCAGCCACGAGCAGCGCGCTGGGCCAGCTGGCGGCAGCCACGTCAGCGGCGCCGCTCTCGATGCGCAGCGTCAGGCTGCCAGGGCCTTGGGCGATACTGCAGGGCGGCACGGCGGGGGTGGAGGTGTCGGTTGGAGCACATGCAACAGGGAAATGTCTTCTTGAAGGCTGAGCGGCTTGCCCATCTGACGCGTGTCGCTGCTCCCGGCCGCGCTTGCACTCGACCCTTGGCCTTGCGTTTTGCCCACCTCAAGACCCGCTGTTTGCCATGTACCCCGCACCTGCCCGGTCGCAGCGTGGCACGGAAGCTCCCGCCATCGATGAGCGGCAGTAGCAGCGCGTACCCGGCACCAGCGGCCAGCTCCAGCAGCAGGAACTGCGTCTCCTCTGGCACCTACAGGGTGTCGGAGAGGAGGACCCATGCACGGATGAGATGCTTATGATTCGTGCAGAGCGACATCGGCATGGGTACCGGCACCATCTGCTGGGCACGTGGGTCGCTGCTGAGAGCCAAACAAGCGCACAATGGTATTCGCAAGTGCTGGGTGCTGGCCATCCGGGCGTGGGCTCTGAGGCTCACGAGCAGCGACCATGGCATGCAGCTGGCTTCCTCAACCCCAGGCGTCCAAGCTGTCCTCTTCCTTCTTCTCCTTCAAGCTCCCACAGCTGCATGTATGCCCAGCAGCAGTGGCCCCAGAGGCATGCAGGGAAACATGCTTCAGCTGGCGCCCACACACCTTTTGAGTCAACCACGCACCTGGTGCATGCTGGCGCCCCAGGCGGGTGTCATCCACCAGAGGGAGGTGCGGCCCAGGGCCAGGAAGCGGGATGCAGAGGTCTGAGTGGCAGGGAGGCAGCGGGTGGGATGTGGGTGCTGGGCAAATGTGGTCGACCAAGCAATCAATAAAGAGCAGGACTCGTGGGTGCTGGCAGGTCACAACGCGGTAGCTGGGTGCTGACCATGTGGGTGCTGGCGATGAGGTGAGGAGGCGTCCGTGCAAGGCACCCCCAATGTCCAACCAGCAAGCACCCACCTAAAAGCCATACCCCATTATCGCACCTTGCCCACACAGAAGTCGGCGCATGCGGTGGGCTGGCTGCCGGGGCCCAGCGCGAGGCCCAGCACCACGCCAACGCCGCCGTCCTCCTGCCGCACACTTGCGCCCGCAGCCAGCTGCTCCAGCACAACAGCGCCATCGGGTGTGACTAGGCGGTCGCCCTGGTGCTGCACCTCGAGCAGCGCAGGCTTGGCAGCCGCCATGGCGGGTGGCGGTCTGCAGAGCGACAGCGCGGGCGGGTGGCGGCGGGTGGCGGGAGGCCGCGCAAGGCAGGCAGTGGGAGAGGCGCGAAGGGGCTGCGGCGGCGCATATCTTTGGATCTCTGGAGTCCACTGATGATGTGAGCACAGCCCTGTGCAAGCAGTGCAAGCAGGCGCACTCCGGAAGCCAGCTAACGAAACTGGTTTGCACAAGCCCGCTTTTCCACGGCAAATGGTTAATGCTGCGCACCTACGGCCTCTTACTGAGACGATAGGACCGCTCCAGCTGAGAGAGGGCCTCGTGCAGCGGCCAGGGTTTTCGCCGGCAGGGCGTAGAAAGGCCTCTGCGGGTTGCGGAATGCTTATGAGCACACACACACACGTTGGTGATCAGGTGCGCGGCAGTGGCACTTGCTTGTTGCAGTGCTGGGGAGTTGCAGCTGTGAGTTGGCAGCGGCAGCAGCCACAGCACAGCATGCCTCAGCGGCACCTGCATTCTTGGGATGACCTCCCACCAATATATCACAATGACACCAACCACCACCGCCATCGGCAGCCGGCTTGCAGCCTGCTTGGTGGCGTTCCCTGTGTTTGGTAAGTTGCGCCCCACGTGCCATGTGAAAACACTGCTGGGCGGATGCAGGGGCTAGCAAGCAACGTGCTGGCACCATGTCGGAGTTTGAACCTGAGTTGCCCTCCCCACCATGCCCTCCACAAGTAAGTGCCATCTGCGCTGGCGCTCAGCTCTGCCGCCGCCGCCGCCGCTGCGCCAATTTCTTGCAATCGTGCGTTTGGCCTCTGCCAGTCGGCGCGTTTGCACGCCTCTGAGCAGCAGCGTACCGAGCAGCAGCCTCCACACCGCCAGCTGTTTAGCCCCGCCTCAGCACAATGATGCCTGCGGTTGTGGTTGGTGGCGGGAAGACGAGCAGGCGCCAAAACGCAGTGACGGTCTTGGACGCCGACAGGCAGGCACGGACTCTGTGTTGAGACGTGTTTACACAAGAGATTGAGAGCCATGCATTTCCTGCAGAAGGGCCGCCCAAGGAGCAGAGCATGGACAGCACAGCTGTGCGAGCAGAACGCAGACGGGAGAGCAGGAGCGCAAACATAGCTGAGGGGAGGGAGCTGGAAACATGCTGGGGTTGGGGGGGGGGGGGAGAGGAAGATGAGGGGAGGACGAAGTACTGCCTGGCAGCGCCACGCACAGTGGGGCGTTCGGCAGCTGGACAGGCCACTAAACAGCGTTGGTGGGGTTGTGGTACAGCGAGAAGAAAGCAGTTGCGGTGGCGGTGTGTGCGTGTGCCTGGTGTGTGATGGGGGTTTTCAGGTGTAGGTGCTTCAATCGCCTGTTGCTGGTGAGGGCGCGTGGGGGGGAGCGCCGCTGCGTGTGGTTGTGCACGCGGCCGAGCTAACCCTGCTTTATTGGCTGCGCCCCGGTGCGTGTGAGTGCGCACCCGCGCCGGGGCGCACTGCTGCCTGGGTTTTGGTGGGTGCTACAAAACTGGTGCTGTGGGTGAGCTGAGGAAGCTGGCGCTGGGGCTGGGGCTGGGCGGCCAGGCGGGCTGGGGTCTGAAGCCCACGGGGCCACCCTGCCCTGCCGTGCCTTGGCCAAACCGGCATTGAGCAGGCCTGTTGCACGGTTGGGCAGCGGGACGATGCGGCTGCCAAATGTGGGATGCAGCAGGGCGGCCGCATGGTGGGGGTTAGGTGACTGTGCGTCCGTAGGCGATGCCGGCTATGTAGAGGTCCTTGGCCCACTTCTCCTTCACATGCTCTGCACCAGGCAGAGGCAGACGAGTGGAAATCGTCAGGATGGAGGAACGGAGGAGGGCGAGAAGGTTGCGCGCACGCAGGGAGGCCAAGCCGGGGCGGGGTGTGTGTGAGGGAGGAGGGGCCGGCAACACTGCAGCAGAGCACATCCTGCCGTTCAGCCTCTCCTCGCACCTCCCTCTTCCTCTTCATCATCCCCAAGGGCCTCTGCAGATGACATCGCTGCATCCCAGCCCAACAGCACAGCACAGCACAGCGCGGCACAGCGCACCTGAGGGGAAGGTGCTGGTGCGCAGCGTCTCCTGCGTCTCATCCGACATGGCGCGCCGCGGGATGGAGAGCACCAGGGCGCACTGCACACGGGAGGGGAGGGTGCATGAATTGTATGATGGGTGAAAGGGTTTGGGAGAACACAGGCTAGGATGGACGGCACCAGGGCACACTGCGCCAGGGGAGAGGGGAGGGGACGATATGGGGTCAGGGCACCGAATCTCTGAGTGGACGCAAAGGCAGAACAGGGCGGGGGTGGGTGCAGCTCAGCAATCCTAAGCGTCCACCCACAAAGCTAGGCCTCGAGCAGAGCAGCTCCCGTCCGCGGCACTGCTGGCACCAGCGACCCAGCACAGGCAGCACATAGCCGCCGAGCCCAAAGTCCCCACGCCTGCTCAGCCATGGATGCCAGCGCATTGGTGCAGTACATCTCTGAGCCACCGCCCACACAGCGCACGACATGGCCCCTGCCACCCCCGCACCTTGCCGGGCAGGGATGCCAGCGCGTGGATGCAGTACGTCCCAGTAACACAGCACACAGCACACACAGCCAACACCACGTGATGCCTGCCACCCCCGCACCTGGTCGGGCGTGGATGCCAGCGCGGTGATGCGGTACCCCCCGTCCCACCGCTTGTGGATGCCCTCGCTGGGGTACTGGAAGTCCAGCTCCACCACCTGGTCCAAGTACCCAGCACCCCGGCTCATCACCACGGCCCACTGCAGACAGAAGAGGGGGGGGAGGGGCGCAGGTGCTCACATGAGGCAGCTGGATAGGTGCAGGGGGGTGCTGACAGCAAGGAGCACCTCTGGTGGAGGTGCAGATTGCTGTGCGGCAAACAAGCGGAGCAAGAGGGGCGGGGCCTGCCGGGGGAAAGGGGAGAGATGCAGGGTGAAGCAGGGCGTGGCAGGTGCCTCCACCTTGCACACCCAGACGCGCATGCCCCGAAGCCAGAACAGGCGGCGGCCAGATAGCCAGGTGGGGAGCTGTCTGCGCTTGCACCACCTACAGCACTACAGCACACAGCCCCGGTGGGGAGGCCCACCTGCGTGCCGCTGGTGGCCATGGCTGTCACGTGGAACGCCTCCCGCCACTTCTTCTTGATCCACTCAAAGGGGAAGGAGTCTGCGGTGCATGGGGGGCGGAGGGGGCGGGGGGGCGAGCGGGCGGGTGAGCGGGGGGAGGGGCAAGTCGGTGAGCAGGCAGGTGAGCAGGGAGAGGGCGGCACTCCGGCTGTGGAAGGCGGCAGCCGAGGGCAGGCTCAGTACGCTGGCGCGGACCAGACTATAATCCGCTCTGTACCGTGGCATGCACACATGTCGATGTGTGCCGTGCTGACGCTCACCTGATACCTTGTAACTCTGCTGCGTGCGCTTGGTCCCCTCGCGCCCCACCCCAGCCTGAAACCCCCGCTCTTCAGCACGCCTCATCATACCACACCACATGCAAATCCCCGAAACACACGGGTCACATCATCGTTCTACCAATGCAAACCCCCGAACCACAAGGGTCACATGCATGCCTGCGCCTGCGCCTCACCCGACACCTTGTAGCTCTGCTGCGTGAACTTGGTGCCCTTGCTCATCACCACCAGGCTACTCATGTTGGTGCTGCCCGCAATGGCTGCAGGGGGCGGGCGGGGGTGGGGGGGCGGGGGAGCGAGCGGTTGCAGCAGCGGGCAATGTTGGCCGTCTAAGGCAGGCAGGGGCAGCGGGCAGTGAGCGGGCGGTGGCGTGGCGTCCCACTTGCCACGGCACTGGGAACATGGAGCAGCTGCTGGCAGGGGGCCGCTGCCACGTGCCCTACGGGAACCCAAACAACACTGCAATCCTGACAAATGCAGGAACCGCAGTCACACTGCTTCATGGCCCACCAGCCAGCACAGCCAGAGAAACAAGCTAATGGGCAAGCTAATCCAACTGAATACTGGAAACTGTAATTCACCCCGCCCACCCGTGATGTAGAAGCCCTTGTCCCACTGCTCCATGATCCAGTCCTTGGGCAGGAAGGAGCGCTGCGCCACGCGGTACACCTGCAGCGGGGGGGAAGCGCCGGGGGGGCGCAGCGTTCGAGTGATGGTGAGGATGCAGCGAGGTGGCAGGAAGCGCTGCGTCACACGGTACACTATAGCCAGGCCAGCCGCCCGCCCCGCTGCTGGCTGAGGCACAGCAACCAGGAAAGCAGGCACAGCAGCAGCCAGGCCGGCCGGCCCCTGCACCCACCCACCTGCTGGCTGAAGCCGGTGCTGTCCTTGCACGAGGCAAGCAGCACAGCAAGGCCAGATGCCAGCTGCCCCCATCACCCGCCCCCGCCCCCGCCCGCCCACCTGCTGGCTGAAGCCGGTGCCTGCGTCCATGATGATTGCCCACAGGTCGCCGCAGGCGCAGACGGAGGAGATGTAGAGGCCGTCGTCAAAGCCCTTGGAGACGTGCACATCCAGACGGTGGTTGCTCACGTTGTAGTGGTAGCTGCAAAGGAACAGGGGCAATCGGGTGGGCGGATCAGGGCTGGTGAGGGCTATATGCTCACAAATGCAAGGGCAGATGCGGGGGAGCAAACCAAGAGGTCCAGGAGATGTGCCAGGCGTGCGGGTCGGGTGCAGTGAGAGTTGGTTGGTACCTCGCATCGTGTTGCGGCATCTGGTGACAAGTCAGGTCGGGGATCCGGGGTAGGGGACCACGGCTGCCTCTCACTGGCACTCCACCTGCATTGTGCCGCGCCCCGCCCCGCCCCGCCCCGCCCGCCCGCCCACCCACCCCGACCCCCGCTCACCGCTGCTTCATGGGCTGGTGCTTGTTGTAGACGGTGACCCACTGGCTGGCGGGGAAGCCGAGCCGCACCTTCTTGCGCTTGCTGCCGTCCAGCGCCTCTGCATTCATCTCCTCCAGCTGGCTGCGCCCACGCTTCTGCCCCACCTGCACTTGGCGGCAGGAAAACACACACACACAACAGTTGGGTGGGGTTCAGGTGGTGAAGTGCCCAGGCGTTCAGCTTGTAGAGCTGGCTGCACCCACGCTTCTGGCCCACCTGCACTTGAGAGAAACAGGGAAGGAAAGAGGGAATGCACTGCCCACACCCCCTAACAACTGTTGCTCCGCCAGCGCAGTCCTGGCTCTCGCTGAAGGCCGTCTCCCCCTGCCCACATGAAGCGACCATTCAGTGCCCGCCCGCGCACCTTGACAGCGTTCTCCACCTGCAGCGGCCGTGACACCCCCGAGGCCCCCAGCAGCGGCTCAAAGAGCGCAATGTAGGCGGGGTACCTGCAACGTGAGGAGGGGCGGAAAAGCAAGGCAGGGAGAGAGAGTGAGGTGAGAGGAAGGAGGAGTGCAATGCAGCCGGAGCGCCAGCCGAAGGGGGGAAGGAAAGGGAGATGCAGGCCCAGGGCGGCGCCGGCGGCGTGCACCCCCCGGCACACCGGAAAGATCTGGACACAGGCTATGCCAGCACGCTCACATTGGCGTCTCGTCTACTGATTTCCAGGTGCAGCACCTGGGGGCCTCCCTCCCTTCCTCCCCCTACCCCACCCAGGGCATCCCTCCCTCCCTCCCTCTCCCCACCCACCCAGGGCATCCACCCTCCCTCCCCATGACCACCAAGGGCCTCCCTCCCTGCACCCCGCAGGACCACACCACACAACGCCTGCCGTCCCACCCCGCACTCACAGCGGCTGCCCCTCAAACTGAGGCCCTCCCTACCCCACAGCACCGAGTGCCTCCTGCACCGCACCCCACAAGGTCGGGCACCACGCCGCCCCACTCACAGCGGCTCCTCCTCAAACTTCAGGTTCAGCACCGCCTCGGTGAACGTCTTGAACGCGTCCGGCTTGTACCTGGAGGGGGGAGCAGTGGGGGCCGGCATGATTGGGTGAGCAGGCGAGACGGCAGGGGGGAAGGAACAGCACGCACATGCAAATATACAAGCGCGCACGGCTGTTTACAACTGTTAGGACCCACCCCCACACATTATGGAGGCGGGGCGCACACACGAATACACCCAACCACACACGCTCACAACACGCGGACATGCGCATGGCTGTTTCATGATTCATTGTTCACCGCCCCCCCACAGGCGGCACGCACACACCACACACTCGACCACACACTCAACCACACACACACACCTGCACAGCGTCTCCGCGCTGGTGGCCATCTTCTTTTTGGCCACCAGGTATCCCTTGTTGTCCCCCTGGAACCCCTGCCACGGCAGCCGCCCGTTGAGCAGGAAGAGCAGCGTGTAGGCTAGCGACTCGAGGTCGTCGCGGCGGGAGGGGGTGCGCCCCTGCACAGGAAGGAAATGGTAAGTAGGCGGGAAGCGAGGGTTGGAGTGCACAGGCGGGAGAGCACCGGGCGAACCAGGGGTGCAAGGTCACCACAACCTGTCGCCTCGCCAGGGGCCTTGCTACCAACACACCATCTCCACCCTCTCCCTGCCCCACTTGCAACAGGCAAGCTGAAAGCGTGCACCAAGGCACACCACTTGGCCCCATAGAAGGCAGGCGGCCGCTGGCCGTGCTCGACGCGCCCACGCCACCCCCCTGCAACCTGCATTCCCAAACCCAAGCAACTCCAAACCCACTCACCAGGTGCGCGTGCACCGAGGCGTAGCGGATGGTCCCCCTGAAGTCGTCCGGCCGCTGGTCGTACTTGACGTGCGAGTTGCGCGTGTCCCGCCACTTCTGCGCCAGCCCAAAGTCCACCAGGTACAGCTTGTTGGAGCGGGGGGTGCCCGGCTGGCCCAGCAGAAAGTTCTCGGGCTTCACGTCGCCGTGCACGTAGCTGCGGGGGAGAGGAGGGAGGGGGGGGGAGAGGGGAGAGAGAGGGTGGGTGGAGTTAGCTGGACTGGCAGGAAGTGCTCAGGCTTGATGGTGCCGTGCTCATAGGCGGCGGTCATGACAGGGGACGCGATCAAGTACTGGATTTGTACTGACACTTGCCCGCCGCACCCTGCTGATGCAGCGCCCTCAGGTTGGCGAGCGCCTCCACCACAAGCCTCCCCAACGCCACGCCATCGGACACGCATGATAAGACACCACCTGTATCAGGACGTTCCACCACCAGAGCGCTCAAAGCAACGGGTGACATGATGTACAGCAAAGCCAAGACAGCAAAGCTCACCCCTTCTGGTGCAGGTGCTCCAGGATTGTGAGCGCCTCCACCGCTACGCAGGCCACGTACTGCGCCGTCAGCTGCTGCCCCTCCTGGTTCCAGATGTCCCACAGGCTCGACCCCAGCAGGTCTGCAGGCGAGTGGGAGAGCAGAGGGAGGGTGGGACGGGTTGGCACACTGGGCAGGGCGTGCCAGAGGATGGTGCCGCGCGCAGGGGGCTCCGTCGGGCAACTCTGCAATGCCACACACACGCTCGCCAGCACAAACAGCAGCAGCACACACTGGCGGCAGGGTGGATTGGCAGGGCCGGGTGCGCATGCCTCGCGGTGGAAGCTGCAAAGACTAGACTAGACTAGGGCGGATGGGCGGCAGCGCCGCCCTGCGCTTGCCCGCCGGCAGCCAGGCAGACCGCACCCTGGCGCCACCTGGCACCCCTCCAATGAGGTCTCACCCATGATGAGCACGTAGAACTCGCCCTGCTGCCCCTTGTAGTGCACCTTGGGCACGCCATACACCTCGCCAATGCCACTGCAGGCAAGAAGGAGGGGCGAGAGAGCCAGGGCGGGAGCCACAATGCTCACGGGCTGCTCGCTGGCGGAGGGTTAACGCTGGCAGGCGCGCAGGGCTGCCAGCAGGCGGCAGCACACCCCCGGCTGGTTGAGCATGCCCCGTGCAAGGCACGCAGGCAGGCGGAATGGGGCAATGCAGGGAAGAGAAGCAGCCCAGCCTCACTTGTACACGGTCCACTCGTAGGGCGGCCCATTGGGGGTGCAGCCCTTGCTGGTGTTGTGCTCAAACTTGAGGGCAACCTGCAGGGCGAGAGGCGGAGGAGGGCGTCAGAAAGGCAGATCTGAGGAGGCAGCGCCAGCCATGGGGGGCAGGCATTGTTGGTGCTGTGCTTGTTCTGGAGGGGCGACCTGCGTGCGGGAAGGCAGGCGGGTGGGCGGGCAAGTGGCCAGCACCAGTCTGTGGAATGGGGAAGTTCAGGGAACAGAAGCTGCGTCGGAGACCAATGGGGCAACATGCAGTCAAAGTGTGGTGGTATAGAGGCGGGCGGCTGAGAGCTGGGCCAGCACGGCTGCCGGCGGGAGGAGGCACGGCGGCAGCAGCCCCCGCTGGAGCTGCTGGGGCCATCCCAGGCCCACTCCGCCTCGTCACGCAGGCTCCCAGGCCAACTCCTGGCACCAGGATTGGGACTGAAATTCATCCGGCACGGAAGAAGGGGAACAACCTGGAAGGCCTGCGGGCGCCAGCCTTCCACTGCCCCACCCCGCCCCCACCTCTACAGGCTTCTGGTCCTTGGCTGACCGCGACTTCTGGGAGCGTGTGCCCAGAAACACCTGCAACGTGGGGCGGGGGGGGACCACCGTTTGTGCGACAGGGGATTTGACAAACTGTATGAAACAGCCACCGAATCGATGCAGTCTGCGCAGTTTGGTGGTGCACAGGCCAATGCAGAAGGTGGGCAGCCATGGGAAGCCACGGACATGGAGGCCAAGACCGCAGGCAAAACTTGTTCGGCCTGACCTGCCCGAAGCCGCCCTTGCCCAGCCGCCGGCCGGTGGCGTAGACCGGCGAGTTGGACACCTGGACCTGCAGTGGGGTCAAGACAGCATTGGGGAAAAGCAAGGCCGGGGCAGGGGCGTTGGTAAGTGAAGATGCAGAGAGGGGTCTGAAATGGGCAGTAGATGGAAGGTGGGCCGCGTACCGGCTCCGGACACCGAGGGCAGGCGAACGGAAGTAGGGCGGGCGGTGCACCGCGCTGGACAGCCTGCAGCACAGAAGCCCGGTGCCTACCCACAATGCCTGCTACGGCTGTGGTGTGGGCTCAAGGGCACTGCGGCTGGCGCTCTGCAGCAGCCCAGTCGGCGGCGGCAAGAACCCTTCGGGCATCGACTGCCACCATCCCTGCCTGGCGGCCTACCTTTGGAGGGTGCACAAGCTCCTCCTCCTTGGCGTCTGCCCCCATTGCTGCCGCTGCCTCCTGTGCCTCCCGCCTCACAAAAGGCCAGTCGCCGCTCGCCGCCCGGGCGCCCTGCAGGCGTAGAGGGGGCGTGGGCACTCGGACCGAGCTCCAGGATAGTATGCGGATGTAATGAAGGCGGCCGAGCGACTGGGCGGGCGCCTGGGAGAGCCCAGGGAGCTGGCCAAGGCCGGCCTGCTTGAACGCTAGCCCGCCACGGCTCACCTGCGCAGCCCCTCGGCTGCTACTGCCTTAGATTGCTGGCCTTGCTCGACAAGGAAGCTGCACGGATGGAACGGACGCCCAGACAGAGCTCTGCCTGCCTGCTGGGCCCTCTGCCTGGCGCTCGAAAACGCTTGTGTTGGGAACGCTTCCCAGGTGCTCGGCTGCTTCGATAGGTATGGCGTGAGCGACAGTCGCGCGCGATGACGCATAGGCTTGCGTTCAGCGCCGCCACCTCACCGCTATGTCGGCGTCAGGCAGTGCACTGGCACTGCATCACTGCATCGAGTTGCCCTGGATGCCCAGATCCTGCCCCTTCCTGCTCCTCCAAGCCTGACGGCCTTGCCAATATGCTGAAAGGGCACATCCTCGGGAAACCTGGGCCCCAAACGCCTGGAACCCACGCTGCCTTGCCCCCTGCCTGGCTCTGCCGCGTGCCGAAGCGTGCAAACATGTGTGCTTATTACAAGAAGACGCAGAAGGTCCGGGAACAAGGCGACGGGGGAGGGGGTCGCCTCTGCGAGTGACAAAGGAAGTCGTGCTGTTGGGGACACATGCATGGGCAGCGCGGCGGCAGCTCAGCAGAAAGAATGGCAAGGTGGGCAGGGTGGCAGAGGAGGCCAGCTGCAACAGCCGCCCGCCCCATCGAGGGCAAACGGCTGGGCACGAAAAACTGCTGGGACGCTAGGTGCTGTTTCAAGGAGGGCAAGGGGATATGGGTGGCGGGCGGGGCAGGTGAGGACAAAGGGATATGAGTGGCGGGCGGGGCAGGTGAGGCAGGGGGCGGGAAAGGAGCACGGGGCGGAATCCACGCACACGCGGCGCATTCCAAGGCGAGTGAAAATGCCAGAGGGTGGATGCGGGCGGGGGCGGATGTCTGAACACAAAACGCATGTGAAGGGCGAGCCAAAAACGAAGGGATGGAGGGCACGGTGGCTGGCTCCCCCCCCACAAGCTGGGGGGCACTTCAAATCAAACGCTAAGGTCGAAGTTCTCAAGGGGGATGCATGCAAAGCGATGAAGACGCATGCAAAGTGACGACAAAATGGCCTAACAACACCGCTACAGGGGGAGGGCAGGGCAGCTGGGACTCCAGCGCTGGGGCGGAGGGGTGATGGCACAAAGGAATAAAATCGGAGGCTGGGCCATCGAGCAGGTTTCAGTGCAAAGGGGAGGGGGGCAAGGATGGCTTGGCCCTATTGGCAGCAGGCGCAGGGAGGGCGCGCCACATTGGTGCGGGACGAGTTCAAGGTCAGGGCCAGGCCAGGGGGTGGGGTGAAGAGCTGTGCAGAGGATTTCATAGTGCTACGGATAGCAGTAAGGCAAGGGTGGCGACGGGGGGGCCGTGGGCGCGGCAGCGGCAGTCACACACTGCTGCAAAGCGTCGCCGTGGCAGCTAGCCGCGCGTGCCATTCCGGCCAGCAACGAGGGCCCCCCAGGCTGGGGGGCGGCTCCATACAGGAGGACGCTGCTCAGTAGGCGGAGCAGCCGGGGTCGGTGCAGGGCTTGTTTGCCGCAATCTCGGCGCGCAGGTTGGAGACGGTGGCCGTGTTGGCGGAGAAGGAGGCGCGCAGCTCGCCGTCCAGGAAGAGGTGGAACCAGGGCAGGTGGGTCACCTGCATGCCCTGCCCCAGCTCCCGCATCTCTTCAGTCTCAACATTGACCTGCATGGGCACACAAGGCAATGGCGGGGCGGTCAGGGAGGGGACAGTTGAAGGGAGGAGGGGGAAGTGGGGAAGGAGCAGGCAGGCGTGTCGCCTGTTCAGGACTGCTTGTGCAGCCGTGCACACACTCCGGCTGCTGCTGGTTCCAGTGTGGCGAGCTTCCGCTGATACGTTGCCGGCGTACACCCCGGCAACTGCCTGAAGCCCCCATTCCAGAGCCCCGCCCCCCAGCTACCAGCTACCGGCGCCTCAGCAGCCAGCACCTACCTTGATGAAAAGCGTCTCCGGGTTGGAGGCTGCAATCTGCTTAAACTTGGGGAACAGGCGGCGGCAGGCGCCGCACGACGGCTTGAAGTAGTCCACCACTACGAGGCGCGCGGGGCCAGCACCCACGATCAGCCGCTTGAACTCGGATGGCGAGTTGGCACTGACGAGGTTGGCGGGGGCGTCAGCGGTGTCCTGCCACCACGAATTCTCCGCAGCCAGCGCCGCCTGCGCCTGCTCCTGCAGCTCAAGCTTCCTGTGGAAGCACAGGGGGCGGGGCAGCGTGATGGGTTGGAGGGGGAGGCAGCCAGGGCAGATTGGCCAGGGGGCGTAGGGCTTTCTGGCAATACAAGGGGACGCACACAGTGTGGGGAGCGCGACGGGCGCAGTTGACCAGTGTTCAGGTAACGCTCTTGCAAGCAGTGCATGGCCACCAACTGGAGTGGATCATAGGGACCCAGACGGAGGCAAGCAGCACGACCCCAGGGGCGCGCTAGGGTACCGGCACGAAGCAATTCTGGACGCCCTAGCCCCGCCACCGCCGCCGGCGCCCACTGGCACCCCCAAACTCGCTCACTTGCGCTGGCCCTCGCTCATGTCCATGGGGACAATGTTGTTGCTGCCCTGCTGCAGCTTGGCCGCGCTGGTGGGAGCCTCTGCCGCCTCACGTGTGGCTGTGCCATTGCTGTGGGCGGTCACTGACACTGCGCGCGGCCCGCTGCGCGTGGCTCCTTGCCACCGAGCCAGCTGCGGCGTGGTGCGGCAGCAGCTCTGCAGGGCTGCGACGCGCATAGGTGGGAAGGAGACCGACGTGGGGAGCGGCAGAGGGCAAGAAAATGTTCGTGGGAGGTGTGAGTGGGCTTGGCAAGTGGTAACTTGGCGAGGATTGGCGAGGAATTCGCAGAGAGCCCACGCCTGCTGACTGGACTGGGAGCTGGACACCGCGTCCCTCTCACGTTGGAAGCCGCTGCTCACGCAGCTTCTTAGCAACTTGCACCGTGTGCCAGACACGCACATGCCTGTGGGTCACGTGACAATAGTTTTGCCGCAGGCGCCGGTCAAGCCGGTGCTGGCCAGAGGATGCTGGTGCCAGCAGCGGGACGGTGGCGGCACAGCGGCAGTGCGGCCCAGGACCCGCCCACGGTGAGGGCCGCGTGCGCAAATGCTGTGTGGACGGCTTATTAACTATGCGCCAGCGCTCAGTGCTGCATGTCAACAATACATTCAATCATATATTGCGAGCTGCTGAAGGCAGGGTGAGCCCGCACCAAGCAGGGGCACTGCAAAGGACGCTGGGATGCGCGCGCAAATTTGTACAGAAAGCAGAAGCGCAGGAATGCACTCAATCAATGCGCCCCAAGCCCCTTCCAAGTGCAACGCCAATTGCGCTCACATAGTCTGCCTCCGGGCCGAGGCAAGCATCCACAAGGCAGTGCCAACTCACGTCATGGTGCAACTGGTCAGATGCTTGAACCGGCAGAAACTGGGGAGGAAGCGAGACTGGAAGCCGAGACACATGATGAGTGTATCCACTGGGTTGGTTGCTAGACATGAAGAGGCAGGGCAGGCCATTGCCACGCTTGCTGGGCTGCCGAGCGGTGGGGCGGGGACCACGGAAAGCACAAGGGAGGCGGGCAGGCGCGCACGGAAATGCGGGTTATCGTTAATGGCACACAGGCCTGTGTGCCATGGCACCCATTGTTGTGGGTCCTTTTTAACGAGCTGTACAGCTGCATGCGATGAGCGGTCGCGCAAGCAGGCGGGGGCAGTGCCGGCACGGTGCTTGGCCTGCTGGTAGCAGCTGCTTCCTAGCAAGCAACATGAGCAAATGTGCTATCCTGCACAGTAAGCAGATGCAGTGGGATGCCAGGGACCCAGAAATGCCATGGTTCAATATTCACGGTCGCCGCTGCCCGCGCGCTGAGCGGCGCTGGGCGGCGGGTGAGCTAAGGCCTGCCTCGCGGCAGTGCATGCATTGTGTGTGTTTTGCCGCCGCGATGACGCTAGAGGCCATCCGCTTTCAGCACAACGCGGGGACAGCCTCGCTGCAGCTGCTGGAGCAGCGCAAGCTCCCGCTGGACACCGAGTGGCTGGCGATTGACGGCCCCCAGGCTGCATGGACCGCTATTCGAGACATGACCGTGCGTGGGGCACCCGCCATTGGTGAGCTGCATAGCCTGGCCCACCACACGGCTGCGCTGCCGCCAGCGCCGCCCACCCGCCGCCGATTTGCTGGCACCCGCCACGACAGGGTGCCTGTCGGTCGCAAGCCTGCCGGGTTGGCCCTCAGCAGATTCCCAAGCACCATTTGCGATGTCCGCCTCTGTTTTATGCCCAGCCGCGTGTCAATTTGCCCGCCCCTTCACCCACCCAGCCGTGGGCTCACCGCCCGGCGCCACGCACGCGCCCTCCCATTCGCCCGCCTGCCCGCAGCCATCGCGGCGGCTCTGAGCCTGGCAGTTGACCTGGTCAACTGCGGCGCCGGCGCGCAGTTTGACCACGCGGGTGCTGCATCTGCCTATGTGGCACAACAGATGGACTACCTCGTCACCTCCCGCCCGACAGCTGTCAACCTCAGCATCGCAGCAGAGGCGCTGAAAGCGCTGGCAGCAGCGGCGGCAGCCAAGCCTGGGGCCAGTGCCGTCGGCGTGACGGCGGCGGTGGTGGATGCCTGCGAGGTGATGCTGCGTGATGACGTGGCTGCCAACAAGGTGGGAGCCTGGGGTGTGAGCTTCCGATTTCAGTCGGGCTTGGGTGCAGGAGAGTCGCCGGGTTTGGGATGGACGGGGGGTGCCAGGGAGGGTGGAACGGGCTGAGCTCCCGCACAGAAGTTCCTGGGGCTTGGAGTGTTCTGTTCCTTGTTGCCGCCTGGAGAGGCACCACTGGGGAGCTGAGCTGGTGGCAGTGCAAGGGAGATGGGTCTGTGCCGGGCTGGGCTGCTCTGGCCGCTGGGCAGGACAAGGGCCTGTGAATCACAGCCGTCCCAGCCTGGTGCACACATCCACTGCTGCAGGCACATGCCCACAGTTGGCCCTACAATACCTCTGGTTGGATGCCTCACCGCCTGTGCCTGTACTCCCCCCCCACCCTGCACCTCCTGCCTGTGCAGGTCATGGGAGCACACGGCGCAGACGCTCTGCTGGCAGCTGCGCAGGCGCGCGGCCGGGCCGGCGACGGCCGCTTGCGCGTGCTGACCCACTGCAACACGGGCAGCCTGGCGACCGCAGCATATGGCACAGCGCTGGGCGTGATTCGCTCGCTGCACGAGCAGGGCAGGCTGGAGCATGCGTACTGCTGCGAGACGCGGCCGTACAACCAGGTAGGATGCGGGGGGAAGCAGGCGGGCAACTGGCGCTGTAAGCACAGCGTGCAGGCTGCTGACGCTGGGTTCACAACGTGCAGGCAGCTGCCGCTGGTTAAAACCAGCGTCCAGCTGCCCAGCTGCCCAGATGGGGTTTGAAGGCAGGCGCGCCGTGCTGCCTGCTGCTGGTCCCTCAGGACTAAAACCTCCGCACCCCTCCTTGTGTGCGTTCTCTTGCTGCCGCTCGCACTTGCTCTCTGCCTCCTCTCATAACTACCCGCCGCAGCAATCCCGCCCTGCTGCCTCCTCTTTGCCGCTGCTTGTTTCTGCAGGGCGCCCGCCTGACTGCCTATGAGTTGGTGCACGACGGCCTGCCCTCCACCCTCATCTGTGACTCTGCTGCCGCTGCCCTGATGGCGGCTGGCAAGGTGGATGCTGTGGTTGTGGGTGCTGACCGCATCGCCGCCAACGGAGACACGGGTGCGTGCATGCGGGCATGTCGGTGATGCATGCATGTGCATGCGCGTGTGGCGTGTGTGATATGTTCCTGTGTGTGCTGCTATGAGGGAGAGAGTGGAGATGGGTGCGGGAAGGGTCGGAGCAGGTGCTGCCTCGAGGGTTGTGAAGGCGGCTGCGTGGACGGCTGCCAATGTCCGCTGCTGGCCTCATCCACCTCCCCTGCCACCTAGTGCCCATGCATCGAGCTTTGCGTGTGACAACCCCTGCTTACTCACATCTCCGGTTGTTGCTGCCCCCTTTTGTCGCCGCCAACAAGATTGGCACTTTCTGCCACGCCGTGGCGGCGCACCACCACGAAGTGCCTTTCTTCGTGGCAGCTCCCACCCTTTGCTAATCTCAACTCACATACCCCACCCCCTGCTGCAGCTAACAAGATCGGCACGTTCTGCCACGCCGTGGCGGCGCACCACCACGACGTGCCCTTCTTTGTGGCCGCGCCCACCACCACCATCGACCCACAGCTGGACCATGGGGGGCTCATACCCATTGAGGAGCGGGATGCAGAGGAGGTGAGGGGTATGGAGGGGACAGAAGGGTGCAGTGTTGGGACAGCTTCTGAGGCCAGAATGGCGTAGCTGTGAAGGCTTGCTCATGCCCATTGAGGAGCGGGGCGCGGAGGAGGTGAGGAGGAGGCACGGTTTGGACTCTGAACAGGGCTTGTGGTGGTGGGAGGGAGGGACTGGCATCCCCATTGAGGGGCGGGATGCAGAGGAGGGGAGGGGTGGAAGCACGCTCTGGTCCTCTCAACAGGGTGTGGTGGTGGTGGTAGGAGGGAGGGAGCAGGCATCCCTATTGAGGGGCGGGTGAGGATGACGTGAGGATGACGGGTTGGGAGGTGAGGTAATTGGAGGCAGTCACAGGGCCCCTGGTTTGCCATCAAAATTCAGCAACACTGGCCACCTTGCCTCATCCTGCCACAAGCCTTAGCCCCTCTGCCCGCTGCTTGCACTCTCCTACACACTCTCCCGCTCTCCTCCACCCCTCACAAACTCCCCTCCTGCAGATCACACATTTCAAGGGGCAGCGTGTGGCAGCTGAGATTGGCGTGTGGAACCCCAGGTGGGCAGTAGCACTGCTGCTTGTGCTGAATTACGTCTTGCCGAGGAGCGAGGCTGGGTCCATGACACGCAGCATTGGCCAAGGGTTGCTGACGCATTGACAGCGGGGGCGAAGCAGCAGTCGGGGTGCACCTGCCTGCCATGCTGCGCTGCAGCGTCCTGGCCAGCGGGCTGTGCATGCAATCCGGAGGTGGGAATCAATAAGCATCCGTGCAACCCACCGGGGCATCCCACTGCCTCGCGCACTGCCCCCTCACGCCGCACCTCCCACCGGGTTGCGGGTGTGATCGCAGAGCGCCCTCTCATCTGCCAGAGCGCCCTGCCCCCTGCCCTGCACCTCTCCGACCGCCCCTTGCCCACCTCACGCCGTGCCCTCTCAACCCACCCAACTGTGCAGCTTTGACGTCACTCCCGCCACCCTGATTGAGGGCATCATCACAGAGCGAGGCATGGTGCCCCGCGCAGCAGGCAGCGCTGCCGGCTTTGCCATCCGGCCCTGGCTCGCCGCTGCAAGCGAGGCAGCCAACGGCTCGGCTGCAGCCAACGGCGGCTCGGCAGCTGCCCGGAAGCCGGCCACCTGCCCAGGGTTTGAGGCGCTTGACTGCGACGGTGTGAAGGCGTATGTGGCGGCACGCCCGCAGCTGGCCAAGCATGTGGGCGCCCCTGGCACCAAGGACAGCTGGCAGGGTGAGTGACGCTGGAGCGCAGGTGGCGCGGTGGCCTGCTGGCCTTGCCCTGCCAGCGGTGCTAGCAGTGCCGCTGCACTGGCTGAGGCATCCTCTCGCCGCAACTGCATCTATGCGCTCCATGCACGCGCACAGCCTGGCACGCCTTACTCGCTGCCCTGCCCCGCCATCAAGCAGCCCATCACGCCGCTTCCCCTCGCTTGCTTCATTCTTCGGCGGCGTTCAACTTTGCCCGCACACTCACCTTCAGGCGTTCAACGACAGCTTCAACTTTGCCTGCACACTCACCTCCGGCACACGCCCCAGCCCCTTCCACTCTCCACACTGTGCCAGTCCCTTTTGGCTGTCCCCCCCAATGCCCAATGCACTCTCCTCCCTGTGCCATTCCCTTCTGGCTGCCCCCCCCTCGCAGTCAAGCAGCGGCGGTGGCACCAGCAACAACTCAGTCAGTGTGCATCGTCCTGTGAACGCCCTCCTCACTGTGTCACTCCTGCCTGACTGGCTGCCCCCAACATTGCAGTCAAGGAGCGGCGGCAACTCCAGCTTAATCTTGCTTTGCATCATCCTGTGAACGCCCTCCTCACTGTGCTACTCGTGCCTGACTGTCCCCCCGTCTCCGCCCCCCCCCCCCCCCTTGCAGTCAGGGAGGTGGGCGACGGCAACATCAACTTTGTGTACATCGTGGAGGGACCCGCTGGGCAGCTGTGCGTGAAGCAGGCGCTGCCCTACGTGCGGGTGGTGGGCGAGTCGTGGCCCCTCACGCAGGTGGGATGGGAAGGTGCTGTGCTGCGCTGTGGGTGTGTTGTGTTGTGGGTGTGCGGTGCGGTTGTGGTGGGCGAGTCGGGCCCCTCACGCAGGTGTGGTGGGAGGGTGCTGTGCTGCGCTGGGTGTGTGCTGTGCTGTCTGTGATATCATATGATGTGATGCGCTGTGGGTGATCACAGCACTGTGATGCGGTGTGAGGGTGAGGGTGGTGGGCGGGTCATAGCCCCGCACGCAGGTGTGATGGGACGCCGCTGTGCTGCGCTGTGGATGTGCTGTGTTGTGGGTGTGCGGGTGCACCACCGCCAAACACGAGCAGTTGCCCCTCTATGGGCCCCTAACTTCTGCTCCCACCCAACGTGTCCAGCTGCCCCAGCCCGCCCCACCCCACCCCACCCGCCTCACCCTCCCTGCCCTGTTCTCCCCCTCCCTCCCTGCCAGGACCGGGTGCGCATCGAGGCCGAGGCGCTGGCAGCCGAGGCGGCGCACTGCCCGCAGCACGTGCCCGCGCTCTACGCCTTTGACCCCCGCATGTCCATCATCGCCATGCAGGCAAGTTGGGGTGATTTTACTCCTGCCTTCCTGTTGGTCTCGCAATTATGGCAGGCATTCCCCCCGCATGTGTGCACCACCGTGTCGCGCACAGCATGCTGATTGGAGCGCATAGCGCGTGGTTGCCGGAGCTGGTGCAGGGGGGCGCCCGCTGGCACGCGCACCTCTTTCTTCAGCGCAACAGGCAGAGGTGAAATTTGACTTCTGTGGCCTGCCCGGCGGTCCGCCCCCCGTCTGCAGTACCTGGCCCCTCCACACATCATCGTGCGCAAGGGCCTGATTGAGGGGCGCATCTACCCCCACCTGGCCGCCCACCTGGCGTCTTTCCTGGCCGAAACGCTCTTCCACACCTCCCTGCTGGCCCTGCCCAGCGACCAGTTCAGGTATATTGCAAGACAGGAGCGGGGCATACAACCGCGCATGCCGTGCGTCAGATGGCAGGGCCGCTGAGGGCATGGCTGTTGGCGCCCCTGCTCCTGCCGGCCTACGACCTTGCCCCTGCCGGCCTTCGGCTCTGTGCTGTGCAGCATGCTCGTCTCACACGTGCTGCCGTCGAGTCCCTGCCTCTCAATCACGTCTGCACAGGCCCAGCTCTGTGTGTATTGCCCCACCGTCGCATGTTCTTGAGCCCACGTATGTTCCTGGAACCTCCTGTGCAGGGCCAACATCGCTCGGTTCACCAACGTGGAGATGTGCCGGCTCTCAGAGCAGGTACACCTTTGGGGACGGGGGCAGAAGGGGGAGGAGGGTACGGATTGGTATGGCATGGAAGATTACGAATTGATAGGCGCATAGATGTGGCATGGTGCAGGAGCCAGGCGATCCCAGTGCAGCTGCATGCTAGCAGCAGGCGTGCAAAGGATGGAGGGCGGGTCAGGCGCCGCCATGCGACCCATTGGACACACGTCGCCCACAGCCACGCCAACAGCAGCCACAGCAGTCACAGCAACCCAGCAGCCAACGCCGCTGCCCAGCGCCCTCCCTGCACCCTGCACCCTGCACCCTGCACCTGTGCTGTTGTCAACCCCACTTTTCGACTTTTTTTGCTGGTTCCCTCTGCAGGTGATCTTCACCGACCCCTACTACCCCGCCCAGCACAACCACCACACCACCCCGCAGCTGGACGCTGACGTGGAGGAGCTGCACGCTGACGTGGCCGCACGCGTGGCTGCCAGCAAGCTCAAGGTGCGGATGTAGCAGGTCTGATGTGACTGCAGCTAGGGCGCTGGCAGCAAGTCGGCCAGACCCTGCCAGACGTGGCCTGCTCCCACTTCCCCCACCTCGCCTCAGCATGTATGCTCGATGCCGCGCCTCCCTCCCTCCCTCCCTGCTACCCTGGGGCAGGCCAAGTTCACGCAGCAGCAACAGGCGCTGCTGCACGGCGACCTGCACACCGGTTCCATCATGGCAACTGGTGGGTGGGTGCAAGCGGGGTGGTGCAGATGCATGCCTGCGGGTGAATGCATGCTTGGTTGGGCCTGGTGGTCGTGACCTGCACACTGAACTTGTGATCATTCATGGCCATGGTGGGTGGGAGGCGGTTGGGGGACAGCTTTGCGGCCGCAGCAGGGGGGAGGGAGGGGAGAGGCAGTGGGGACGCCCTGTGCTAGTGGGCACTTCATCGGCCTCTGCTACGGGAACTGCTTAGCCTGCTGCCCCTTGACTTTTTCTTTGTTTACTTTCCTGCAGAGGATACCACGTACGTCTTTGACCCGGAATTTGCCTACTACGGACCCATGGCCTTCGACGTGGGCAAGATCCTGGCCAACCTGCTGCTCGCCTTCTTTGCCGCCGACGGCCACGCCAGCGGTGAGTGCCGGTACACTGCCTGTGTGTGCCACAGCTGCTCCGGTGTCGGTGTCAAGGGTGGCCCATGGGCACGCCTGCAGGAGGCGCTCGTAAAAGCACAGCATGCTTAGAGAGTCAGGGTGGGTCGCCCTGCGTCTCACCTTCTCCGCGGCAGATGCACACGCCAGCGGTGCGTGGTTGGCACACAGCACATGGGCCAGCAAGTTGCGCCTGAACAGCATGCAGCGCCGACCGTGTGTCTTAAACAATGCACTGCCAGCAGTGCCGGCACGCGTACGTGCCTGCCTGCCTGCCCCTGTTGGAGTGCTGCGTCTGGGAGGCGAGGTGGGACAGAGGAGCAACAACCGAGAGAGCGCCCGCATGGCAGCGCGCGCCAGCAGGCTCTGTGCGCGCCTCCAGCTGCTGCTTGCTTCTCCAGAGGAAACTTTCCTTGGAAGGTGAAGAGGCACCCACCCAGCCTGCGCCTTACCCCCGCCCTGTTGGCCCCACCCTGCAGAGGCGCAGCCGCGCACGGAGCAGCGGCGCTGGCTGCTGGCCTGCGTGCGCGAGCTGTGGGCCGCCTTCCAGGCCCGCTTTGTGCAGCTGTGGGACGAGCACAGCTGCAAGGGGGATGCCTATGCAGCGGCCCTGTTCCATGGGGGGAGCCCAGAGGTGCGCTGCGGGGTTGTGGGCGGTGGGCAGGGGCACGTGCCGCTGCGAGTGTACACAAGCCCATGCGCCCCTGGATATGGCCCGCAGCGCCCTCTTCCCTGGCCAGGACGTGCAGGGCGCAACCGCGCAGCGTGAGGTGCAGCAGCAGCTCATGGAGGAGCTGCAGAGCCGGCTGCCCACCAACACGCCCACCATGCACCCTGCTAACCAGGCACCATCTGTGCTCCTTTCCTGCCCTCGCAGGGTGTGGCGGCGCAGCAGGAGGCGCAGCAGCAGTTCCTTGGGGAGCTGTGGCAGGACAGCGTGGCCTTTATGGGTGCCGTCATGGTGCGCCGCATCGTGGGCATTGCACACGTGGCCGACATGGACAGCATTGCAGGTGGGTGGGGCGGAGAGTATTGCTGGTGGAGGCGGGGGCGGGGGTGGGGTTGAGGTGGGGAGTGGAGGGTTCCGTTGTGGGCCGCGTTGCAGGGGACCGGACGTGAAGCAGGCCCTGCAGGTGGGGGAGGAGGGAGTGGGTGGTGGTCTGAAGGGGATTGTGCGCGACATGAACGGTCAGCCGCAGAGGGGTCGATAAGGTGTAGTGGACGGGCTGTGCAGATGGGTGGCAGGCCAAGGTGGGGGTGCGAGGGCGGGGGGGCACATTAGCCCCGACGTGCCGAGTGTGTGCGACGTATATGTGTGTCCACTCAACTTTAGCGACCCCACCGGGTGCCCCACCCCGCACTGGCCCGCATGTGCTGCAGACAGCGACATGCGCGCAGCCTGCGAGCGGCGCGCGCTGCGCTTTGGCCGGCGGCTGCTGGTGGAGGGGGGCAGCTTCCCGGGGGCTGACCAGCTGACGCAGGCGGCGGAGGCGGCGCGCCAGGACGGCAAGCAGCCCTTCTTCCCGCTTTGAGCGCAGCAGGCGCAGCGGCACAGCAGCAGCCCTTCTCCCCGCTGTGGGCGAAGCAGGCGCAGCAGTGCGCCGGGCAGGCAGCAGCTTTGGTCCTGTTGTGAGCAGAACCCAGTGAGTGAACTCGCTGAGAGTTGCTCACCCCGCACCAGGAGCAGCAAGCCCTTGCACGTCGCTCTTGTCACAATGGCGGGAGGGGTAGATATTTTCTCATTTCATAGACCATTACGTGCAAGGGCCGCATTTTTGTCGTGCATGCATGGTTGGTATGTGCGTGCAGCCCTGGACTCCTTTTGCTGCATGTGATACAAAGCAAAGCAGACGGCCAGAGTGTCAAACCTCCAGCTCTGATAGATCGCAAATGTGCCACCAAAGCTGACGAGAGCTGTTGGGGGTACAAACTGCATACACAGCCGGCTTCTGCTTGTGCGAACCCCTGCCAGGCAGGCTGATCTCCATTGGGCGGCACTGCTACGTGCCTGCTCAACTTCTGACGCACCCGCCTGCGCCGCCCATGCGACACGCGGCAGACAGTGTGCGTTGCTGTGCCGCACGCTACAACAGCGTTAGTGGGGCCACCGCGGCCTGTTGATACGCTGCACAAGCCCAGCCATGCATGTTGGAGAAGCTTTGGATTGCAATTTAGAAAAGGTATGCAGCTACGCCCAGCTTTCCAACAGCCCCACCCATGCTTGATACCCTTTTTCATCGTTGCCTTCTGCCTTTGATCCCACACGAGCAGCCGTCCACCATGCCCGTTTCGGGCTATCTTGAGGCGCTTCTGCGGACCATGGAGGAGGGGCTACAGCAGGGGGTGCAGTTGTTGGAAGTGCCAGCGGCAGAGCGTGCCAGGTTTCTGCTGGCGCAGCACAACCAGGCACTGGTCCTAGCGCGACACCTGCAGCAGCTGGGCGGCCAAGGCGCTGGCGTCGAGGAGCAGAGGCGGGCAGTGAGGTGAGTGGCTACGTTGCCCTCCGGCTGACGCCCGTAATGGGACTCTCTCGGAGACCCCCGGTGCTCAAATATGCATACAAGAGTGACCCCGGTGCTTTTGCACCATCCGAGCCCGCGCCGCCCGCCCTGCCCGCCTTCCGGCCCACAGGGCCTGCCTGCCGCTTTGCGGCACCATTGTTACAGCCTCGCGTCAGGCGCTGCAAGTGGAGCGCAGCCGGCCTGGACTCCAGGCCAGCTGCATTGTGATGTTGCAGGCAGCCACCGTGCCAGTGTCAGCACTCTGCAGCCTTCTGACCAGCGCTGGCCTGGAGGGCGACGCAGACGCCGCCTACCGCGTGTTCAGCGCTGCCTGCGCGGCTAGTGTGGCGCTTGGCCCGCTGCCAGCCAGTATGTCGCACTTGCTGAGGACCAGCGGGCAGGGCATGCCTTCACGCGCTGTCGTGAAAATGGCCGCAGAAGTGCTGAGCTGCCTGGCTGTGACAGCCGGCAATGTTGCGATACGCACCGCCTCTCCTCGGGTCAACCCACGAGTGTTCAGGCTGCTCAGCAGCAGCCAGGCTAGCCCGGAGATGCTGCTGGGACTCTTTCGCGAGGTGGCACGGGCAGTGTGTGAGCACAGCTGCACGCTTTTGGAGGCAGGTGTGCAGCCAGCTGCTCATTCCTGCCCAGCTGGCTGCCCACCACTCGACCTGCACTCTGCCAACGCCTGTTGCCCACCAATATGCACACAATACCCAGAGTTTCCAGCACCCACCTTCCCACCACACCAACGTGGCTGCCCCAACCCGAATGCACCGATGGTTGCCCGCCCACGCACACTGCTCTGCCCTGCCCTTGCAGACCCCGCGCACGACCCCGGGCCACCCTTGCTGGTTGCCGTCAGCAAGAGCGTGGCGGCTCTTCCCTCCATGGGGCAGCTGCTCGCCGCTGACCACGCTCTGCAGCTGCTGGACGTCGCGCTGGCGAGCAGGCAGCAGGCAGGTCGCCAGGTGCTGGCGCCCGAGGAGCAGCACTGGAGCCTGCGCGGCTCTGCATTGCTGCTTTCCCTGGAAGAGATGCAGCACGCGACTGCGCAGTATGTCGCGGCCGGCAGGGGGCAGGCCCTGCTGCAGCAGCTGGTAGAGCAAGCTGCTTGCCTGGCAGCGCTGCCAGCAGGCCAGCTGTCGCCAGATGAGGCGCATGACCTGCTGCTGCCTCTTGCCAGCGCAGCTTTCCACCTGATGGCTGCCCACATGGCTGCGGCGATACCGCATGGTCTGTCGAGAACTGCAGCGGCAGCGGCAGCAGAGGACACGTACGCTCACCTGCCTCAGGCGGTTGTGTCTGGCCACCTGGCGCTGCTGCGCCTGCCGCCCGGGGTGTACTGCGCTGTACTGCAGCGGCAGCCTGATGACGAGGCAATCCTGCAGGGCGTAGAGGAGCTGATCCAGCTGGCTTGCCTGGTGCCTGGACCCGACTCAGAGAGGCCAGAGGAGGTGCAGAGGGTGAGTGCCAGCCCTGCTGCCCTGTGCCTGCGCTGGCCGCGAATGTGCATCCTACCTGCCTGACCCCCAAAATTTGCACCAATATTGAGAGTGGGTTGCCCTTCAAGTCATCACTGCCACTGCTCAACCCTCTTCCGGGCATGCAGGCCTTCCTTGAGATGGGCCGCCGCCACTGCACCGAGCTGTGTGCCGCGGGCGAGGCGCTTGCTCGCATGCTGGGCGCCATGCCACAGCAGGCTGGCGCCGCAGGCTACGCCGAAGTGCTTGCTTTAGCTCTCTGAAAGCAGCCGAGCGGCTGGCACGGTGGGCCGCCACCGCTATCTCTGAATGGGAGGGGCGCCCTGATCCCACATCACGCGGTGACACCGCAAGTGGGCAGCTTGCTGCGCTGTGCCGCCTGGCCACCACTCAGCTCAAGGCCGTGCATTGCGTGGCGCACAGCCAGCCAGGCGGCAGCCATCACCAGCTTGCCCCACTGCTGGGCAGCCCGGTACTGACGATGGAAGCTGCCATCACGCTCCCTGGCCGGATGGCAGAGCAGGAGCAGAGAGAGCACATGGAGTGAGTGCTTGTTGTGGCTTCAGCTCTGCTGACATGCAGCTTGATCACGCACAGCATGCTCGGCAGCCTGCACGGAAGGCGCACGCACATATTGTACGTCTCATGAAGTGCCTGTCCGGTCGCCCGCATGCCCGGCGCCTTACCGGGTCCCTGCCCTGCCCCTCTGCAGCGCGGCCCTCCACATGCTATTGCTCTTGGATCAAGCAGGCCGCATGTACAGGCAGTCCCCACAGGCGCTAGGCAGCACTGTTGCCCTCCTGGCCGGGCCTCTCAAGGAGGCAGCCAACAGCAGCCAGCTGGGCCGCTGGGTGCTGCTGGCTGCTGGCGATGCTGTGGCCTGGATGCTGGAGGCGGCTGCCACGGCCGCAGAGCTGCCGCCAGAGCAGGTGAGGGGGCTGGTGGACACTAGAGCATGCATAATGCATCTGACCTCGCGTGTTGGCAGGTAACGCCTGAAGCTTTGAGCACCCGCTCTCGTTGGCACCCCTTGCAGCTGGTGACTGCCAGCATGGGACTGGCGGAGCTCCAGCTTTTGATGGCAGCCCTGCAGCAGGGCGGCCCAAGCGGGCAGGCCACAGCCAGCATGCCGAAAGCGCAGCTGACGCGGCGCAGCGGGCTTTCGAGCTAGCATTGGCGGCTGTGCAAGCCCTGAACAGTCGGGCATTTCTGAGTGCGCCAGGCGCTGCGGAGCTCAGACAGCTGAGGTCACGGGTTGCCGCCGCCCCCGGCCAGCTGCGCCAGGCGGCCGCCGCGCTGCAGGCAGTGGCTCAGGAGCTCCGCGCCGCCCCCGCCGCCGAGCATGCCCCCAGCTGGCTGCTGCAGCAGGAGGCGGCGCTGGGCAGCCGCCGCTGCGCCCACCTGGGGTGCACCAACCTGGGGGGAGCCAGCGAGGCGGGGCTGAAGAGCCGGCGGTGCAGCGCCTGCCGCTCGGTGCGCTACTGCTGTGAGGCATGCTCACGCGCCGACTGGCGGCGGCACAAGCCTGCTTGCAGGCAGCTGGCAGCAGCACCGGCGGCGGCGCCAGTGGCAGCACCGGGCAGCTGAGCGCAAGCACGGGTGGTTGGCAGCGCGGGCATTGGGGGGGAGGCAATCTTATACTGAATGTAAGGCCAGCTCAGCAAGGCCAGCTGGGAGTGAGGCGCTCAGTTGCCAGCTGAGAGTGAGGCGCTCAGTTGCCATGGTACTGGTACCTCTGCCACCCTTTGATGCACTCCGTTTGCCCATGTTGCCCTGCCAATCGGAGTCGAGTTACAAGCGCTCTCGCTAGAAATAATACGTCGAAAAACGATTGCCAAGCGGCGGCATGGCAGGGTGCATAAAATGTGGCAGGCCTCGGCGCGCACAACACACACAGCAGAGTACAGTTTTTGGGGTTCAACAGTTCACCGGCGGGGCGGGCATGCGTTTCGGGGGGGCAGGCAAGCGGGGCGGGCAGGGCGCCGCGGTGCCATGTGTGCCGGCAAGCTGGAATGATTGGCCAGTCCAGTCAAGGTCGGATCAATAACCAGCCCTCATCAAAGCTGGCTTACAGGGCCTCAATCTCTTCGTGCGCCTGCAAACAAGGGGAGGGGAGGGGGGCACGAGGTGATGAGGAGGCAAGGGAGCCTGGAACCTACACAAGAGGGAACACGCCCCTGCGCCAGAACGCCACACGGCCGCAACGGGCATGCCACGCGTTTCAGGTATGACACCTGCCGCCTTGTGCTCGGCTGAGAAAGCATGCCAGCGGACCCACACTGCCATGCGTCCTCCCCCCCCGCCTGCGCCCGCCGTGCCTGCCCCGGCTCCCAGGCCCCAGCGTTGCCCGGCCCCCCTCACCAGGTGCGCCACCACCTTGATCTCCTTGCCCTCACCGGTGGGAGGGGCCACCATGAATTGGACCTGCAGGGCACAGCGGGACCACAGCACAGACGGTCAGGCAGGTGTTGCAAGGCTGCGGCAGCATGGCCAGGCCGGGACGTGGGCAAAAGTGGGGCCGCACTTGCCATGGGAGCAGGGCTGCTCAGAGCAGTGTAGCTGCCGGCATGTGCACGTTTGGCGCCCCACGAGAACCCAACCCCAGGCAGGATTGCGCCTCAAGCGTGCCCCATCAAACACGCCCGTCATCAAGCTGCGCAGAGTTACCCACCTTCACAGGCAGGTTGGCGCTCAGCTGGTGCTGCTTGCCGTCGTGGTGCTTGTAATCGCACACGTCGGGCTGCACCACCACGCCCTCCTTGCCCTCCAGATCCAGACCAGCCTTGTACTTGGGCACGTGGAACACCTTGATGGGGGCCTTGACACGGATGCGCGCGCCCTCCGCCAGCTGCGCCACCGGCCCCGCGCCGTTGCCGCCAGCGGCCAGGCGCCTGGATTGAGGGCGCGCGCCAGCCGCGAAGGGCCGCTGCAGGGCTGCTGCGTGCTGCATCGGTGCAGGGGCTGGCGACGAGGGAGGGGCGGGAAGGGCGGATAAAGAGCGTGCCGGAGGCCGCTGGCTGTGGTCGTCTGCTGGTGGGCTGCGCTTGATACTGCACCGATCGGTTGGAGAGCGTGAATGGCGCTGGGTTGCGATTTCCTAGGGACGCCGGCAAACGCCTGCGTGGCAGCCTCAATTGGAAGGCAGGCGTCCCTGCCTCCCACCTGCTTTGAGAGCGCCATCTGCAATCGTGCTAAGAAGATGGGCAACGTCCTGAAACGCGCCCACGGCGGGCAGTCCGTCAAGCCGCACGCCTCAAAACAGCCCTCGCGCACGGCGAGCCAGGCGTCACGTAGCAGCAGCGCCAGCAGGAGCGGGATGGGCCCCAGAATCAGCGGCGGCCTGAGCCGGTTGTCGGCGGCGGTGCGGCGGAACAGCGCTGCGGCGCAGGCAGCCAACTCCCGGCACCAGCTTGAGGAGCGGCTGGCTGAGGCAATCAAGGTGAGGGCAAGGGAATGCTTAGAGGTAACCGAAGTTGCGGGGGGATTCCCTGCCACCACGGGGCCAAAAGCTTGATAGGAGGCAGTGCGACGTGCACGGCTCTACCCCACCCGCTGAGAACTCCTCCGTTGCCGCTGCATGCGTGAGCCTGCCTCCCAGCCTCTACCTGCCCCTCACAGCTGCATTCCACACCGGCCCACCCTTCTTGTGCAGGCCAAGGCGGCAGCAGACGCAGCGGCAGGCGGCACTCCGCGCCCCACCGTCACCTTCAACCGCCTCCTCCTGCGCTTTGCCTCCCTGCACGCCGGCTTTGCCGCCTGCCGCGCCGTCTTCCGCTCCCTCACCGAGAGCGGCGCCCCCGCTGCGGGCACGCCGCGCGAGCTGTCGCTGTCGCAGCTGCGGGAGGCCTGCACCCAACTGGGCTACCACATGGACGACGACGTCCTGAGCCGCATCTTTGCCAGTGCTGACGTGGACGGCAGCAGCAGCTTGAATGCCGATGAATTTGTGGTGGTGCTGGCCATCCTGCACATGCTCAAGGTGGGGCCCTGCTTCGGTGTGCACGCTGTGTGTGTTGTGCATGCTGTGCGCTGGGACAGGTTGTGCATGCTTTGGCAGGCATGCGGGTTTGTGGCAGTGCTGGCCATCCTGCACGCCACAAGCACAGCCCTGGGCACCACTGCAAGCTGGGCATACGCTGACATGCTGCACACGTTGTGCTTGGCATGCATGCTGACGTGGTGGGCATGCTGTAAGCGCTCGTTTGCCTGTGTGCGCGTACCCGGAGCTTCCCGTCACACCGCCGGCTGCCCATGCGCCGTTCGCCTGCGTGGCACCCTTGCAACTTGACCAAACCTCGACCCCTGCCCTGCAATGCTCAGAGGATACAGAGCGCATGGGCTCTGCCATCCTGCGCACCCGAGCCCCTCGTATAGTGTGCGAATTCCCCCTGCTTGACTACACTCCATCTGGCCTGCCTGCAGGGGCCGGAGGACGAGGAGCGCGTGGACCCCGCCATCCTGCGCACGTGGCGCACGCTGGAGGAGGCGTTCATGTGCTTTGCCAGCAGCAAGGACGGGTACATTGCCAAGGAGGAGCTGATGAGGATGATGCACGAGGTGGGGCGGTGCTGGCACGCCTTGGCATGGTGGCAAACATGGGTGGCTGCAGCATGGCGGCCTTGGCAGGGGTGGGCTGTTTGGGAAGGTGCAGCGCCAACGGGAAGATGGCTGATTGAGCGTGAGGCACACACAAGTGTTGCTAGGATGCACATGCTCTTCAAGGAACGGAGGGGTGTCTCTAGTGTGGGAAGGGTTGAAAAGGGTGATGCATGGGAGGAGTCGGGGAGGGGTTGAAATGGATGATGCATGGGAGGAGTCGAGGAGGGGGAGGGCAGTGCGGGCGGGCAGGCTCGCAGCACCTTGACCCACTGAAAGGTCCCAGCTGCGTCTGGTTGGGTGGCCTACCTATCCTCTGCCCCCGCCAGGCTGCCTGCCTGCCCACCCCCCTCGTTCCCCCCCCGCCCGGCTGGCCGCAGGGCGCCACCGACGGCGTGCGGCACTCCGCCAGCGGCAGCGGCACCGACCCCATCCAGTCCATCGCGGCCAAGCGCTTTGCTGAGCTGGACCGAGACGGGCGGGGGCGGGTGTCCTTCCTGGAGGTGGGTGCGGGTGTGTGTGCATGTGGCTGGCTGGCTGGCTGGCCTCCGTGAGTTGGGCAGGCGGCTTGGAGGATCACGTGTGGGCAGCGGGCGGCACGTGTTCGTTTTCTTGAGGTGTGTGCATGGCTGGGCAGCTGGGTGCCCGCGTGGTTCTGAGCAGGATGCACGAGTGCAGCAAGGGGCTGGCGATTAGCTGATACCAGCCAGCATCACCAACTGATACCAGCGTGCCTCAGTCCTCCCGTGCTGCACTCACCCTGCCTGCCGTGTTGCCGCACCTGCCCAGTCCTCCACCTGCCTTGCCCAACCCCTGTGCTCTGCAGTTCCTGTTCTGCCTTGAGGAGTGGGTGGAGGACGCCGAGGAGCAGTGAGAGGTGGTTTCGAAATGTTGTCTCACTCCCAAAGAGGGAGAGTAGCAAGAAGCCCGTAAGCGCGGCAAGCCGGGGCGGCCCGGCGCTGCTGGCGCAGAGCACCGCCCACTCCCGCAACGCTTGCTGGCACAGAGCACCGCCCACTCCCGCAATGCTCGCGAACCACCCCCGGCAGCTTGGAACTGCTGGCTGAGCAACCCGGCCGCACCTTCCCGCCGACCTGACCCGAACCCTGGAACCCTGGAACTCAACGCACCCACCTCCACCACTATGTATCATAATTCCCCGCACTGACTCGCTACATCCTCCCATTTTCATGCCCACCCTGTGTCTCGCGCCCTCCGCATATCATATGTACCTGTCGCTGCGCTGCTGCCGCCAAAGTGGGCGTGCTGCCGCAGCACTGCTCCTTTGCGTGGCCCCCACTCCTTGAAACCCCTGCGCTCACCAACCCGTATGCTTCATCTAGAGGCACCCGATAGACACGGTGCCATGTTCACTCACGCGCACTGGCACCCAACCTGTTTATTACAGTCCTCAAACCCCTTCCCCTCGTCCTCCCCGCCCCACACTTGCCTGCTCCGACCTTCCTGCCCTCTTTTCAGCGCTTTTGTTTCGTAATCCTCCATTCTGTTGCGCCGCCTTCCATTGCTCTCTCCCACGCGTGTAACTTGATCTCTCGCCCCCGTGGCACAGCAAGCCGCCCGTTGCAGCGCAGTGAACCATGTGCGCCGCAGCCACTGGTGAGGCTGCTTTGAAGTGGCGCTGTTCGCTGAACAGTTTACACGTCGCACTTTGCTTTCAAGTTGTGCACAACTGAAGCGCAAATGAGCAGAGAACTACATGTGCTGCGCGTGCCGAGTTACATCTGCCCTCCCCACCCAATGTGCTACCGGCCTACTGCACATGCGCTACTGATGCCGCCCCTGCTGCCTCTGGCGTAAGCAGCTGGCACGAGCTGTCTGCGCCGGCACTCAGCTCCTCTGCGCCGCTGCCGTTGCCGTTCCCGCTGCCGCCGCTGCCGCCAGCTGCCTGCACGCATGCTTGTGCCGCCGCCAGTCGGCGCGTGAGCATGCCTCACAGCAGTAGCGCACCGAGCGGCAGGCGCTGCACCGCCGGCTCTTCAGCCCCGCCTCGCTGGCACCCGCCAGGTTGGTGCACCCCAGGTGGGCGCAGCGGCGGCTGCCCAGCGCCGCCTCCTGCTGCAGCAGCCAGCTGGGGGCGTGCTCGGTGGCGGGAGCTGCACGGCACTCCTGGGCCACTGCCTGCAGCGCTCCGGCCACCTGGCGCAGCTGGCCGGGGGCGGCTGCAAATGCTGCCCTATTTCCAGGGAGTTCATGCAGGATAATGCCTGGCAAGACTGTCCCTGTGATAGCCTGAAAGTAGAGGAGGCCAACCATGCTCTTTGCCGTCCCCAGCACCTCGAATGCTTCTGGGGCTGCCTGCTGCAGGGAGGACAGCAGGGGCTCCAGATCCCGCAGGCCCGGGATCACTTGGGCTCTCTGCACGGCACAACGAGTTGCCCACGAAACATTCCGTCAGCACACAGCCGGAGCAATGCCGATGCTAGTGCAGCAGGCAACCCCATGGCTTACTGACCTGCACTGCCACCATGCGTGCTTGCTCGGCGTCAACCAGCACGGTTTGCCAGTGCACAAGCATGTCCCGCCCAGCATCTCACAGCATCTCACCTGCTCCTGTGGCATCTCCATGGCCGCAGCGGCTGCCTCCAATAGCCAGACCACAGCATCCGCAGCAGCAGGCAGCACCCAGCGCCCCAACTGCTCACTCCCTGCCGCCGCTGCCAGTGCATTAACCAGCGCGCCAGCAAGAGAGCCAATCATTTGTGGACGCTGCGGCAGCTGCCGTAAAAAGCTGCCTGCTTGGCCCATGAGCAGCAGTAAGTGCACGGCCATGCTGCAGAAGGGCGGGGCAGGGCGGGCAGTTGTCACTTTCGTCCCAACGATGCCCCATCTTGCAATGATGGTTCCAGCACCGGTTGTTCTCAGGCTGCCATGCCCCGCGCGCCCTTCCCACACACTTGAGATGGGCTTCCTGCGCTTCCTCAGGCAGTCGCTTGTAAATGTTGATGGCAGCATACATGCTCAGCACTGAGCGCCCAAGCACCAACGGCGCTTCCTGGTCCTGCTCGACGTGCTCAGGCGCGTTGTTGTGCTCGATCGCCAGCAGGTGGGCCACCTTGAATTGAGTGGTGGCCAGGCAGCACAGCGCAGCAACCCGCCCCCTGCCGGTATCGGTGTCCGTCGGCGCCTGCTTCCAGTCATCGGTGCGAGTGAAGGCAGATGCGGCACAGAAAGCCGGCCGCGCCGCTGCTGACAGGGCATCGGTACAGAGCACTCCTGGGCTGCCGGCCACGCCGGCCTGCTGTGACATGGCGGCCAGCATACGATCCAGCG
The DNA here is from genome assembly GCA_029339195.1 of Micractinium sp. NFX-FRZ. Lineage (NCBI taxonomy): Eukaryota > Viridiplantae > Chlorophyta > Trebouxiophyceae > Chlorellales > Chlorellaceae > Micractinium > Micractinium sp. NFX-FRZ. The sequence goes on from JAPTJF010000025.1 coordinate 171,630, forward strand.
CCTCAGCAGCAGCGCAGAGCTCGGTGCAGTGGCGGACACCCGTCCGGATGCAGGCCTGCACACTCGTGACAGGGCAGCAACAGGAGTTGTGCTGCTCAAGCTTGGCCTCAAGCCCACCCTTGAAGCAGGAAATTGACAAGGCAGCTAGCCAAGCATGCAGAGCAGGAAAGCTGGCTCTGCTGCCATCTCGTGAGCAGGGAGGGGGCAGTGGTAGGGGATGCACACCTGCTGCAGCTCCGGAGGCCCCGTTGAGCCGCTTGCGTACACAAGGTGACCCAGCTGGACCAGGTTGCTCTTGAACTCCTGCACGGCCGCTGACCTCTCGGGTTGCTGCTGCTGCTGCTGCCGCTGCTGCTGCCGCTGCTGCATGTTGCAGTACAGGACGGGCAGCACGCGCAGCAGCGCCAGGTGGCCAGACACAACTGGCTCTGGCAGCCGTGGCCAGGCCGCGCACATGTTTGTGAATACATCGTTTGTCGTGGCCTCATTCAAGTAGGCTGGCAGCATGCTTGCCATAACTATTTTGACGCCCAAGGGAGCCATGGGGAGGGCCATGTGGAACCATTGGTCGTGCGGCAGCTGGCTGGCACGCGCCGAAGCCAGGCTGGTAGCTTGAGCCACCACTGCTGACAACAGGGGCTGCGCCCTGTCGCCGCAAACGCACCCCGCCACCATCTGCTGCATTTCTTCGAGCGACAGCAGCCACGCAATGCCGTGGCGGCGCTGCATCAGCTCCTCGGCTGCCACCTCCTCCTGGTCATGTGCATTGGGTAAGCGCTGGCTGCATTGCACCGCCATCCGTAAAAGCCGAGCTTGCAGCGTAGTGTCAATGGCGAGCAGGTGCCGCACCGCCGGGAAGCACTCGCAGGCCTGGCACACGCCAGTGAGTGTTGCAGCCCAGGGGTCGCTGTCGATGCCTGCGGTGTGGTGGGGCAGTATGTCGAACAACGCGGGTGGGTGATTGAAGTTCCAGCGCTGGAACAAGCCCTGTGAGATGGACAGCGTCAGCCGGCCATCAAACGGCAGTTGAGACAAGAGGCCGGGTCGTTGGCAGGCAAGGATGTTGTACAACCACAGCGCGGCCCCCTGCCTTGCACCCCTTCCCATGTCGTACCTGACTCTGGAATAGCGTGGCCGTGCAGGTGCAGTGCATACGCCGCCTGGTAAAACAACCCCAGCAGAGGAACTGGGCTGGCCTGGGCGCCGCTGCCACCCAGCAGCGCAGCAACCCGGGGGTTCAGATGCGGAGTTGCCAGCAGCATGCCAGCGTGCCGTGCTGTAGAGACCATGTCGCTTACGACATGCGCTACCAACTGACCAGCTGTCTCTGCAGGCCACGTGGCAAGCATCTGCCCAAGGCCCTCTGGCAGCAGTGATGCCAGTGCCACGCTGGCAGCGCAGGCGGCGCTGAGGACGCGGTACGTGGCATCCGCGTCACCCTCCAGGCCGGCGCTGCCAAGCAGGGTGCAGAGCGCCGCCGCTGGCGGGCATGCGCCGGCAGCTAGCAGCAGGCAGCTGCCCTGTGACTCGGGTCGGCTGCGCCCCAGCTGCAGCGCCTGCCGAGAGGTCTCAATAATGGTGCCGCACAGCGGCAGGCAGGCACTGCATGCGAGGGCGGGCAAGGGTCGTTGGTGCTAGGCGTGTTTGCCACGAGCGCGGCTTCCAAGCCAGTGGCATTGGACTTGGACGGAGAAGCATCTCAAGCTGCCCACCTCACTGAGCGCCTCTGCTCCTCAGTTTCGGTGCACTGGCCTTGCAGCTGCGCCAGGTGCTCTGAAAGAGCACGTGCTCGATCCATGAGGTCAGAAGGCCGCCCCTGGGCGGCCTGAGGCTCTGAGGAGGCAGCCTGCTGCACGGCCCGCCGCAGCCCCTCCTCCACCGGGCGCAGCAGCGCCTGCAAGGAGCTGGAGTCAGCCATGCGTGTAGTGGTGACAAGGCGGAAGCAGCAAAAAGGCAAGCGAGGCTAGGGTGCGCCATGGCAGCCCCTGTGAGTGGGGCAGCTGGAAAGCTGCTGGGGACAGAACTCATAACAAAGTGCAGGTTGTTTCTACTCTCTGCGCTTCCAGGCTGCCTTGGAAGGACCTGGTCCCCAGTGAGCAGGGCATCGCACGCGCTGCTGGCGGGGGACCGCCGCCACCACTTGATGGCGGCAGAGCGGAGGAGCAGGCGAGGGCGGGCGATAAGAAGGCGTGCGGGCACTCTCTCTTACTGTCGCAATGTCTGACACATGCTCACTACCTTGTCTGCTTGGCCCTTGAGATCACGTAGAGTTACACCATGGGGTTTGGGAGTGCAAGAGGCAACACCCGTGCACAGGGAGGCAGGCACAAAAATCATGCACGCGCCAACTGCCCGAATACAATTGGTCACGTACGTCACGCTTGCGCTGCACCGCTACATCACGACCGCCGCCTCTGCCTCTGTGCTGTTGCCCAGCCCTAGCAGCGAGGCCAGGGCAGCGGGTGCAAAGGCTACCGTGTCGGAGGCCGCATCTGTGCGCTGCAAATGGAGCGGCACAAACCGCAGCGTGCCACGCTGCGCATCGCCCTTGACCTGCACCGTGGCGGTCCACTCCTCATAAGGCCCCAGCCGCTCCCCGGCATGGTTCAAAACCTCCAGAGGGTCCGGGGGGTCTTTTAGTGAAGCCAGCACATCGGCTGCGCTGCGCTTGCCTGCCGCACCGGGCTTGCCTGCTGCGCTGGCCTTGCCGCCGCTGCCACCTGCCACAGCGCCCGCCGCTGTGTCTGCTGCCCCGCCTGCGCCCTGGCCTCCCGCCTTCCAGGCTGCTGGCAGCTTGGGGCGCCGTTCAAGCTCCAGCTGCAGCTGAAGCAGTGTGGTGGCCTCTGCCTCTGTTTCCAGCAGCCGCAGCTGCACGTCGTGCGCCACCCGCATGCCGTGCAGCTGCCCGCCGCTGGCAGGCGCTGCCCGGAAAAGCCGGCTGGACACAATCTGCCGCAGCAGCTTCTCATATGACTGCAGAAGAACAGGAGGGGGTGCAGGGAAGGGGCAGGGGGGATGGGGGCAGTGTGGAACGTGGAGTGGGCGGGGTGGGACAGACAGTGGCATGGTGGGACCATAGACTCTCGAGGCACAGGCAAGCGGCAGGGCCGCATGCCAGCCGTTGCACTAGCAGCACGCCGGCACTTTGGTTGCCGCCACTGGTGCCACACCAAGCCAGGCTCCATTTGAGTCCGACAGTTGCTGGTACAACCAGTCAGGCTCTGCCCTCCCTCACCTGCAAATGAGACGGGTGCACCAACTTCAGGGGCCAGGGCCCCGTCAGCACGCCAGGCGCATCAGAGGGCAGCGCCACCGCTCCGCCTGCCGCTGCCGCTGCCCCCGCGCCGGGCTGCGGCCCATCGCGCGGCAGCAGCTCAATCGCGCCCTCGCTCACACGGCGCACACGCAGGCGGCGGCTGCCCGTGCCGTCGCTGGCAGGGGCGGCCAGCAGGGCGGCACCCCGCGGCGAGAAGTCGAGCTCAAGTGCCACCAAGCCCAAAGACTGGTCAGGGTGGCTGCTGTTCCAATGCGCCTGCGCGGCCGCCTGCACGCCGGCCAGCAGGTGCAGCACGCCCAACGGCTGCTGCTGTGCCATGTCAGCGCTGACGATGCCTGCGGGCAGCGCAGGGCAGCGCACGGCGTGCGGAGCGCGTAGGGAGGGCAGTGAGGCGTCCAGAGGCAGGGGCAGCCCAGGGGGGGCAGAAGCTGCTGCACAGTCGGCAGTGCTGCCCTCTACAGAAGAGGGCAGACGTGTGGCATTGACCAGCACGCACGCTGGCAGGCAGGCAGGCCGGCAGGCAGGTGGGAGGGCGGCCGTTCTGAGGACAAACAGCACAAACACTAACAATTGGCACATGCCAGCTTGGTTACTTCTGCTTGCAGCCCGCAAAACCCAGAGAGGCTGATGGGGCGGATGTCAACGGCCGCTCGGCGCAGGGAGGCGAGCGGACACAGGGCAAAGCAGAAGGCCTGCTGCTCACTCTTCCCTTTGCTCACCTGCAAACTCGGAGAGGCCGATGGGAGGCAGGTCCAGGCCCCGGCGCAGGCGCACGGCGCATGCCCCCCGCACCACCACCATGGCACCCTCCCGCAGCAGCACGCGCTTCACCACGCCGCTGTCGCTGGCGTGCGGCAGGAAGAGCTGTGGGCAGGCGGAGGGGCGGACAGCAGAATGGCGGGTGCTTGTTTTGAACTGAACAGTCCTGGGCTGACAGGGGGCATGCAGGCATCCGCAAACCTGCTGCATCACAAGCAGGCAGGCAGGCAGGCAGGCAGGCAAGCAGGCGGCAACAGGAGTCGGTGCATGCTGATTGGAACAGCGTCCCACCTGCAGTGCGGTTGGCTGGGTCAGGTACACATCAAGGGGCCCCTCCAAAGCAAAGTCCGGCAGCAGGCTGCCCCGGCTGACAGGGGCCAGCCAGTTGCGGTCCAGGGCATCCCAGTCATGCCCAGGCAGCAGGCCGCCCTGCAAAGGGAGGGGTGAGAACGCAAGCTGTGGGAACACACGCAAGCATGGTGCCTGGGTAATGCCGCCGGTGCATGGCCATCAGAGCAGGGGCGGTAGCGAAGAGGGAGCCGTAGGGGGCGGGGCAGTTGTGAGGTGGGCCGGTTTTGTTGTGAGCAGGGTGAAGATGCGGGCGACAGGCGGCCAGGTGGCGGCGATCCAGGGCTGGCGCTGTGCCGAGGGGACAGCCGGGGTGCTTGAACGCGGGCCAGAAAGATCGAACACCGCTGAAAAGCTCAATCATGCTCACCAACACTCACCTCAGCTGAGCCCAAGACATTTGCCAGGCGCTGCCAGTCGGGCTCGCTCTGCGTCAGAGAGGTCACATTTGTGGAGGCCTGCTTTAACGGCATTGCAGCTGGGCAGACGCAGGCCAGCAGAACTATGCAGGCAATGCGAGGTGCCCGCACCTACGCAGTCCCCAAATGTGCTCCCTGCTCCCCCCCAACCACCTCGTCCCTCCCTGCTGCTTCTTTCGCATCCCCTGCCTGGACCAACCACACATGCTTCCTGCCGCTCCGCCCCCTCTACCACACCACATGCATCACTTTGGCGCCACTCAATGGCAACCCAGATGCTTCAATCACCAACCCCACTTGCACTTGCATAACTCAACCCCACGAGCACCATATTCCTCAACACACGTGCACGCACATCCGCTCAAACCCCGTGCACCCACCTGCACCATGTACGAATACTTCTGCCCATCCACCTCCAAGCCCAGGGACACGGACTGGCCGTGCCAGATGCGCAGCTCCTGCATCAGTGCAGCGAAGAGGCGCGGCGATGAGGGAGAATTGAGGCGGTGAGGAGGCTTCCGCAAGGTGTTCAAATCTACAAGCTGGCAGGCAACAAGTGGCGGCCAGCAGGCGGGGCTTGAGCCTTGCTGTGCCTGCAGCTGTGAACGATGTTGATTCATTTGATTCTGAACTTGATTGACGTGTTCAAATGCTACTTGAAACTCACATCCAAGTCGGCCCCCTTGAGCTCCACGCTGTGCGTGCCGTCCTGCCTCCTCAGCTCCTCCACCACCGCGTCGGCAGCGCTGGCGGTTGCCCGTTCCCACAGGCGCAGCGCATTCCCCTCCCTGGCCAGGCCGGCCAGCTCCGTGGACAGTGCAGACTGCTTGGCCAGCCCAGACGACGGCGAATCACTGCCTTGCGGGGCCGCTGCGGCGGCTGTGGCTGCTGCAGCTGCTGTGTCCGCTGCCAGAAGCAGCAGCAGCAGCGCGCACGGAGGCCTGCGCGCTGCTGCAGGCTGCATCCGTGGCCGCCTGCAGAAGTGGTGGCACAAGCGGTGCGGAGTCGGCGGCACCAAGGCTGTGCCGATTGGGAGGGGCAGCAGGCAAAGACGCCCCAGATCGAGGGTGCACGAGGCTGAGCTGGTGAATGGCATTGTAGCGAGCACGTGTGCATGAAGAGAGGAAGGGGGATGCAGTAGGGGCAGCAAAGGCCCGGAAGGCACCGTGAAACGGCGGCGAAGTACACGCGCCGCCAGCCGGCGAGGTGGCAGCAGCCGACAAGCAGAACGGGGGGCGCAACGCTTTGGAGCGATGGGGACGCACCTGGAGTGTCGCTACAGTGGTCGCCAGCCGGGGGACAGTGTGAGAAACGCGCGTTTGGGGCGCGGGCGGAAGGCAGGGCGCCGGGCGAATGAGGCCCTCTCAAAGAGTGATCGGATGCATGACTCAATCACTAGAGACACAGAGAAGCGAAGATTGCGAGCTCTCGGGCATCGGCCGTGTGTTGCGCGCTGAGTCTGGCCGTGCTGTGGCCCCTGCGCCCCACATCCGAGAGCTTCGTCAGCGCCTAGCGCTCTACATTTTGCTAATTAGCAACCTCCCGTTCATCTCCTGAGCACCCCAGACCCTCGGGGCAGTTGACGGCTTGCCCTTGGCGTTGGCTCCACCGCGCCCCCACCGCGATCGAGCAACCCTCTTCTGCCTGCCAGCACATTGATTGCTGCGTGAAGTAAAGCTCACCAGCTCGGCGGTGTTCCGGGAGCTCTCCTCCACTCCTTGTCCAGGCCGGCGGCGGCGCCGACGGCAGCGAGCGTGCTCCGACGCCAGCAGCCGCTCCAACACCGCCCAACCCAACTCTTGGCAGCTCCCTCGTCAGTCACGGCAGTGTCCTTTAGGACGGCCTTGGGGCTGCGGCCATGACGCAGCTGCAGCAGCTGCAGGAGCAGGAGGCGGCGCCGCCGGCACGCTGCGTCACGCTGCCCACCGGAGGCACGTACACTCTGGCAAACGCACACGTGCCCACCGGCTGCATCCAGGGCAGCACCCCAGGCTCTGTGAATGTGTGCGTAGACAACCTAGCGCAGGTGGACATCGAGGTCGTGGGCGGCCGGGTGGCGGCGCTGCGCCCGGCCTTGGCAGCAGCAGCAGCTGGCGGCCGCGCGGCCCGGCGGGGCAGCACCCACGTTGCTGGCCCCGTGATCGACCTGCGAGGCAAGATGGTGCTGCCCACCTTTGCCGACCTGCACACGCATATCGGTGAGGCAGCAACGTGGGGACGATAGGGGTGCAGGGCGGCAGGCATTGGCACAGTCGCGCTCCTTTGTGGGCCGCTCCTGGCGCTGCCAGGCAGGGTGCATGTTGCTGCCAAGGTTCCCTGCTGCTGCTGCTGCTTTAGGTTGCCATGTTGCAATGCCCGCACTCCCCATCTCCCGCTCTAACCCCAGCCGTACCTTCCACTCCGCATTCCCTTGTCCACTGCGCCTCGAGCAGACAAGGGGCACACCACAGAACGCAGCCGCAACCCCAACGGCAGCCTGAGCGGCGCGGACCGCAGCACGGCTCGGGACGCCGCCTTCTGGGACGAGGCGGACGTCTACCGGCGCATGGACTTTAGCCTGCGCTGCGCCTACGCCCACGGCACCTCTGCGCTGCGCACCCACCTCATCAACATGACACCCAAGCAGACGCAGCTCACCTGGCCCGTGTTCTCCTGTCTCAAGCAGAAGTGGGCCGGCAAGGTGTGCAGGCGCTTGGGTGGGCGGGAGGGCAGGGGCTGGTGGCAGGCTGCCTGACAGGCAGGGGGGTGCAGGATGCAGGGTGGGTTGCGGGCTTCAGGACCAGAGGGGAAGCCTTTTCAGGTTCCTCTGCGTGCTTGCTCAGGCTTGATAGGCTGTGGTCAGCTCTGCGGGCAGCATTGCACTCCTCCCGCCCCGTCTTGATAGCCTGTGGTCAGCTCTGCAGGCAGCATTGCACTCCTCCCGCCCCGTCTTCCCTACCTGGTTCTACGCCCTGCCAGTTGCCACGCCACGGATGCCCCACCCTGCGCCTGACCTCCATGCCTGCGGGCAGTGCCTGTGGCTGCAATGAGGCAGCAGCAGCAGCAGCAGCAGCAGCCGCCCCGCTGGCTCCTGCTTGCTCAAGTCCCGCTCTCCCTCTCCTGGTTCCCTTCCCGACTGCAGGTCGAGCTGCAGGCGGTCTCACTAGTGGTGCTGTCCTTCTTCAGGGACGAGGCAGCAGCCACAGCGCTGGCAGATCTGGTGGCGGCACACGGAGGCATCCTAGGGGCAGCGGTGTGCTGTGCAGAAAAGGGGGGAGACCCCTCCGATGACTGGACAACCTGTGAGGCGGACCGGGACGTGCTGCTAGACCGGTGAGCGTAGTTGTGTTGCATCAGATGGGGTTCATGGCAGATGGGCTCAGCCTGGCAGGGATGGGCAAGTGTGGGCTGGGCTGTTGGGGGGAGGCGGGGAGGAGGGTGGTGACCTGCCGGCTGATGGGACCACTTGCAAGGCCGGCCGAGATGCGCTGCTGGACCGGCGGGGCGCGGCTGGGCTGCGTGGCGAGTTTGTTCTTGGATGCAGCACCTTGCAACTGGTCATGAAGCATAACCCCCTCAGCTTCTGATTGGTGGTGTCTGCAGCATCTTCCGGCTGGCAAAGGAGCGCGACCTGGACCTGGACTTCCACACGGACGAAAACGGGAACGAGTTGGCGCGGGGGCTGCGGTACGTGGCCCAGAAAGCGGAGCAGTACGACTACCAGGGGCGCGTGGTCTGCGGGCACTGCTGGTGAGTGAGCAAATGGGAGGGCACCTGTTGAGGTGTGGGGGTGGGGTTGTGCGATGCTGGGAACAAGCGGAAAAAAGCGGAGCATGGTGCTTACGGCTTATTGGGCACTGGGCGCGTCAGCGTGAGTGATAGCAAGGAAGAGCAGGGGGCAGGGGGCGGGTCCATTGGTTCACCCCTCCCAAGCGCTCGCCGCCTGGGCAGCCCACTGCAGCTCTGCTCCCCCGCCCGCCCTCTCAGCTGGCAACTGCGCGTTGAGGCACCTTCGCTCCTCCCTTCAAGCAGCTGCTCACATCTCCTCCGGGCTGCCCCTCATGCACCTCCTCTGGGCTCTTCCCCCACCCTGTGCCTTGCAGCTCCCTGGCCTTCCAGCCCCCTGCTGAGCTGGCACTGACTCTGGAGGCGGCAAAGCGTGGGGGCGTCACAGTCGTGAGCTTGCCGCTTGTGAACCAGTGGACACAGGACCGCTCGCACGAGGGAGGGCGGACGCCGCGCTGGCGGGGGGTCACGCTGCTGCACGAGCTGCGGGCGGTGAGCAGGGAGGGGAGAGGGCAGGGCAGGGGCCAGAAAGGAGGGCAGCTGAGTAGGGGCAGTTGTGTAGGGGCATCATGCTGCCGCGGCAGGTGCGCTGGGTGGCAGAGAGTGCTGTGGCAGCGGGCTGCTGCGGGATTGTCTCGCCCTTGCCCCACTTTGCTGCTGCAGCCCCCCCTCTTTGGCCGCGCCTCCCTCTCGTCCCGCCCACCCTGCGCCCTGGCAGCCGCGCACCGCCCGGCCGCTGCCTGCACCCGTTTTACAATCCCACACCGCTGCCTTTCGTGCCGCTGCCTTTCGTGCACAATGCCGTGCTCGCCCTCCACCCTGCCCCCCACCCTGCCCCCTCCTCACCCTCCCCCCGCTCAGGCCGGCATCCCCACTGCCATCTCCTCCGACAATGTGCGGGACCAGTTCTACGCGTATGGCGACCTGGACTGCCTGGAGGTGTTCACTCAGGTGGGTTGAATGTGGGGGTAGGTTGAGCGCGTCCAGCAGGTGACTCTTTGGGGTCTTTCGGGCACGCAGGTTGATGCAGGGGTACGTGTAGTGTGCCTGGCAGGTGGCTCTTAGGGGTCTTTCGGGCATGCAGGTTGATGCAGGGGTACATGTAGTGTGCCTGGCAGGTGGCTCCAGAGGCACTTCACACGCAGGTGGCTCAAGGGATGTGTTAGTGTCGGGCATGTGGCCCCACCCCCACCCCCACCTCTCCCACACATGGCGGGCTTGCAAGGTGGGTGGGTTCTGAACCCGGCCCCTGACGTACCTGCCATTCAGACGTGCCTAAGTTGCTGTTTTCAACATGTCCAACCATACCTCCCTGCAGAGCTGCCGCATGGCCCACCTGGACAGACCCTACGGCGACTGGCCGCAGGCGGTGACCAGCATCCCAGGTGCGCCTCCTGCCTCCCCGCCGCGCTCGCGCCGCCTGCCTGCATGCATGCCTGCATGCCCGCCCCCGCTTGTCCACTTACCTGTGCACTCCCTGTGCGCTGCCCCTGCCTGCGCGCGCCAGTCCCCTCCCGGCCCACCCCTCTTTCCCCCTGCATACTCAACCGACTGTGTGGTCTCCCTCTGCGCCTCACCCGCTTGCTTGCCCTCCCCTCCCCGCCCTCCCCGCCCTCCCCGCCACCGCTCCTGCAGCCGACGCGATGCACCTGCCGCAGCACGGCCGCATCGGCGTGGGTCTGCCCGCCAACTTTGTGGTCTTCAGGGGGCGCCGCTACTCCGAGCTGCTGTCCCGCCCGCAGTACGACCGAGTGGTGGTGCGGGACGGCGTACCGCTGGACGTCTTCCCTCCCAGCTATGAGGAGCTGGACTACGTGCCCGCCGCCATCAAGTCGGGTGGGTGTATGGGTTTGAGTCCAGGGTGAAGGGGAGTGCATGCCGCTGGACACCTTGCCTCCGAGCGATGTGTGTGTGTGGTGAAAACAGCGAGGTGTTGCGGGGAGTCTGCCAGCCACCCTCCCACTGGGTGTGCCTCCCACCACCACCGCTCCTCCCATGTTTGATTTGAGGTGCAGGCGAGGTGCCGGTTGTGGATGTGAGCTACCAGCCAGATGGGCAGGCCGTGGTGCGGACCTCCATTGGCAGCCCCCTGGGCAAGAAGGGGTGCGCCCTGAGCAGCGCGGCTGCCGAGGGCGGCGGTGCGACGGCAGCCAATGGCCACCACGGCAGCGGAAGCGTGCTGCTGCCCACCAGCGCCCGCGGCGGCTACCACCTGCAGCTCCTCCTGCTGCTCTCGTGCTTTGTGGCCGCGCTGGCGACGCTGGCGGGGCCGAGCGCACTCACCGCTGCGCTGGGGCTGCCCTGGGCGGCCTCTTGAAGGGGTCCTGTGCCAAGGCCCTTGTGCGCCCCATGCTGCCCCTCTTGCCCGCCTGGCCTGGTCACACACTGCCAGCCACTCTCGCTGGCACGAGCTCTCTGTTTAGCTCAGCCGGCCTTGAGCTGAGCTGCCTGCTGAGCTGGCCATCGGCCTGCTGCTGTTGGCCAGCTGGGCGGCGGTTGCCTGCCCACGTGCAGTAAGAGGCACCATGCCTCCCGTGCCGCGTCACCCCTCCCCGCTCTGTCTGTTCCTGTTGCCACCTCAACACACCCCCACTGCATACCCCCACTGCATCTCGTATCACTTCCCCAGCATCCCCTGTGGCCACGCTGATTCACGCGCATCGGCCATGTGATTCTCTCGCCCTGTACCTGATTCCCTCCCCCCCTGCTCCACGCCCCACCTCTCTGTTGTGTGCATTTCATGCGTGTGCACCTTGCCTGGCCGCGAGGCAGAGCTGCGACGGCTGTGCCGGTGCGCCGCATTTCATCCCCCTCCCCTATTGTCTGCCCACCACACCCGCTCACTGTATTGGCGCCGCTGCCAGAACAGCGCGCCGCAGCAGCCTCACCGTCTGTTCTGTACCCTTTCCCTCCCCTGCTGTACCCCTCACCCCTGTTGCTGCCGCACTGCTGCTGCTGCCGCCGTTGCTCCGCTCCCTCCCCTCCCCTCGTCGCACGCCAGTGTGGCACCCCTCAGTGTGCTTTCTGTTGTGCATCCTTTTGGGATGTTTTGGGGTACCCGCACCCTCCCTGTAACATAGCCACGCTGCCGCGGCACGGCAGGCGGGCAGGCCAGAAGGGAGCGCGCAGCAGGAGAGCGCGAGGCGGCGCGCAGAACGCCCACATCCCGTCGTTGTGGGGACAGGCAGTGGCTCCGCTGCGTCGAGGCTGCACGGCTCCCTGCTGGTCTTTGCCTCCGAGAGGAGGTGGAGGCAGTTGCGGCATGCCAGGCAGCACCGTTGGCCTTGCCACCACATGGACCCCTCCATCCTTGGCGCTTGTTGTGGCCCTGCTGTGCCCGCATTCCCACCCGGTCTGCTCTCCTGTGGTTCTGCCCCACCCCCGCTGTCCTCTCGTCTGACCGTCAAGGCACTGTTGAGGGGAGTCAGGGAGGGGTTACAAAGCCAAAACAGCTACTGCTACACATATGCTTGGTACAGCGGTAGGCAAGGGGACAAGGGGTGTGCAGGGGGGTTTCTCTTCTCGTGGTTGCGTGTGTGTCGCGGCACGTGCCTCGTACGTTGGAACTGGGCATATGTCGGCAGCAGGGACGCTCTGGCGGGCGGAGCAACCGGGCACCAACGCGGGGGGCGGCATGTTGCCCCCCTAAAATGAAATGCCCATGAAATGCCACGCCAGCTCACGCCAGGCTCTTGGCGTACAGCGCGTAGAAGTTGCTGCACGAGGGAGGGAGACGAGGGGGCAGGGGGAGAGAGTGGGAGGGGTGAGCACACGGCGCAACACAGCAGGTGAGGCAGCAGGAGATCCATGGCGCACCCAGTGGCTGCTCCATTGCACGCGGGCGAAGCAGGCAGCGAGTGCAGCGCACGCCGACAACCAACAGCACGGCACACATCCGGCGCGGGGCTCACTATTGAGGTGTGCTCCATCAAAAAACAACAAAACAAGAAAGCTCACTAACAGGCCAGGGGTGTCCTCCATCAAAAACAACAAAGACAAAAAAGAAGCAAAGGCGCTCACTTGGCGGAGGCGTCCTCCAGGTGTGCGTTCAGGTTGGCAATGGGTCCCTGGCCGGTCACGATGGCCTGGACAAAGAAGCCGAGCATGGAGAGCATGGCGAGGCGGCCGTTCTTGATCTCCTTCACCTTGAGCTCGGCCAGGGTGTCGGGGTCGTCAGCCAGGCCCAGGGGGTCGAAGCTGCCGCCTGCGGGGGGAAGGGAGGTGCGGGGGAGGGGACGAGGCGCGAGGGGGAGGTGGGTGGATGAGGAGGAGGCGGGCCAGGGAGAGCAAGGCAGGCAGAGCTCGGGAGGCGAGAGTTGCTTCCACTCGGCGGGGCATGCAACAGCAGCACAGCACGACATCAACAGCACAGCATGGTACAGCAGTACAGCAGGGCTCACCGGGGTACACGGCAGCAGCAGCAGCAGCACAGCACAGCATGGTACAGCAGGGCAGTACAGGTGCTCACCGGGGTACACGGCATCCAGGTCGACGCCGGCGGGGCCGCCGTTGACGCGGTAGCCCTCAACGTACGACATCAGGATGACCTGCAGCCGTGGAAACAGAGGAGAAAAGTTCGCTACAACTGCTGGCTCGCGGCGGCAAGGAGACACAAGGCGGGCGCGTGCACATGCTGGCGTGCACCTTCAAGCTGGCCCCCGCCAGCGCACGCAAGCCTCTTCTCCCAGGCCTGTTCTTGCCCCCCGCCGCCCGGCCAGGCCGCGCGCGCCCCGGAAAGCAGGCAGCAGGCTCCCACCTGCACGATGAGCGTGGCCACAATGGACTTGGCGTTGATCAGGCCGGGGATGCCCAGGTACTGGATGCCGTCGTCGCCAAAGATCGAGGCGCCGGCGTTGAACCACGCAACGTGGTTGGTGCCGTCCAGCAGCTCGGGCACCACGCAGCCCAGCGCGCCAAGCATGGCTGCAGGGGGGGGAGGGGGCGAGGGGGAGGGGGACAGGCGGTCAGCACAGCTTGCTTGGGTCCCGAGCAGCCTCACGCCACCTGATTGCTGATGGGCTGCACGGCCGCCAGTCCCACTTTCGAGGGGAAGAAAGGCAGAAAGAAAGAACAAGGCAGCACCCTGGCGGAGCGTGCGCTCACCCCAGCGGGCGTGGATGACCTCCACCTCCCGGTAGCGGGCAAAGGTCTGGGGGTCGGCGGACAGGCCAGAGGTGTCCCAGCCGTAGTCACCGGGGAACTCGCCTGCACATCACAAGAGGATTGTGTGGCGGGAAGGGAAGAGTTGAGGGGGAGGGAGGGGGAGGCGGGGTGCGGGCATGTGTGGCGGGAGGATGGGCAGGAAGCTGAGCTGGCGGGCGAGGCGGCACTCGAGGGTGCACATGAGCCCAAGCAGCAGGCAGCGGGCCCGCGCCTGATGTCCATTCAATGTGCTGGCGGGATGGCTGGTGCCACTGCCGCTGCACGTCACAAAGCCATGTGAGCGGCGGGGCGTAGCGGCACGCACCGGTGAGGTAGGCGGGGGTGATGCGGTCGCTGTAGGGGCCCAGGAACTTGGGGCGGTCGGGGCCGTACTGCACACACCAAGGGCGGCATGAAAACAGGATTGAAAGGGGTTGAATGGGGAAGGGCTTCAAGGACTGGTTCATTGGCTGGCAGCAGGGCCGTCGCAGTATGGCGGGCGGCGGCGGACCACCGTAGACCGAGATAAGGGCGGGATAGTGCGGGGATGCGGAGGGCGGGAGGCGCTGAATCCGCACGGCTGCGCCGCTGACCTCACACCCTGATTGCTGCTGCAATGAAAAAACAACTGCTCCAACTCCCCAGCCAGGGAAACTGCCCGCAAGCTGCGCAGCGAGGGCGGCGGCTGCTCCCACAGTTGCGTTATGCAGCCGCTGCTCACCCAGCTGATCTTGCTGCCGCTGCTCTTCTTGGTCTTGGAGGCGGGGGCGGCCTTCTTGACAGTCTTGGACTGGGTGCCCTTCTTGGTGGCAGTGCCGGCCTTGCTCTTGCCAAAGAGGGCCTCGGTGCGCTGCAAGCGAGAAAGGGGGCGGGAGCAGGGGAGGGGGTGCTGAGGGGTGCAGGGTGCGTCATCCCGCTTGCCTGGGCCCCCTCAACTGCGGCGCTGGCTCGTATCCACTGCCCATACGCCAACGGAGCCCACAAACGCGGCGGCAGAGGCTGGCAGGCCGCGAGCGAGCACTGCTACTGGCTGCGCACCATGGCCATGGTGGTCGCCATCTTTGCTGGGTTTGCTGAACTGAACGACTGGGTGACCACTCCCTGAGTATAGGCTCGGAGAAATGGTGCCTGTGGGGGCTCAGAACGCGGGCTTTCACAGCCGGCCACGCAGATTCTCTCATCCTCCACGTGGCATTTTCGGGATGAAAGCCTGCTCCGACCCGGCGGCCTGATTTGGTCTGTGGCTCGGGCGACAATCCCTCTTCTCGGATGTCGGCGCAGTCTCTGCGACACGCCTGGGCGGCTAGCAGCCTGTCCCCACGCGTGTGGGCCCCTGAAGCTCTGCAGCTCCCCTGGTGCCAGCAGCAGCCTGGCAGGGGTATCTATGCTCAGCACAGGAAGCGTTGCAGGAAGTTGGGGAGGGGTGGCGAGCATGCTGCACAGCTCTGAAACCTAGCAGGGCAGCAGGGCGGGCGGTGCGGGCAACGGCCGCAAGGTGTGGCTGATCGCCCTATGCCACCTGTCCACTGCGCCTCCTGAGATCCACTGCGCCAGATGTTATGATGACTCCAGGAGGCGGCATGCACCCAGCAGGGGTGTTTCTGTGATGGGCACGGGCTCAGCAAAGACGAGCACCCACAATGCTGACTGCCCTGGGGCGTGCCTCTGCACATAGAGCCTGCGTGATGCCGGCCTGTTCAGACCAACTTGAGAGCGGAGCATGCATGCAACAGCAGTGTGCTGCCTTGTCCGGTGCCCTTCCGGTTCACTGTCACCTAGTAAGCAGTACTGGGTCAGCAAGAGTGCGTGGCCGGGCAAGCAGTAGCGGTGGGGCGCGCTGCTGTGGCTGTGGCTAGCACAGCAAGCATTCCCATTGTATGAGACCTTGCCTTCCGCTGTGCTCCCAAGGCTTGGTGCGTGTGTTAGTACAGAGCGGTGCCAGAGGCGGCATGAGGGGAGCGCGAGAGTGTGGATGAAAGCGAGCAGCAGACAGACAGTGGAGTAGGCCCGAACCAGAACAAAAGAGGTGGTGGCACAGTGCAAGCGTTGTTAGACAGACTTGGGTTAGGAACAAGTGGTACAGAAGCCGTGTGTGGCAAAGCCCAAGGGGACAGCACGAGGCCAAGCTAGCGCCTAGCTGTCCCGGCTTGGCAGGCGTCGTGCCTGCAAGGCCGGCTCAGCTTGAGGCGTCAAGGGCGGGCTAGAGCCGCAAGCCTGGGCCAGCTCAGCTCCAGCTGATCAGCTGAAGTCCCGGTCAGGGAAGAGCAGGGGCGCCACCAGCGTCCAGCAGTAGAGGCCCACAGTCACCCACTGGCTTGCCACCTTGACCCACACGCTCGTCCACCCCACGTTGATGAGGTACTGCAGGGGCGGGAGGGAGGGAGGTGTGTTGCAGGAGTGAGGTGGTGAGGTGGAGCACTTAGCAGGGGGCAGAAGAGGGGATTCAAACACGTCCACCCCACTTTGATGAGGTACTGCGGAAGAGCGAGGGAGCAGAGAAAGGGCAGGGTGCAGTTCGGGGTGTCCACAAGGGGCGCGGCGGCCAGGGGGCGAGCACGCGGCTGGAGCGGGTGCTGCTGCTGAGGCGGGCGTGGCTGAGCATTGAACAAGCCGCTGCTTGACCCAATATTCACCACAGCGCCAGCAGCGACGCAGCTCTGCTCTCGCTCCCTTTTGGGCAAGCACCTACCTCTCCCATGTTACCGCGCCTTTTGCTGCCCGTGAATGCGGCCCCCCACGGGGGACCCGCGCAGCGCCCCTCAAGAGCACCTCTGCCTCCCCCGCAAGCGCCTTTCAAGAACACCTCTGCCTCCCCCACCGCATGCCACCCACCCGCACCCCAGCACCGCCGCACCTTTGCCTCCCCCGCCTGCGAGCCCCACCCCGTCATCAACATCGCTATGTACATGGAGGCCAGCGCAAAGACGAGATAGAACTGCGGGGGAACAAGGGATCAGCAAGGCAGGCAAGTGGAGTGTGGGTGGGTGGATGAACCCAGAGGCACAGGCAGCCGAAGACGGGATGAGGTGGGGTGGAGCAAGGGCGGCTCCGCCCTGCACCAATCTGTATTTCAACCACAGCACGGCAGCGCTTCATGGCACAGCACAGCACAGCACCGCGCTGCATGGCACGGCACAGCGTGGCGCGCAGCGTGGCACAGCGCAGCGGCAACCACCTGCGTGTAGTTGTAGGTAACGGGCTCATCCGCGGGAGCGGCCGCCGCCCCAGAGCGCTCCATGGTCGCGCTGCCGGGCGCCACGCCATCCAGGCCCGCAGAGGTGCCCTCCTCCTCCGCCTCGGCGCGCGAGTGGCGCGCAATGAGCGGCTCCTCAAACCCGCCCGTGCTGCAGGGGTGTGGGCGAGCTTAAGAGAGGGATAGTGAGGCGGGGGCAGGCAAAAGCAAGAGGGTGGATGAGGGGCGCAGCATGAGCAGTGCCTCATCGACACAACAACCACGTGTCATCGCATCTCAAGCCTCACGCCGCCCACCAAACCGTGTTCCTGCTGAAGCAGCACACACCCACGCACACCCCCACTACCCACACACCCACGCACAACCCCACTGGCCCCCACACCCCGCACACCTGAAGGTGCGCGTGTTGCTGCCGGCGCGGAAGGCGGAGTACACGACGCTGCACAGCGTGAGCAGCACGCCGGTGGCCAGCGTGGTGGCAGAGGCAGCGTTCAGCCGCTGGCCCAGCGCGTTGCACTCGTAGTCGCGCGGCTCGCTCTGGAGGGCGGAGTAGGCGAGGTACATGGTGTAGAGGGAGATGCAGGCGGCGGGGAAGAGGGAGCCGCGCTGGACCTGCGGGGCGGAGGGACACGGGCGGAGGTGGGCGTACTGTGGGCGGCAAGGCGGTGGGGGTGAGTGGCAAGCGGCGGGGCTGGTGAGGCAGAGAGCCAGGGGGTGCTGGGCAGAGGGAGGCGGCAGCAGGCCACGTTCGCTGTTTCCGCCCTGCACACTGCCGCTGCACATTGCGCCCTGCCGCACCGTGCTTCCTCCTCACGCCGCCGCCTCCTGCGCCTTCCTCTGCCCCTGCTCTGCCACTTCCCTACACAAAACTCGCACAGGGCCTCACCGAGGGGTGCATGGTGATGAAGCAGAGGATGATGCAGAGGATGAGGGACAGGGTGATGAGGGAGATGTTGAGGGAGCAGTCGGCGCCGGAGGGGGCGAAGAAGTGGTACAGCAGGCCCGCGATGGTGAGGCAGCCTGCAGGGGTCAGGGTCAGGGCGGGGCAGCACAGGCGGGCAAGGTCGCGCTTGGCAAGGGAGCAGCGCAGCGGCGCGCTTTGGGCGCCAAGGCCAGGTCAGCGACCTGGCACCGGCAAACCTTGAACCGACGGTGGCGCAGCAACAACATCAGGCACATGCCCTAGCCCACCTCCTGCGGCGCCTGCGCCCCAGCCGCTTCCCCCAAGCCCCCGCCCTGGCCTGTTTTGTGATGCATCCGCCGCCACCCACCTGCAAAGGCGCCCACAGTGACCGCCAGCAGGGCGTGGAAGTAACGGTGGTCCTCCTCCCCCGCCTCCACCCAGGCGTCGTTCCAGTTCTGCGTCATGTCCTGCACAGCACAGCACAGCACAGCACAGCACAGCAGCGAGCGGGGGGCAGGCCGTCCGAGCGTCAGGGCCAGGCAGAGGCGGTGCGAGGCAGAAGGCGCGGTGTGTAGGGGAACTTCTCAACCAAGGAAGGCCCACAGGAGCCGACTCATCTCGAAGTCACTCAAGCCAAAGGGCGGCGGGCAAAGCAGGCGGGCAATGGAGCGGCAGGCACGCAGGCAGGCGCCCACTGCTTTGTGCGCAGCGGCCCCGCATTACGGCAGATGGCTGGCGCCACCGACTGACCAGCAGGATGACCATTTGGATGAGGAGGAAGAAGGGGGAGCCGAAGCGCGCCAGCCAGGAGTAGGCGCCCACCAGCCCCACGGGCAGGAAGAAGGGCAGCGTGTTGCACAGCGCCCACAGGCCGGCCTTGAGCAGCCAGTGGCCGTGGTGCAGGGCGGTGTCGCGCCGGTCAGACTTGTAGCGCACGTCCAGCATGACCACCGCCAGGCTGGCAAACAGGACCTGGCGAGACAGGGTGGAGGCAGGAGGGAGAGGCGGTGTGCACAGTGGGAATGAGCGAATAGCGGGTGAGCCAAACGTCAAACTTGACCGCCGGCACGGTGGCAAACAGGACCTGGAGGGTTATGGCAGTGGGGGGTGAGCGACTGCGCGAGTGCAGACACGCGAGTGCAGACACGTCAACATGGCCGCCGCCGGCAGGGCAGGCAGAGACTAGCGGGAATTGAGGAAGCCGGAAATGGGCGCGAGGTGCAGGGTAAAAAAGTGAGCGAGGCAGCAGCGCGTGCAGCTGCGGTCGCAGGGCACAGCGGCCCGACAGCGCCTGCCGGCGCCGCAGCACCCACGCCAGTGCAGCACCCAGTACCACTCACAAAGTTGCCCATGGAGATGCGGTAGACAGCTTGCTGGCCAAACCACGCGTCCGAGGGCAAGTCGCCGCCCGAGAAGTGCCGCACAATCCCTGCAGGTGCGAGCGGCGGAGCGGCGGCGGCGGCGGAGATCAGAGCCCCAGTCCTCAGCGCCCCCTTGTCGCGGCGGCCGGCGGGCTCGGTTGCTGCTACGCAGGCTCACATGGCAGCTTCTTCAGCAGGTCGCCCCCGAAGTCGCGCGCCACCCAGGCCATAATGACCGAGAACGTGAAGAGGATGGACCAGGCGGCCCTTGCGGAGCTGCGAAGTGCCTGCTGCGTCACGCTCGTGCAGCAGCTGCAAGCACACGCCGCGGCGGTGCTCGCAAGGCACGAGCCGAGCCCGCCGATGGCAAACATGGCGCGCACGGGCTTGTGGAAGCGAACGAGGTGAATCAAACACACAGTCGGGAAGGGGCGGCCGCTCGCAGCCTGCCTGCCCGCCGCCATGGCGGCGCCAGCGGTGGCCACCTCGGCGCCCGCGCCCGCAAGTTGCGGCACAACACCACAGAGGGGATGGCCTCTTGCATCCAAACGCAAGCTGGCTGGGTGGATTTCTGTCAGTTTTTAACCTCAAACCAGGTGCACTTTCTCCTCCGAGCTATTGACACATGGGATGGCTGGTCAAGGCGCAGCAGCCGCTGAGGGCGTTTGTGGGTGGGCGGGTTGCAAGGTCGGAGAAGTTTGCTAGCAACTAAAGCTGGTCGACAGTGCACCGAATGAAAGGCATGAAACACGAATTATAATTGCAGAGTTGGTACAGTACAGTAGTGGCAGAGAATGAGTGGTCCACAGAGAATTAGAGAGAGGAATGGTAAAAGTTGTCGTCTGAAGCCGTCGAGACAGTCGGAGCAGCGGCTTAGAGGCCCAGCCGGGCCTGCAGGCGCGGCAGCCAGGCCAGGAAGACGAGCGTCATGCTGACGTGGGGCGCGATGCGCACGCAGTAGGTGGCGAACCTAAGCATCATTGGAAGGGAGGAAAATGTGTACGTGTTTTGGACGGGTTGAATCTGGTGCACCTATTGTGGGCGGGCGACAGCACAGGCGCCCACAACCCACGTCCCAAACACCCCCGCCTCACATCCCAAGCACCCTCGCCTCACCCTGTGTAGAAGCGGAGCGGGCCGTGCTGGCGCAGCGTCTGCAGCGCGCAGTCCGCAGCGCTTGCGTAGGGAAGCCGCCCGGTAGCTGCATCCACCTTTTGCCGCTGCATCTGCGTCTTCACAAAGTCAAAGGGCAGGCTGCACACGGCTGCGGCCAGCCCCGCCAGGCCGGCGCCCCCAAACACGACCACAGGACTGCCGGCTGCATACCCCAGATCCTCCAGCACCTCTTTGGCCTGCACAACAATGAGGGAGGGCACGTCACTTCAGAGGGGTACCTGCGGGATTTTCAAGGCACGGTGCCCCACTGTGCCAACCCACTACACACATGAATGCAGTGGCAGCACGCACTGAAGCCTACATGGCAAGGGCGTTGCACGACCTGTTGCCGTCGCTGCTGCTGCATGCAAGGGTGTTGCACGACGTGTCTGCCGCGCTGCCTGCATGCGCTGCCGCTGCATCCCTGCGCTGGCATGCGGCTCGGGCGTCACATTGAGCACGGCCGCCCCACACTCCCACCTGATCATTGGTGGCAAGCAGGCCCATGTTGGCTGCCATTGCGCGCACCACCGTGGGCCCAGCACCCGTGAACAAGCCGCGCACCCCCTCCTCCCGTGCCACCCGTGCCAGCGCATCAAAGGCGCCCCGGTAGTTGCGACGCTGCGCCGGTGGCAGCGCGCTGTCGGCCTGCAGGGGGGTGGAGGGCAGGCCCGGCGAGAAGCAAGTGAGGAGGAGGTGGTGAGGTGGGCAAGGTGTGGGGTGGGGGTGGCAGCGGAAGGGCGTGCGGTGTGGCTGCTGCCCTGTGCTGCTGGTGGTGTCAGGTAGGGGATGGGTGCGGCAGCAGAGGAGCGTGCAGTGGCCGCTGCCCTGTGCTGCTGGCGGTGTCAGGAAAGGGGTGGGTGCAGCCCTATGCTGCTGGCGGTGCCACTCACAACTCATGCCCAGGCTGAGGTAGCACACCATCTTAAAGTCAGCTAGCTAGCCAGCCAGCGGCTGTGCGCACCTGCATGCGGATGAGCGCCAGGTCAGCAGGCGAGCCCACCGCCGCGCCCGCCCCGCCCGCCGCCAGGCCCAGCAGCGCCTTCTGCCACAGCGGCGGCGGGCTGCCGCCGGGCCGCCGCGCCCGTGCCGCCTCGTACAGCTGCGCATAGATGCCCATGCGGGCGGTGGTGTAGGTGGCTTGCCGCAGGAGGCCGGCTGAGAGGCCGTGGTACAGGGAGGAGAGGCCCTGCTGGCGCACCAGCGTGCGTGCCACTGTGAGCGGGCCGCCGGGGGGGTCGCCCATCTGCAGGCGGACCTTGATCTGCGGGGAGATGGCACCACAGCAGGGGAGGGTGGGGAAGAAGCTTAAATCCCGGTATAATAAGAAGGCACGGGAGGCAGACGAGTGCAGAGGGCGGCGGGCCGCTGCGAGCAGCCCCGCCTGCAGCTGACGGTCTGTGGCTCTGTGGAGCCGCAACTGCTGTTGGCGGCGCCGCCTCCCCGCACAGCACCGCACAGCGTGCCTCTGCCCTGCTCCTGCAGCTGTCACCAAACTGTAGCTGAGGCACCCGACTCTTGCGCCACACACCATGTCCACCGGTTGTATGACGCAGGTGGAGGCCATGCCCGAGAGGCCGCCGTTTAGAAAGGGCTGGACGGCCAGCCATGCGGCCGGCGGCTGCATTAGGGGAGGGGCGTGATACAAGGCAGGGTGCAAGTAAAGGGAGAGTGCTGGTTGTGGCAACGTGACGGCGGCTGCTTTCTGAGTTCACTGTTCCGAACGCAGAGTCAGCGGAGGGGTAGGGCGGCGTGGCAGCTAGGGCTCCCCAATGCCCTGGGCGGCGGCAGGCGGCCGCAACGTCAGAGGCGCCACCCGCTGTGGCGTCCGCTCCGCCCATGCATGGAGCTCGCTGACACACGCTTCCTGCCTATTGCCAGCGTCACCCCGGTACCTGGCTTTGCGCTGCCATATCTGGCGAGTCGCTTCCCGAGGCCCTAAACGAGTATCTTGCGCTCGTTTTGGTATTGACAGATGCAACCGATGCGCAGCAGGTTGGCGGCGCGCTGTGCAAGCTGCCAGAGGGAAGCTGCCAGGTGCCCCCTCTGACGCCAGCTGTCGAGCCTGCCCGCTAGGCTCAGCCAAAGGCGGGCACCTTTGCTGTGTGAGGAAAACATGAAGGATGCCCCAGCATGACAACCCTACAAAGAGGGCATGCCCCTTCATTGAAGGAGCGGTATCGGCATGCAGCAGAAAGCTGCATGCTCCAGCCAGCGCAGTCCCCGTGCCCACACGCCGCTTGCTTATGCACGGATATGCCCGCCAGGGCGGTTTGCAGCCACGCAGATGAGCACAACAACCGAGTGGCTCTCGCACCACCCACTCACTGTTAGCAAAAGGCTTTCATTCATGCAGCCACAGCCTCCTATGCGCCCCTCTGCAGCATGCATACCCAGTGCAACGGGCGCCTCTCGGGCGTGAGCCACTTGGCGGGGCCCATGCGCCCCCATGCGCCAGTCTAGCTTGGGGCAGCTGAACATGTGCACGCACGACAGTGAGGAAACCGAGAACATCAACACTTGCGGGAGGCACGTGAGGGGGGCGCATGTGCACCCGCTGACGGCTGCACGGATGCGCCTTCATCCAGCCGGCGCACCCTCTGCGCTGCCGCTGCTCAGCAGGCTGCCCGCCAGGCCACAGGAGGGCTGCGCAATGCTTCTGAAATGCTTGTGGGAGACGTCCACTTCCAAATCTGCTAATTGGGCGGTGCAAGCTCGCAGAACACCCCAAAGGTGCGTCAGAGGGGCTGGCCTGCATTCAGAGCACCGCCAACAGCGATGCGGCGGCACGGCGGCGGCGGCTGGGAGGTGGTTCCGACTGGTGCTCAGCCGCCAGCCATTCCCGCTGAGCTCGCGCATGTGAACTGACTGTATGGGGAAGACTTCATCAGCTTAATGCCTTGCTGGACGCGTGGGCGGAGGGTGGTCTGGGCCCAGCATGTGCACTCAGGGGGCACCTCAAGCCTGAGGGGCACTTTTCGATTACCATGCTAATTACATGCAGCGTCTGCGCAATCAATGTAGCTGAGCAGCATATGGATGGAACATCCAGTAGGCCTGCAGCCCGCCTGGGCGGGGGACGGGGCCATCTGGTCGCGGAGAGAGGCCAGACACTCTAAGCGGCAGCTAGCGGCACGGCTGATGCTCCTCTGTGCCCTGGTGTTGCTGTCGGGACGGCCGTGGAGCTGGCAGGGACGGTGGACGCCGACCGATGGGGTGACCTCTGCAGTTCTCGGGCCCGCCAGGGCCCACCGACGGCTGCTGAGCCAGGCAAGGATGCCGCTTAGCACGCTCGGTATGCCAGCAAACGCATTGAGATCCGGCGCTGCAAATGGGCCGCTGGCTGCCGTTGGGCGGTTGCCGCCTGCCGGCCACCGCCAGGTCCCCCACTTGGCAAGTTCCCTGCTCCTCCCCCTCTGGCTGCCCAATTGCGTCCACATTATATCGTGCAGGAACCTGCGGAGCCCGCTATTGTCACCTTCAAAGAGGCAGTGCTGGTCCCGCCAGAAAGCGACGCCGACGTGGGCGGCACAGTGCTGCTCCCTGGCCTGGCGCCACTCGGGACCGTGCTGCGGGAGGCCGCTGCCAATCTGCTGCCAGCGACAGGCGACTGCTCCCGTGCCTGCCGCAAGCTGCAGCAGTGCAACACCTTTTGGTACTGCGAGCACGAGGTGCGCACTCTGCAGGGATGGTCTCTTTGTGCAGGATACCTGTCGGAGCCACTCCCCCCACGTGCGCCGCTGCCAGTCAGCGCTGGCGGACAGCAGAGCATGCCTCTGTCCAATTTGCACTGCTGCACTGCGTGCAGGGTGGCTGCGCGAGCGCCGCTTACAACCTGTCATCGCCCTACCAGGGATGTCAGCTGGTGAACCAAGAAGTCACCCGGCCCGGCACCGGCCGCCCGGTGCTGCTAGTGTCGGCGCCCGGCTTTGTGGGAGGTAAGCGTGGGCAGCGCGTGCAGCACCTGCCGGCATGGGGCCGCCCTGCCTGTCCTGCGCTGCGCACTGTATGCGCGCGTGCAAAAAGTGGAGCAAATGTCAACCTCCAAGCTGGGGTGGCATCCGCACAACAGCTAGCAGGCTGCTCCTGCCGTGCCAGCGAGCAAGTGTAAGAGGTCACCCAGGCTGCTGCTGCTGACAGCTTCGCCACTTGCCTGCCCCGCTTTGCAGGAGCGCCGCTGCGCTACATCGTACCCTCCATTGAGGGATATGACGTCTGGCCAGGCCTGGGCTATTGGTACAGGTTTGGCGGGTGGGATGGTGAGGGGTGTTCCTGGTGCATGCCCCACGTGGTGGCAGCGCAGCTCACCCGCCACATAGGTGCGCACCGCACCGCCTGCCATCCCCCGCCGCCCATCCACCCGACCCGCGGGCGTCAAGCATCAAATCGCCATGCCCACCCGCCTCTTGCTATCCGCGTGCCACGTCCTTGCATCGCCTGGCACAGGCACACTTTCAAGTGTGCTGGCTGCCT
Source organism: Micractinium sp. NFX-FRZ (assembly GCA_029339195.1). NCBI lineage: Eukaryota > Viridiplantae > Chlorophyta > Trebouxiophyceae > Chlorellales > Chlorellaceae > Micractinium > Micractinium sp. NFX-FRZ. The sequence goes on from JAPTJF010000025.1 coordinate 196,426, forward strand.
ATCTGCTCTGGCCCACCCTTGACTGTTCCTCGCCTCGCTGCAGATACGACTTTGGGTGCGCAGACTCTGTGTCGCAGCCGGGCAGCTGCGGCCTGCGGGGCTTGCCTCAGTCCCATGCGGCGAGGTGCGAGGCCAACCCCAGCTGCCAGGTCATGATGTACTTTCCAGACGGGCGGGACTACCCCGGTGCAGGTGGGTGGGCGTGCTGTGCCCGCTGCCCTCCCTGCTGTGCCCGCTGCGCTGGTCATGACGGGCGGGAGCACCCGGGTCCAGGTGGGTGGCAGGCCAACTGGCAATGGGTTCGTTTTGGGCACTGCTGCATCCCTCGCCTCCCCCTCCCCTGCAAAGAAGCGCGGCGGTGCCGTTGGAAAGGAGCGCAGGGCACGGCGTTGAGCGTGGCTGATGCAAAACATGCGCAAACACCCACCCCAACCATTCTCTGCCTCCCCCTCCTGTGTGCGCTTCAGGGGAGCCAGTGGTGCTGCTGAAGGGCGGGCCAGGCACGGTGCTAGACATAGCCGATGCAAACATCAACCTGAACGCTGTGCTCTACAAGAAGAAGGGAGCGCCCGCACCCAGCGGCTCAAGCAGGCTCAGCGCCGGCGCAATTGCGGGTGAGGGAGGCACATGGGGCTGAGGGTGTGCAGGCAGGCCCCATGCGCAGGCTGCTGCCTGCCAGCACAGCGCTCAGCGTGTTGCTACGCCTGCTTCCCTGCACACCATCCTGGCCGGGGCTGGGCTGGGCTGGAATGCTGTGTAGCCCCGCCGAGCTCTCCCGACCCCTCCTTATCTCCACCCTGTCCTTGGTGGTGCAGGCATCGTGGCTGGGGTGGGCTGCGCAGTTCTGCTGTCTGTGGCCGCGGTGGTGCTCACGGTGCGGCACCGCCGGGGGCGGCGGCTGGAGGGCGGGAGCGCTGCGGCGTCTGCAAAGGTAGGAAGCCCCCCCCCCCCCCCGGGGCAGGGCAGGGCAGGGCAGGAGGGGCCCTGCAAGCCGCGTGAGCAGGCGGCCATGCGGTTGGGAGCCGGTGCAGTGCCTGCTCACTCCACAGTGTGTGTGCCACGGGGTGCGTGTGCCACGTTTTGTGTGCCGCTTTTGTGCGCCTGCTCACGCCACGGTATGTGTGCCACGTTTTGTGTGCCACAGTGTGTGGATATCAGTCACGCTTCACTGTGAGCGCATGCAGCGAGGGTGCCAGCACTTGCGTGGGCTCCACAAGCTCTCTGGCAGAGTGCCGCCCGTGTGCGCCTGCCGCCATGTCTGTGCGCCAACAGTCTTTTCTGCACACCATTGTGCCCATCACCCGGCCACCCGCGCTTGCTTTCCACCTGCTCCCGCAGTCTCCGGGCAGCGCTGCAAGCAGCGGCGGCACCACTCCGGGTGGTCTGACTCCTCAAGGCCTCACACCACACGACAGCGGCAGCGCGCCGGTAGCAGAGCAGCCTCCGGCGGACGAACACGCCGCCAGCATTGCCGGCGGCAGTGCCATCAAGCACGGCACGCCGGAACAGGGCTTCCTGGCTGCTGCCTGGCCTGCGCCCATCAGCCTGGGCAGCAGCAGCGTGCCCAGCAGCAACGGCATGGCTCGCCTGCCGCCTGGCACCGACGTGTCTGTGAGCGCGGCGGCGCCAGGGCCACCAAAGGGCCGCCCCGCATTCACCCCCGCCCCGCCGACCTCCCTAGTTAGCAGCATCGCGGCACGCAGCCGCACCGCCCGCCCCGTGCCTGTTCCCGCTGCCGTGGTCCCGGCAGCCGAAGCCCCCAAGGGAGCGCCCCGTGCCGGCGCTTTGCGTAGCTCGCCCAGCGCCGCCGCCCACCCGCTGCTCTCGCACCTGCCCACGTACGGCTGGCAGCGCAGCATCGTGGACTACACAGCCATTCGGTTTGTGGTGGACGCTGATGGGGGCTTGGATGAGCTGGGCACCGGCGCCTCGGCCACGGTGGGTGGGGTGGGCGGGGATGCGGGTGCGCTGGTGGGGTGGCTCGAATCAGGAGCAGGAGTGATATGGCCGCCCCCCGCCTCTTTCCACGTGTACCTCAGCTCAATTAAGTTTGTGGTGGCCCCGATGGTGGCCTGGTTGAGCTGGGCACGCACGCCTCGACCACTATATGTGGTGCAGGTGTGCCGCATGCTCCTGAGCGGGATGGAGCCTCATGCCGCCAAGGTGTTTCGGCTGGGCAGCGCCCCATCTTGACATCCACCACCTTACACTATGCTGCAGGTGTACCGCATGCTCTGAACTGAGTGGAGCCGCAGGCTGCCAAGGTGTCCTGCCTTTCCCCACCCCACATCACCCTTCTTTACACCACCGTCCCTGCTGCAGGTGTACCGTGTGCTGCTGAACGGGGTGGAGCCGCACGCCGCCAAGGTGTTCCGCCTGGGCAGCGACCCGGAGATGCAGCTCTACTTTCTGGAGGAGGCCAGCCTGCTGCGCCTGCTGCGCCACCGCTGCATCGTCGGATTTGCGGGGGTGTGCGTGGCCGACGGCAACGGAATCATTCTGATGGTGCGGGGGGGAGGGGGGCGGGTGTTGGCTGGGGAGGGCGCGCTGGGTTGAGCGGCCGGCAGCGTTTCTTCGTTTTTGCTCGACACGGGAACACACGTAGCGTGACATTCACGACTGGCGTGCCAATCTTACGTGCACGGGGGGCCCCGCGGGAGGCGATGGGCAGGAGGTGGAGGCCTGCGCACCTCCCCCGTCCATTGCTCATTTATAAGTGACTGACTGACTGACTTGTCCTCAGGAGCTGATGGAGGGTGGGGACCTGCGCACCTCCCTTCCATCACTCCCGTAACTTGCGTGGTAACTCATTAGCTGTACTTCACGCACCTGCCCGCAGGAGCTGATGGAGGGTGGGGACCTGCGCACC